>KK119093.1:581195-637170 GCA_000611955.2 Stegodyphus mimosarum | reverse complement strand
TTTTAACGTCGTAGAAGTGTTGAATCGTAACGAATAGGAAATTGGAGGCGAAGGCAGATTAAATCTTCATTTTTCCGCTTGTTGTGGCCACAATCAACTTGGCACATGAAATGTGCCTATTTCAAAACAGTTCACATTTTAGATTAATTTTCAGTAAGAAAGAAGAAAGTAGCAGACAGCAATCCAACTAGACCGAAGCGTAAAGAGCAAGTGCGTTACGTTCAAGGTAAAATCCCAATTCAGACTGAGTTAGTTTTGGTTTACAATGCATTTTGATTGGATAGTTATTACTTCTGTAAAATTATTATTGGTTACTTCACTTTTAGTTCCATTTACATCATCAGAATTATGTAAGTGCCATATGACATGGATCAATCTAGAAATGACGCAGTGCGTAGAGAGGTTATTATTTTTAGATTTGAGAAGGTAAATTTACGTTGTTAATTTAATCAGACATATTCTTTATTTTTCTTACATATATATATAAATATATTACTCCGACTCCTGTGATCAAGGTCCTTTTCTCTGCTAGAGGAGTTTTCTAGTTTTCTGTGATTAAAATAACCGACGACAATTCAAGTAAAATAACTTTACTTTGATGGTTTCCTTCTTCAAGAACTGGTAATAAGAATGATTGTGCAGATCTGCTATGATAGTAACAGGTCATCTTATACATCTGTAACTTGAATCCGTGTTATAGAATTTTCAGGAACTATTTGAAACGTTCGTGAAAATTGTGATATCGGCAGCCTTTACACGCTATAATAATTAATATTAAGTATTTTTAGTTATTTTTCTTCTTAGCATTATGAAGTATTTTGAATGAGTAGACATTATTTAAGATAAAGATTTAACATTATTTAAGATAAAGATTTAACATTATTTAAGATAAAGATTTAACATTATTTAAGATAAAGATTTAATAAAGACATTATTTAAGATAAAGACATTTAAGATAAAAGAAAGAATAATATATTCTTTCTTTTATCTTTGGTTGAGAAAAATGATTTTTAAAATATAAATCTCACTCGATTATCGCACAAACACAATACAATGAATTTTACCTAAATATCGTTGTTTAGTAATATTTGGTATCAAAAATTTAATTCCTTTGATTATCATATTTCAATGGGTTACTGAGGCAGCAAGAAGAAGTAAATTGTAAATCTAAACATTATTTTAGTAGGAATATTGTCACAAAACTCGGTGATTAGGTTTAAGTACCAATCAGCAGTAGTGTTTTAGCTTGCATACAATTTTATTATTGCCATAATTTATTAGTCTACAAATTTTACTTGGTGTCTTTTTGCTTTATGGATTAATTTATTTTTGATTATTAAGAGGCTAATAGTTTTAAAACCAGATTTTGAGGCGTATCACTCTAAATATTGGTTCATTTTAGATGGCCAAATAAAATGGCAAGAACGTGATATTTAATAAATAAAGTTAACACACAAAATGTTAATAATTAAGAGACAAAAAATTGTTAGCCATCTTTTCATGAAAATTATTCTTAAAATATGAATAAAAAAACTTACAGCAAAACTGTTTTAGCATCTAGGTTGAGCGTAGTCGAGTTCTATGCATTCATTAAAAATAATAATATTATATAATAACTGCTATTATTTTCGAAAATCGAATGCAGTAATATTCCTAGTCATATTTATTATATAACTAATATTATATTTATTGCATTATCCTATCTGCAGTTTATATGCGTTTTAATACATGTATGTGAGTACAATAATAAATGAGTAAGATATAATAAAAACAAAAACTAAATTAACATTCATAGCTTTGGGAATTTTCCCTTGCGTGTTTCTTTTCTTATTCTCCTGAAAATTTTCAAATGTTAATGAAATTTAATTAGCTGTAGTTCCACGCAGAAAGGTCAATAAGAAATGTTCATTACTGAAACAGTTGTTTTAAATATCATTTAGTAATTAACAAAATTGATCGTATTAAAATACTTTCCCAAGTAAAAAAATTATCTTCTGAGTAAAGAATGTTTTCTAATTAAAATACATTACAGTTTAACAATTTTTAAACTTTTAATGAAATTTCTTCGACTGCGATACAAAATATTGTTTAATCTAGCATATACTGCTTGATTTTAAAAGGAAAGTCTTAAAAAAATTAAGAGATTAGAAGAAGATCACTGTATTATTGCTGCTGATATATTTCCTAAAATTAAATTACTACTAATAAGCAATTAAATATATAAATAAGATAATAAATAGTCAAGGTTTCGTGAATTAAATATATTTTTAATTATTAAGAATGTTTTAAGAAGGCACCTAGTTCATTACTGAGTCGATAGTGCATTCCCAACTTTGATGAATTTTTAAACAGAGATTTTTATTCTATTTTCAAATATAAAAATATCAAATTTATGTTGGAAGATAACAATAACATGAAATCCACAATTAATAGTATTAACAAACATTAATAACCGTGTTGTAGTCCAAAAATTATTAAGACTAGTATATCGAATTTAAAATAGTTTAATTTATTTGCACTGGCATACATTGTATGATTATAACCCCAAATATATTTTAACTATTTGGAATCATAACAATTTTAATCCGAATTACTATATTAAAGATTTATCTAATATGAGAAATAAATCGTACATTTTAAAATAATTTATATGTGTAATATTAAATCTCTTTGACTCGCTTCTGAAATTTTAATATTTAAACAATTATATTAATACACATGTAAATTAGCACAAGATACACTTTGCTTTTTTTATTGATACCGAAAAGGAAAAATGAAGGAGCAGTATCTGAAATATAATGTGAGCTAAATGGAAAAATTATTTTAGTACCTTTTAATAAGAAATTTAAATTTCGCAAGACCTGAATTTTCAAGGCCGAAATTGATAAACAAAAGCATTTCTAACCTGAGGATTACAGCATGATAAACTGGAAAACAGAATGCAGTTTATTCATGAAGAATTTCAATATTTGGAATACACAGAACTTCAAAGTAATTGACATCATCCACAGAAATAGATAAAGCAAACCGAATAATTGATATATTCCAAAAGAGCAAAGACAGGTGAGTAAGTCATCCGAGATCCGGAAACTGGAAGCTACGTTGATGCGTGTCAACAAAATATAAAAGCAGCAAAATCTGCATGAACTTAAAAATTATCTAGTCTGTTTACGGATAAACATAGTTTCAAAGACTTTACGTTGTCGTCTGTACACTGACTTTACTTTCTTGCTTATACACGTATTCATTACTAGACTCCTGAAACTTGGATATTACTTTTGGATGTTTTGTAAGTCGTCCTTTCCATTAGTTATTCTGTTACAAATTGTCAGCAAAGATTCATTGACCTATTGCTGCGTCTGCAAAAAAAATATTGTATTTGTTAAGAAACGCAACAGCGTGTACGCAACACACAAAACGTCTACAGTGCAAAAATTCAATGTTATAAAGATGTGCATAAATTTATAATATCATATAAAAAACTCATTCACACAAGCATTTCATATTTGATATTACTTCAAAATTTCCCACTATTACAAATTACTGATATATTTTTATTGTATTTGAGATTTAAGTTTTTAGACATGTTTGCTTTTTTAAGAACGAAAATAAATTTTACATTTGAAACGTCACCTGACAACACAATCTCGGTAATGCTGTCAGGTCATGACAATATTACAGAGAAATTATATAACCATTTATATTGATTTTTATACGCTGCTCAAGGCCGGAAAATTCTGAGCATTTATTTACTAGAGAGACACTTTAATCCAGAAGTTCTCCATCGTGCTTCAGTTCATTCACTATCTTAAAACTGAGTACCAGTTTTGTGATTACGGGATGGGATACTTGTGATTCAGGGCAGCCTGCCTCTGAAAGTAATCTTCTTAGAATATGGTTGCTGTTATCATATAGTAGAAAGACTGCGAGATCCTTTACATTATAGGACAACATGAACCAAGCAGTTTTTTACAAAAAGATATATGCTTCACCATTGCTTTTTAGGCTACTTTCGACACCGTATAATATAACGGATTCGCACACTGTATTTCGGACTTCTTTAAAGGACTCTTGTGATAAACGTTACTATTAGGAGAGAAATGTACAGGAATGAGATAAGTTTTCCAGATATGATTTTGAATTTATAGTTAAATATAAATCGACCTTAAAATAATTGATAATGTTTATTTTGTACGTACAGCCTGGGTTTTTAATATTTGCTCTAAATTTGTTTATTTCTTAATTAAATATACGCATAATTTAGCTTACATTATATTGGTGTTTGTACTAACCACTATGGAGCATTTCATAATAAGTAATTTTATAAAACTAAATTAAATGGCATTTTAATCAAAAAGGGCAAAAAAGAAATCAGTTTAACAAATGGTGCCTTGACCAGAAGAATTTTTTATGTCACTCTATAATTAAGTGGCTTTTCTTTTATTTTCAAGCCAGATGTTATTGCATAGCTGGTAGGAATAGAAGTGAGACTCTTCCTTCCCAAAGTAGTAATGTCCAAGCAATTTGTTTGTCCATGTTTCATGTCTGAATGATATAGCAAGTTCTTTGCCTTGTTCTGTCTCACATTGCCATTTAGCTTACAGTTGTTCGAAGCATCTGGTCACTTCCGCAACTGTATTTTTTTCTATTAGTCATGTCGTGTAGAACCGCTGGAAGAAACTATCTATCACAAGCAGTCTTGGTAAAAGTTTTACAAGAATTATCCAGTGCCAATTCTGGTTCAGAAATTAGTTCCCATAAAGAATCTAATTCAGAAATTTAAACTATTTCATCTGAAGCACATTGGATTATTCCAGCAATAAAAATAAATCCAATTGATCAAATGATGGTTCTGTTATTGCTCCAAACAGAAAATGCCATAATATTTTACTACATGGTCTCGAGGAAGAATAAGACAGTCTTTCATCATTTCCATATTGTATCGATTCCAAAAATAAAATTCTAGCAAAAATAAGTTCCTGAGGTTAACGATTTAGTCCTGAACGAGAATTTAGGCAAAGACCTGAAAGTAGTCGTGGTCTAAAAAGACGACAAATACGTATAAAAAGCCATAGTCCAATAAGAAAACGAATGCAAATTAAATGTTTTGAAAATGAAGGAAATCAATCAAAAGGTGAAAAAATAGCAAATGATGGTACCGTGGGGAAAAAGGAATACTTCAGAAAATTCACTTTGAAAATTTCCTCTTTAAAATGTGTTGTGAGAAGCGAGTGAACCATTTTCTTTTTCTAAGATGAAAGTGATCACTGCACAAAAAATGCATGGAGGGTTTCTAATAATGAAAACATATTGCATCATATACAGTAATGTACTGAAGTTGAGGGTCGTTTAAAGTCGGAAAATCTAAAATATAACTTATCATTTGATGGGTTAGACGCTTTTATTGCTCTATTACATACTTGTGGTGCTTTTGGCTGCCAAAATACGTTTTGTTTTGACTTTATGGTCCAAATTCTGACACCCAATGTTCTTTAAACGATGTTAAATGAAACGATGCCTAGAGACAGACTAAACAATGAAATATTTGATCTTTGATTTGAAGTCAACAAGATCGCAAATATGACAAACTAATACATTATTTTCATAATAAAGGTATGGGATACCTTTATTATGAAATGTTTATTGTGTTACAAAGCCGATAACAATATTACAATTGATGAAAATTTATTCCTGCAAAGCATCACTTTACACGAGAAAACTCTATAAATTCAGGACAAAATTTTGGCTTTTAGTAAGAAGAAAACAGATGATTTGAAGTAATTGTTTGGGGAGCATGCTGTTTAATCGCTTCATTGAGCTTTTTTATAACATGGAAAAGAATGTTGGAAATATGAAGGAATAGAATTAATTATGTTGGAACATTCAATAGCGCAAAACATTTTAAGCAGAGTATAGCACTGATATTAGTGGTCTATGCTGTATAAGAGAAATTGCTGTCATATAATTCTGTAAAATAAAAAATAAATTAAAATCATTTTTGGAGTAAAAAAAATAAATTGAATAAACTATGAATATTTTATCTTAAAAAAACTTTAAAATGACAGACTTTTTTCTATTAACTAAGGTCAAAATGATCGTCTACAGTAATAAAAGTAAACCGAAAAGGTCGAAAGACTAGTGCTAAATAACCAAACCTTTCTCACATAAACAATTTTCTACGGGAGTTTTATTGCGAACTGTATTGCGTACTCTGAGTATTGGTTCTCGTGATTTCCAAAGGACATCTCATCGATAGACTTATTGAATATAATATATTTGTTTTCTCAAAACCTTTTATGTAAATTCTCGGGAACTCTCATTTGAAAAGGTTGTGAAATTAGTGTTTTAGTTTCAGAAATTATTTTTATAATTAATGTGAAATCTGTATTTCAGTTATTTCCGGAAATCTAATGTAAACTTCTCAGTGACAGGCACATGACTCATATCTCCGTTCCTGATGGATGCTGACTTTCAAGCAGGTTACACGTTATTTACTCCTTCTATGTATTTTCAACAAATGTTTAATTGCATTTTCTTTGGTTGATATCTTGATAAGATATCTCTTCTTCACGGGATAAGAATTAATTACCTATTAACCGTTTCACTGATATTCTGATCATTGTTTTCAAATCCAGTCTTGAATTTGATATTTTACCAACAAATTTTGCATTTCTTTCTACTGCTATCTCATGCACTGTATTAAGTGTCATAGATTTGTTTATACGTTTTTACACAGTTCTTTCTCTTAGAGTAAATGTATCTTAAAATTTGATACTACCATGTTGCCAAATGTAATTAAATAAGAGAAAGCCCATGAGGGTTGTGCTTGTATATGTAATAAAGGCGTAGGCGTAGGTGTTTGTTATTGTTAAATTGAATGTATCTTTCTCGTTTTCTAAGTACGTAAGCGCACTGAGGGCCGAGTAATAAACCTGGACTTTCGTGGTTTGGTAGGTATCAAATCTCGTATAATGTACAGTGAGGTAATATTGAGAATAACAAATATGCTCTCCAACATTGGCCCATATCTGGACTAGGAAGTTGTTATGCTAAGGCTCCACCAATGGCCGAGTTGTAAAGCTACTGGAAGTTCTGCCTGAGTTCGATTCTAGGCAATCAGGATTGCTGCATCATTAGTGTTTAATGTTTAGCCTATGTGTAATGGGAATAATGTGCCAGTTTACCTTAGAAATTCTTCGAGGAAGGCAGCCCTCGTGTACCTTCTAATAACCTTATGCTGTACTGAGAATAAAGCTAACCTAAGAACATTAAGAATTTTCCCCGATTTATTCTTATGTTTCATATATAATGCAATATTTGCTTTACTCTTTCAAACTACCAGTTCTATATGATATCATGGCGAATGCAAATAGGAAAATTGTTTGAGAGTTTTCCTAATTTGCCTCACGTGTAATGTGATTATGGACCTGTTTTCCTTAGAATGTGATCCACGAATGTGATGCTCTTACCAGGTAAATTTTGAATGTTCTATCCTATTTCAAGTAATCCGATCCAATCAATGTCAGTATTTTCTATAATAACGTTTTTAGCTTAAATTTAAAAGTCCTTGTCATTTTTCTTCGTCTTTTGTGCGTTGAAATAACTAACATGAAAGATATTATTGTAAATTTCTGCAGTTATTAAATCCTTTTGAATGCATTGTTGCTTTCGTGTATTGTTGTAGTACAGGATATTGCTTTGCTATATGATTATTTGCTATTTTTAGAATGGTAATTTTAGGTTTATTTTTTTTCTCTAGTTGAAACTTTAATTGATTGCAAATTTTGCATTTAAGTGCTCATTTTTTTATACAGAATTGTAGCTCTTTTAGTTCGGGAGGCAAAATAGCTCAACTAGAATGCGAGATACAGAAAGAATCGCTCCTGACGAGCTTTGATGATAATTCTATTATTAAGTTGATGATATTTGAAGATTTTGGGTCAATTAGGGAACTTTCTAAAAAATCCAGGGAAACGTATTTTTGAAATTCTAGAACCTGTTTTTCTGGAAACTTCCATAAGCCAGTGCGACACTATATAAGTATAGCTCGCAACCAGGAGAAATCCGTTGCAAATCAACATTAAGAATCTGCAGTTGAAAAAGTTTTAGCTGAATTGCGCTTTTCTGAATTCTTTTCTTCGTGAGTAATTTGGAGAATTTCCTATAATTCTCGAGCACTAACGAGGAATTGCTTCACATCCGGATTTTCGTTGAGCTATTTATAGCTATTTATTTTGTTCTGAGTCAATAAACATTTTGTTAATTTTTACTTGCTCATCCAGAAAGCTTATCTAAAAAGACATTCACAAGCCCATAGTTCGTGAAAATATATTTCTTTTGTTTAGAACAAAACTTTACCGCACTACGAAATAAGCTAAATTTCCTTTTCGGGATTTTCTAGTTGGCGCAAACATCATTCTAGATAAAATTCTATGCTCATGTTTTCCTATAATGGAAGAATTTCAAATTCCAAAGCAACTCTCATCTTGAGTTATACTACCTTCATTGCTTTATACAAAAATATAAAATAATTGCATAGTTGTTTCCTTCAAAGTGTTGATATAAAATGAAAAATCATGTTGTAGATGAAGCTATCGCACCGATCAATAAATTTAAATTATTCGAATACTAATTCAGTAGCATTTCGCAATATTCATATTAGAAAACATTACCTTTCCCTCAAGCCTTTTAACCTCATCCGTAACCGAAAGCAGTATGCGATTTGGCTTCATATGTAAATTCACATCAAAGCAACTTGGCGTGATACAAAATAGTCGATGCAGAAATACATAGAAAATGTTATCTTAAGCCATAGAAAATCAGCTCTCGCTTAAGTACTTTCGTATAATAACTCAAACAACCTTCGGTTGAGATTTTCATAATTAATCTAAAGAAAATTCATTAATTTAAGCAAAATTTAAAGCGGCATTCTTTTGTTCTTGCAGCATAAAATTAATGCTAATGCTTAAATAGAAATTTTTTACGTTATTACTAATTTTTTATTTATTTTTGTCAAATATCAGGTAGAATGGAATCTGAAGTTTTATACTGTTACGGGTTTTGTATTTATTTAGCTATTTTTAGTAGAATTGTAATTAAATTGTTTCATTTCCCCGTGAAATGCTGCACGCGACAAGTTTTAAAAGAAAGCTACGCCGAAAAACTAAAAATACAGGAGCACGCGCATTTCATAAATAGATATCTCGTAATTGTAGTGTTTTGCTCTCAAGAAAAATCGAGAAAATAAATTTTACTAGAATGTTTTCGTACATGATTAAAGGTTTCTAAAAGTCGGACAGAAACATATCAATTCAGTTGTTTTAAATGAACTGTAGTTGTTTACTTAGTGCTGTTATTGACTGTAGCGAATTCACGGTGAGATCGAAATAGATTTCTTTGTATTTTCAATTGAGTTCTATTGAACGCTTTAGATACAATAGTAATATTTTAGGAGTTAAAATATAACTATTGTGACATTATACGAATATCGCTGATGAAATTTCAGCATTTTGTTTTATTTCTTGGGATAGGAATAGATTTTATTAACTTTTTATCGACTTGTGCATTCAATCCATTACGAACGCATACCACGCAACAATACGATTCAGAAGCACTTTGGGTTTCCTTAATGCGAAATATATTTATTTAATTAGCGTTAATTCAGGGTATAGCTTATTCACAGGTACTTCAGAACGCGATACAAATTAATTGTAAAATAATTATAAATTGTATTTGTTAAATTAATTGATGAAAATTTTCGTCATAATTTTAACTCGAATTTTCGTAGATTTTATTGCTCAAAATTAATAATCCATTAATTAATCTACTTGCTCGGATTACTGATTTGATTTACGTCCATACGGCGGGGAAAAAATAGTATCACAGAACTTTGAACTCTTGACAAACATGACGCTCGACCTTTGGCAACAGCTCTACAACTATTTTGCGCATGAGCAAAAAGGATTAAGGCCAGATTTGCTTTGATACCTGTTCGACAGTTATTTCTCACATGTGCAAAAAGCTAATAAAGCTGAATGGATAATCTCTGTAAAGTAAACTTAGAGTATTTTTTCCCTCTGTAACCACGGTGCTTTGGCGAAGCTTCCGTCCTTTACATACTCCTTTCCGTTCTTCCGCGGATACACTGGCACGTATTGCTTAGGCATCGTTTATGAAACTGACTGGAAATGGGGCATGACCTGTAATATAGAGTGTTAGCTTATATTTTATTTGCTTGAATCGATAAGCTTAGCTACCTTTCCAAATTTTCAAACTTGCATTTTGAAAATTTTGAAATTCGCCAAATAGCACTGCATCGCCAAACGTGGGTGTATTTCCAATTTTTAACTGCCTGTCTATAGAATATTAGCAGCTATTTTTTTGCTTTGTGTGTATTCCTAAATGAGTAGATACATAGATGTTCTTTCAGAAAAGACTTTCCATATCAGATAAACATATCTCTAGCTAACGATAACTGTTTGGGAAGATAGCAATTAATGCTACAGTACCGTATTCAGACAGTATCTGACTGCCACGTTACTTTTACGGGAATGTAATAATTACTCAGACAAAACACGTTCATGCTGATTTAGTATAAATATCATTTAGATACCTATATAAATCAAATATCTTTGCATAAAGATAAAATTAATAAATAAAACTGTGCCTATGATCACAGCATTCAGGTGAAAGGCTTAGTTCCTACACATAACCTTAGCCTAGGTGCGATTACATTTTATTTGTTGCAAATAGTGGATGCTTACAGTTCAGAGATGTAAGCATATAAATCTTATAGGGGATTACTACTGAAGGATAAAAGATAAATTGTATAGGCTAGGGTTTACTTTTTTGTCACTGTATGTTTGTAATCTAGCGCATTTGAATAGGGTAAGGCGGAAGAATTTCCCATGTTGTTATAGTTCGCGTAGTGTGCCAGCTCTTATGGTTTAAGTGAGAAGAACATGATATTTAAAATAAATAAAGGTAACACATAAAACGTTAAAAAACGCCCCCTTTCGACGTAATTTAAAATCCGAAACTTTTCAGAATTTTTTTTGTTTATTGTTTTTATTTATGTTTCTTTTTGTGGGAAATATTTTTAAATTTTGTTAAAATAGTGTTCTGGCCTTTAACTCTTTTCAGATTCTGCATTCATCCCGTTTGCAATTAAGACCACTGACCTTAGCACAAATTTTTCATGTAATTATTAATAAAGGAAGTCATATCTCTAATTATCTTTCTCGAGCACTCCATTTGTAAACTTTACTATGCACTCAGCCTCTCGACTGATTGTTTTAGATGGTGAATTTTAATACACACCAATGAGGAAACTTATCTTAAATATGTACCTATTTCTAGACTAAGAACTCGTGAAATTTCTCTTTTATATTTCTATGATACATTTAACGTTCTTTTCAAGCAGGAATATCTCGTCTTAGGTTAAAAAGGGTTTTGTTTAGAATGGCTGGAAATTTTTTCTTTTTCATAATATCTCATGCATATAAATTTGGAAAGAAAGTGCATTTTACAAAATTTATGAATATCATATAACATTTGATATTACTGTAAGGACATTATTTATGATATGATACATTTTTCAGATATTCTTTAAAGCTTCATTCTTCACAATATTACGTTTCTTTGACCTATGGATAAATTATGATAGTTTTTTTTTTATTTTGGAAGACAGAAAGGTCACCTAGAAATTATAGCTAACAAATCACTTTATAAAGTTTGAAATTCGACATTTTTCAGATAAAAATGTTATATTCATAGTTCTTACATGTAAATTCAGTCTGTAACTTTAAGCTTTTGAAATAAAACTAGCATGAAAAGCTTATCGGTAGCATAAAATCCTTCTATTTAACCTAACGTCTTCTCTCACCATACGTCGTTATTTATTTACGTGTATTTTATTGTATAAATCTCCGTCCTATTTATATTCTATTATACGCATATTTCACTTTAGTTATAATCTCACATCTTTGGTGATATAAATTTGTCGTGTACTAATTCACACAATTAGAATATAAGGCTAAAATTAGAGTAAAACTGGAAACGAACATTAAATTATATATGACTAGCCGCTGCGCGGCCAGCCTTCGTCTGGCTTTTAAGTGTACCGGAAAAATGCCTAAAGAGAACACCAAACATTAAATTTGAAAACTGCACAGAATTTTACTCTGCAGAACAATTTTATCGAAAAAGAAACAAACAACAACGGAAAAAAAATTCAGTTAAAAATGCATTACCTATAAAAAGCATACAATGAAATAAGCAATATCCCTTAATACAAATATTAATTATCCTAATAAATAAATTAACCAACTTCCCGCTGCCTTCTCTAGACAAACGTCCAGTATCCAAGAGAAACATTAAGTTTAAAAACTGCACAGAATTATCGCCCTCATTTTTCCGGTTGGCAATAGTGCCGATATCAGCAACAATGGCTGCGTGCCATTGTTGTTCATATAATGAGAGAAAATCATCAATTTGATACTATTTCATTGGAAAAAAAAACCCTCATTCGAATTTTGAAAAATCGATGTGCACTGGCTCTTGTGTAGATGCATCCTGTGTACCAGATTTCATAGGTATGGGTGGGTCTATTAGCTTACGCGCAGTACACCTACACACAGTAAAGGGCACCTACACACGCAGAAAGACTCGTCCTTTTAAATATAGATATATACATTAATTAAACAATTTATCTTTGCAAAAAGAAACAATCTTTCAATTTCTTAAACTGTTCAATAGAGTGAAATCTCGTTTTGCTATAGCCCATTATGTCTTAAAATGACGCGATTTCGTCAGAAAACATAAATAATAAAAAAATAATCTAATTCGAATTTCGAACTCGCTTCGAGGTGCACTGGCTCATGCAAAAAAATCATGCAAAACTTTTCAATATCTTACAAACAGTGAAATAAGCAAAAAATAACATGAAAGAAACTCAAAAAACAAAACATTTCGCGCAGAATTTTACTCTGCAGAACAACTTTATCAAAAAAGAAATCAATAAAAATGTATTATACATATAAAAAATGACAATGAAATATGCAGTATCCCTTAATACAAATATTACTTATCCTAATAAATAAATTAACCAACTTCCCTTTGCAAAATCTTAAGAACTCAAATGGTATAAACAGATTAAGAACTTAAACAGATTAAAAAATATCATGCAAAACTTTTTTATAATTAAAATTATATATAATTAAAACATAATATTACAATGAAATAAGCAATATCCCTTGATACAAATGTTAATTATCCTAATAAAGTAATTAAACAATTTACCGTTGCAAAAAGAAACAACTTTTTAATTTCTTAAACTTTTCAGTCTCTTAAAAACAGTAACATAAGAAATACGATGAAAAATTGTTGCCAAACCGAAATTTTTAAAAGAATGAAACTATTCAAAATGATGCAATTTCATCAAAAATCTATCAACAACAATAAGAAAGGAAAATTGTTGCCAAAACTACATTTTAAAATATCTGAGATGTGAGAAGTGTATTCGGAAGCTTCATTTAAAAAATTTTAAAAAAATACAAAATATTATTATTTTTCCAAAATTCTTTTTTTAAAAGGAGTCGAAAGGATTAAAGTTCAACGTGTCCAAAAATCAAAGGAAAATAAACAGCACATTTTTTAAAATAAGTTTTTTAAAAAAAAATTCCGCCGAAAAGGTGTTAAGCTCACCTTCCTAAATAAATTCGTATTTAATCGATTTATTGAAATACGAAATTTATTTTAAGTTCGTAAAATAGCTAAGTGTCTCACGACCACGACGATGTAAAAATGAAATGTATAGAGTGAAATCTCGCTTTCCTGTAGCCCATTATGTCTCAAAATGACGCCATTTGGTCACAAAACATAAAATAAAAAATATTCTAATTCGAATTTTGAAAAAATCGCTTCGAGGTGCACTGGCTCTTGTGTAGATACACCTATATACCAAATTTCGTGGCCCTGGGTCTATTAGCTTACTCGCAACACGAACGAAAGACACACACACCCACGCACACACACACACACACACACACACACAGACTCTTTGTTTTATTATATGTAGAGATTAGTCAACCGAAAGTTTGCAGGAAAATAAATTAGCGAATTTAAAACCAAAATAAATGTATCTAAAAATAAAGCTAAAACTACACAGTCCAGTCACATTAATGTGACCACCACGTACTTTCCATGTCAGAGTTAAATAACCAATCACAGAAGGCAGGTGGCAGCACAGTGCAGTTGAGCGTATATAAAGGGTGTGTGAGGGCTTCGGAAAACATTTCAATCGTTGGCGTAATGCAGAAACGAAGCGATTTATCCGACTTCCAAAAGGGCATGATCATTGGCTTTCGGGCCAAGGGTGGAAGCATTTCCGAAACGGCTGAGTTTGTGAACTGTTCGCGTGCCGCCGTGGTAAAAGTGTACCGTGCATGGCAAAATGGGACTGTCCAAAATCAGCGACGTGGCAAATGTGGTGCACCACGGGCCATAGATGACAGAGGCGAACGACGGTTGCGGAGATGCGTTCGGGCAGATAGACGGGCTACCGTTGAGCAACTGACCACCAAAATGAACCAAGGGGCTACCAAAAGTGTCTCCCAAAGTACTATTCAGCGAACATTGCTGCGTCTGGGCCTCCGAAGCAGACGCCTGGTTCGTGCACCTATGCTGACTGCTGTTCATCGACGGCGAAGGCTAGAATTTGCACGCCAGTACAGCAGCTGGACGTCCACTGAGTGGCGACAGGTTGCGTTTTCGGATGAATCGCGTTTTATGCTCCATCGGACAGATGGACGTTGGCGTATAAGGCGTGAAACCTCTGAAAGGAACCACCCTGCAACCATTGCCGGAACGGTCCAAGCTGGAGGCGGGAGCATTATGGTCTGGGGAATGTTTTCCTGGCATTCTCTAGGTTCACTGATCATTGTGGAAGGCACAATGGATCAATACAAGTACGCATCTGTCCTTGCGGACCATGTTCACCCCTACATGCGCATTGTTTTTCCTCAGGATGATGGCATCTTCCAGCAGGACAATGCGAGGTGCCATACAGCTGCCAGTGTACGTGCGTGGTTCGAAGAGCACCAGGATGAGTTTACCGTCCTCCCCTGGCCAGCAAACTCACCTGACTTAAACCCAATCGAGCATCTGTGGGACCATCTCGATCGAGTTGTTCGCGCCATGGATCCTCAACTGCGTAATCTAGCGCAGCTGGCCACGGCATTAGAGTCGGCATGGCTCAACATCCCAGAGAACACCTTCAGGGACCTATGTGACTCTCTTCCTGCACGTCTCGCAGCAGTCCGCTCTGAGAAAGGTGGTTATTCTGGCTTTTGACAGATGGTCACATTAATGTGACTGGACTGTGTATTTCCCCAAATTATATAATAGCAAAATTCGGGAATTATTCGGGAATTCTTGGCAAACTATTTATTGTTGAAAATATATAAAATTAAGCATTATTAACCTCTATTTTAGATGCATGCTTGCTACTTTTTTTAATAGCTTATGTTGAAGGAAGGATTTCTTCTTTCCCTTCTATTTCTTCAGTGTTCCTTTTAGTAATTTGTTTTTAATTTTAAAATTCAACTCCATGGAATTTTCTGCCTTCAACAAAATATGTCAATTTTAGTCAAATATTTAATTTAAACCTTACTACTTAAGGCTTTTAACCATCATACCTCAAATTTGATTGTCAAATGCACTTATCGCTGATAAATCGTCTTTTTACTTTGCAGGATCACTTAATTGCCATGTCTCAATTTAGATTTTCCCTTCTTTTTTTCTTTGTTTAGTTTTGTACAGCAAAGGGAGTTGCATTTTTGCATTTAAAAGACAGAGTCAGCATATGTAAGAGAACACGACAGAACTCCTTACTTTCTCGAAATTCGTTCATTTTAAATTCAGGCTGAGTAACGTTTATAAATCTGTGATAACCATTTTTATTCAGAAATTATGACTGATATTTCGAAAAATAAATGTTATAGCATGTTTAAAATTTAATTATAATATTTCTGCGTAAATTACTCGCTTCTTTAAGTTTTCATTTTTGGAATCTCATCATTTATTCCATCCCCATGCAAATCAACTAGTATAAAAGAGGAAACTAAGATGTGCTAGTGATAGTAAGGATATTAATCATATCAACCGATCTACATTTTCGGTGTTATCGTAACATAATTTAACCGTTAATAAGATTAAATAAAAATTCTTGAACTTTGTATAAATAAGTTTTAAAATAACCTCTTATAAGCTAACATTTTGTGGGAGTTAAAACGATTAATTTATTACTTAATGCAAGACAATAATCCTTTTTACACTGAACTTGTGGCTATCAAGCTGAATATTGATATTTGTTATCGATGATTTGTAGAAATTTATTCATATATATTTTAAGCTGATGTAACTAAGTACCACTCAAATTTCAATAAAATGTTGTTTATCTGAAGTGCTTTGATTACTTAGACTTGTAACAGAGGCATGTCAGCCAATTAGCAACAGAATAAAATAGACCTTAACAGTAATGGTAACAAGAGCTCATTTACTAAGATATGCACTATTATGTATATGTACATTGCAGAATACTGTACAGGTTAGCAAAATCGTTAGTGTTTGCCAACGGACATCTCTTTATGGCGATAAAAATGTTCATCATCTGGCATGAATTGCCTCAAGCACGATTTCTTCTCCCTGTGTAACAATATTCCACGAATAAAGAACTTTACATGTCTAAGATGTTTTCTACTTCCCAAAATATCGTCATGAAAGCATCCGAAAATTCACTGCACTACGAACACTTTGGCGTGGCTGATCGTGGAAGGAAATGATGGGTTAAATCAAAATTTCTTTAAAACATGCCTTGGTGATATATGCACTGCCGTAGGACTTTCCACAATATATTTGAGCATAATTAAATAACCGAAGAGAAAAATGCGCTGAATCTCGTCTCTGGATTATTTTCTAGCTGGTAAAATATGACAATATTTCCCTCATTTCCAAAGAATGTAAATGAGTGTTGCAAAATTGTTTTGAAGACAGCAGCAAAGGACTATGTTCTTGTTTTGCAGGAAGAAAAGCAAGATGTAGCTTGTCCATTTATGAATTTACCCCAAAGCACTTAATTCTTTCGGATACGAAAATTCGAGCTGCTTATCTTGTTGTTTCTAAAGAACTGGTAACATCTCTCTTTGGTGTTGAGAATTGGCTTTCTATTTCTCTTTTGATCAGGAATACAAATTAGTCACCTCTTAGAAATGTTACGTGTTCATTGCAACAGTAATAAATAATTGTCGTTATTTCTATTGTGTTTGATAAAGATGAAATTTCATAATTGTGCCTTATGCGAAAGTAATCTTCTTAAATATACGGTACATGCAGTTTTGGAGATTGTTCACGGTGATGAGGATAACAGAAATTGAAATTTTCTTAGAAATTTCTCGTTTACAAAACCATTTTCTCACATACGTTGTGTTACTTTTCTTGTATATCTTGGAATCGATTTCAGCTCTAATTGAACTTGCTATTATTTGTATCACTGTTGTTTGAAAGAACTTGCTACTATTTTGTATTGCTCTTGTATGTGTGGTGCGATTTGATGAGAGTTTGGTTTTAAATTAAGCTTGATTCCCGCCCTCGTGAAACGACTACGTTGAAATTAAAAATAAATACCTGGTTGGCAAGAACGTAATTTAAACTTTTTAGTGCGAAATAAAACTCAATTTTTTTCTGCACAAAAGAGGAACTTTACCACTCAGATAGCTTCCATTCTGTTCGAAAACATTTTGCCATCTTTCTGGTAACATCATGATTCTTAGTTTATGGGAGTTCTGGTCTTCATCAGCAAGAATTCTCAGCCAAGTGCGATTTGAGGTCATTTTTAATTACTGAAATACTTACAATAAGAAGTTTTGTAATAAATAAAACAGATAAAAATGATAAAATAAATGATAATGCGATAGTGCAAGTTCAGGGTTATATGGGGCATGCGACATCACTTCTCAACCATGCTCTGATATTTTCGTGCGTGTTGCTAAAAATGTGTGAAGTCTTGCATTATCGTAGTGGAACACGATTTCTTTCTGACTCGTTAATTCTGGTCTTTTGTAACTGATTTCTACCTCCTGTTACATAAGTTGTTGGCAATAAAGATCTGAGTTGATCTTTTGGATTTGTGCTGATTCATCATGCTTCGATCATGATCTTTATCAGTTAATGTTATTGCAGACAATCTATTATTCATCACCAGTGATAATTAGTTTCGAAAAATATTTGATTTCATTACGTTTGAAATACATGTCGCAAATATTGATTCGAATTTCTTTCAATTCTTCCCGAATATCGAGTTTCTTAAAGAGTTCAGAACAACTTATATGATTTTAAATTGTTGTGTGTGATACATGTAACCTTTTTTCAGCCTTGCATAGTTATATTATGGTTGGATTTACTTACGGATTTAAATTTGTCATCATCACCCGCAGAAAGTCGGCCAGAACGTTGGTCATCTTCAAGTGAAAAGTTTCCAGAACCAAATTTTTAACAATTCTGACACATGCGTTCTCCTGAGCAATCAACACCATAAACTTCATATAGCTCTTTGGGAGCCTCAGCCAGTTTCTTTCCTTTATGAAAATACAAATGTAAAATATGTGCGAAATGTTTATTTTGTCCCCCAGTGTTAAAATTTACCGTAAACTAACAGCTGTGAATAAAACTACACGGAATTAGTTTTTGCAACAATCTAAATGTATCAGCTGCCAAATAACAAAAGAAAAAATGTAAGCTTCACAGAAGAATAACAGAACGCTATCTATTTGTATAAACTTCAATTACTTTCTTGCCAGAGTAAGATAATTAATCAAATAGCAAGCCTTTATTGATTTAGATTTACGTTTCATAATACATATGCTTTAGAAGAGTTAGAATGAAATAAAATTAACCATTTATGTTCATACTAAAGATTCATTTATTTCTATGGCAGTTACTTTTATCATCACTCGAAGGTCTTTTAAATTAAAAGATTATAGCCCCATGTTTATATGCATTGATTAAATTCACATATTAATGTCTTACCTGTCTGCACTGATCTTAAATAGTAATCTCTTATTGTCAAAAAAAGGAAGAATCAGTAAGTATGCATGTGTATTCCTTGCATTGGAGGGAAAACAGCGGTACATAGAAGTCAACCAATTTTCAGCAAACACAGTTTCCCATATCAACATGTGCACCTCGAAACCCGTAATTATAACAGTAACCTTTAGTTAAAGCATTTAATAGATAGGTATTATGGATCTATATTCATTTTTAACTGAAAAGATTGGAATATTAAACGACAAACTATGCATTATTTCAATTTTGAAGAAAAATATTTGTTGTTTGTACTTCAGTGAAGCTCGAATCGTAAATTCCTGAATTTTTTACATTCTTTTTTATTTGCATTATTACATCTCTGTGTACGGTCACAGAATTAAATGGTAAAATAACTCCGTAAGGGGGCTGTAAAATACGCATTTATTAATAAGGGAAATTATTAAAAGGAAGCCACTCATGACTTCGGTACTTTTACATAACTCAAGGAAGAGCTAAAAATTCACCATTACAGATGTGGGCTTTTCACGACTCTGCACAAAGGTGTCTCTTACGATGATCAAGCGTCTATTTGGTTATATAACACAGATGATTACGAGGCTGCTTCCGTCGAATTGCAAAGACGTGGGCTTCAACACCATGCACCATTAAATATATAGCATCAATAGAAAAGAAAATATTTCCGACGAATGTACATAATAACAATTGGACTTAGAAATGTCTCAGTATAAACATCAAGCATATATGAAAAAATATTTATTTTCTTTTTAAATCTTTTATTTTGCTGTGATTCAATTTAGCTTACCTTCTTCATGTATATCTATGGTAAATATTATAAACTGCATAAACAGCATTGTAAAATCATATCACCATAAAAATCGAGTTGCGCTGTTTACTTAGTTATCGTGCTTTGCATTTTTTGCTTGACTATCACATTTCTACATCACTATTTTATGTATTTTAAGCAAAAAAATAAAAGTTATACAAAATTCTTTTTTCTTTCTTTTTTTTCTTATATATATATATGTGTGTGTGTGAGAGAGAGAGAGCGAGAGAGATTTTAGCTTTTTTTATTTTCAGTTAATTATTTTTTCTTTTAGCATACAGCATATACATACTTCTAATCATGCTCAATCAATTTTTAGATCTATTGATGCAAATATGCATCAAGATCGCGTTAATGCAAAACGTAATTTGTTTTCGATCCCTTTTATTGTATCCCCAGATCTAGTTAATCAGAGTGCAATGGGTGGGAACTAAGACGCAACTGATCGCGGCAAATTGGAGTAATCTTATCCTTGTCTTGCAAATCAATTCATTCGTCTTTAGCTTCCTTCCTTTCTTTAGCTACTATACCAGAGAATTGTTGTTTATCGATGGTCGCAATAATCGCAAAGAATCGCTTCTATCTGATTGCCGTCGTACAATAACTTTCTAGGTTCAACAAAATCTATTCATACGAATAAACTCCTTTGCTTCGGAGGAAAGGGAATTAAAATTACCGGCTCGGAAGAAATGGTTGTTAGGTTTCCTTTATATATATGCTGTAAATTACCATTCAGAAAAACACGCTTTGCTGTTGATGCTACATTCTACAAATGAACTGTAAAGAGGCTAAAAATCAATAAACAAAATATGCAGGTTATATAGAGAAGTATCGTTAAATGTTATTACATTGTTTACGCATTAAAATACATTTTCCATTAAAATCTGTGAACGGTATATGTACTGCTGAAATCGATGTGAATTTCTTAACATTTAAACCTGTCTCTTAAAACCTTAAATTTATGTAAAGAGCTGGAAATGCTAAGATGTTTCCAGTACTGCCATTATTATTTTCTATCACGCCTTTATTTTTCTGAAATCTTTCCTGCAAACATTATAATACTTTAATAGCGATATGTTAATATTCTGCAACTATTTTAATACACATCATTTTAAGAATATTAACAAAAACTGAAATTGTACTTAAAAATTTTGGAATGAATTGGAAGTATGAATTGCATAATACTTAAAACTAGAAAAATGTGGGAAAGATAAGATACATATTGCATATTATTTCGATAACGCATTAATACTAAGAAAGAGTTTAAGTAAACACTTTAAACGTATCTTATAGTTTCTTAAACATTTAACATATTATCTTATCAATATCTTGGGAATTATTTCATTTTTATCAACTTAGTGTATTATCTTTACCTTGTAATTCTTAAATATTAACTTACTTTTGGGGGTTAATGAATATATTAAAGTGTAAAATATTTAAAATGCATCTAAATTAGTTTACCAGCTCAAATTATTGGGATACTAGTAATACTTAGATAAACGAATAATAGATAAATCGAAATATAAAATTTATGTTTTTGCTAATAACATATATTGTAAACATGCATACGACATTAAAATATATAACGCAATATTATATGTAATATAAATATTACATTAAATTAAGATAACTGAATATTTCTTACTTTTGAAAACTTTTTAATTTTCTCATATTTGTTAGTTCACTGTATGAAAGATCTTATAAAATTTTTCGAGGTTTCCAATAGATGTTAGTGTTTTCTGCGTGCACCTCTGTGACCATATTTTTCTGCAAAATTCCCTAAAACGGGTTTCTTTCCACTAAAAATTTAAAGATATATATAAAGTCTGAAACTGAGAACAACAGCTGAAAGGTGAAAGTCACAATACATGCAAAATTAAACAAAACAGTATAATTACAGTGACTATGAGAATGGTAATCGAAGACGCTTTCAAGTTATGCTATGTATTTTCTTTAGATCGTTTATGTCACTTTGGTATTTATAATATTTATACAAATATCGTTTCTTGCATGTTTATATACCACTTATTTCTGCAAAATATATTTATTTTTCTGCTGAGTTTACTGTTAATTCACAGCGTAAAGGTACTCGATCCGATAAAGAAGACTTTAAACGTTAAACGTTAAACTTGCAACTTATAGATTAAAAGTTATTATTTTCACTAAGTATGAGCTTAAAATTAATAGAAAATGTAACTTTGTACTAGACAGAAACTGAAAATTTAACATGGATTTTTAATTATTAGCCTTTTAACAGGTTCTAAACTAAAGCTTCATAATTACCCTGCTCCATCTAAATTAAGCTGTCCGTCGCATTTTTGAACAAATATGTAATATATTGTAGTCATCTTTTTGAAAATCATTACACTCAATGAATCTATAGTCTTAAAAATTCGTGCAACTAGAAAGTTTGGTAGAAAAAATTGTTTCATTCATTTTCAAGTAAAAAATATTTAAAAAAAATTAGTTGATTTTTTCGATGTTCAGTTTTTAAAAATTAAAAACCGGAAAAAAATTGTGTTGTGTAGCGAAATTAAGCTAATTTATTAATTAATTCATTTATATTCGAAATTATGCTACACAACGTGTATTTTATTTAATCTCTTTATTAATTTGTTTTACTTTAATGGGAGTTTTGTACTTAAAATATTAAGTTCGTTACTTTCGGAACGGGCTTGCCAGTAAACCATAGAAATGAGTGTGATTTTCATGTTATAATCTGGATTTTAAAATACTTAATTTGAGTTTACATATCTATAACGTATACTACAAGAAGCAGAAAAATTTGCACTTTAATTTAAAAATACTTTCAAGTTGATAATACTTTCAAGCTTAATTAGTTTGTCAGATACGCTAATTTAATGAACAAAATTTTGTAGCTTTCGTAGGATTTCGTAAATTGTTATCTTGTCATTTTTAAGCTGCTATGGGCTGATTTAAAGTTGATTTATTGTCACTTTGGACATCCGGCAAAGTTCTAAGTTTACTGTCGGAGAGGTGTTTTTGATTGGCGAAGTTTCTGGCAATGCGGGAGAAAGGTGTTGAAGAAACGCTTTGAAAAGTAGGAATTTTTATACTGTTTACTTCGGGATGTTTTTGTCAGGAAGTTTCAGCTTTTGAGTGATTTCTGTCCCCGTTGGTAAAATGTTTGTAACAAAAAGCCGGTGCACTCGATTTTTTTCGCCCTCTTGAACATTCTTGCGCTGTCTTTTCCTCCAGTAAAGGCTGCCCTGCGGAATCTAAGTAGCAATGAAGGGTAATAATATGATTCCCTCGGGATGCGGCTGTAAATCCTCCGACGAATTTTACTAGATGTTCGAAGGAAGATTTCTTATATTACTATACCATCAGTTTTGAGTTTCTACACCATGGAAGTATGGTTCATCTCCATCGTGGTACAACTGCGGTCCGCTATATCTTGCTGATTCATCATGACCTTCGCATAGCCATTTATTTCCTCCTTCCGTCGGCTGAGGATTCAACTCAGATGTCGCCTCGTTCATCTTCTGTTCCTTGTTCATCATGCATGTGCGTGGAGCTGAGTAGGTTTCTGGAAGAAGCCAGCAGTCGTTTCTAGGAAATTCTACGTCTTACCGGTTGACCAGTTATACACCACCTTCTCGTCCGTGCTGAAACGTTCCCCTGCCTTCTGCATATAGAATTTGATGTTTCCTCGCCATGTAATTGCCCTAATCCGGGTTGTGCTACTCTACCTGTTTGGATTTCCTGCCTTCTGCTCATAGACTTTGATGTTTCCTCGGCATATAATTTACCTTAATCCGATTTGTGCGGCTGTCACCTGTTTGGATTTTAAGAGATAAGTTATTTCTTCTTAGTGAATTGTGTTGAATCATTAAATTTAATTCAAATAGTTAATTCATTTCAAAATCAAGTTATAAAGGTGTAAATTCATGTTTATTCATTTAGCTTATGGCTGTTCTTGAAATTTACAATCAAAAATAATTTTTTTTTTACTGAAAGATTCGGAAGATTTAAGTTCTTTCATTCTAGTGTATAATAACATATTATATAATTGTATTCAAGTATTTAAGAAAATTCTGATTAATATTGAGAGGTACAAAATTATGTGATTATAAGTGCAATAAGTTAAATATCAATTAATTTCCATTTGTAATGCTGTACAATATTTTTCTTTACTCCTGGGAGCATAATCATTATTGCTAAAAGTTTAAATTAATTTTACAGGTAAAATAAAAGTCTGCTTCACTTATAAATTTAGTATGATGTTTTATTTTATTACCTTATGAGCATGATACCCACCAGTTATCATTCGGTTGTTCGGGTATTTAATTTAAAATTCACAACGCAGTTTAATTGATTGATATTTTTGGCTAATCTAAGTTGTTCTAATGTATAAACTACTAAATCTAGTTTATAGTTGGTGCTCTTCAAAGGCACTAATATAACAATTATAAATTCTTGAGATAATGGTATCCTACTTCTGTGGATTTATGTGATTAATAGTATGGTTTACTGAGGATTTGCGCCTCTTGGTACTTGCTAAAATCTGCATGGCAGGAAATTTAGAAGGAAATCCAAGAAATTCTGAAGAAATATTTCTGCTTCTCGATACGGATAGTCTCTAGCTCTTCTAATGTCAGAGGAGATTTTGTCGAACAGCGAGAACATTTTCTACAAGTTCTTTTGGATTCAAGTAGGCGAGCATGACAGACATTCCCTAGACGCGATGTTTTTCTCCAAAATTCAATCTTTCACAGTTCGAGTTTTGTGCCAGCCAGCATTGCCGTCTCTTATAAGAAATGCGTGGATAATGGCCTCAGTATTTTGCAAGTGAAAATGTGCAAGGATCATATGTCTGTGCCATATAAGGGTAAGGACTGTCGTTCGTGATGCAAGGTTAATATGACTACTTATACATATTCCTAACCAAGCTGTGCCGAATTAAGTCTTATAATAAGTGATAGAAAAAATTTAAGTTAGAGTCTATTTTATATAAATTGCTTCTGATAATTTTTTAAGTAATGTCACTAAAGCTTTTAATTATAACTGGGAAAATGGGCACCAAAGTTGAACTGAAAAACTGCTGATGAATTACAAAGAATGTCATGTAGAGATTATGGTTTTAGGGCTATTTTTAAATGTTGTACGATTCCTTGATAGGAATGTTGAGGAATCGCACAACATTTAGAGACAGCCTTGGAACCAGAATCTCTACGTAACCCCACAACAGCCATAATTAAATAATAAAAACGTTTCCATTGCAATGAAAAGTACATAAAATTATAAGCATTAATCAGCCGATGAAAAATTTAAATTTTTTGTATTTTTATTCAAGTAAAGGGATCTTAAACATCTTTTCCATCTAGTCGTTCGAGAACATCTTTGTGCATATTTCTCCCCGTTGGAGGGCACTTAGCCGACTTTGGCTTAGCCACTACTGTGCTGAAATTAACGGCCCCTTTATTGTGGAAACACTAATAAGTCGGTCACTATTACCTCCTATGAGACTATGGACAATTACAGCCATGCCTTCTATGGGGTTCAAACCCGGACCTTTCCATATCGCAGTAGGCTCTCCACTAACCGCTACACCATCTGGGCGGCTTTTATTTATAATAAACATATATTGCTAAAAAAATAGCCTGTATTGTGCTACTGAATTTTTTAATTCAAACTTTTTAAAAAAATAGAGGAAATATCTCTTCTGTCGTATTACTTAGAAGGCATAGTTAAATAAAATGTTAACTATATATTTTAGTAGAAACAAACGAAAATGCGATGTTGTTAATTTATATGAACTCGAGCATGACGTTCAGATTTCGTAAACTTTGTTTTCAAGACATTACAATAAATTGCTATAACCCAATGCCTAATTCCTTAGCATTATTGACACTGAAGTAAACAGTTTTTATTTTACTCGTACAAAATTCTTTGAATCTTCATATTTTGTAAAACAGACTAGAAATAATTTGTTGATTGATTTTGTAATTCGTATCAGTTTTCATGTAAGTTTTGTCATAAATATTACAGAATATATTTATTTTAATAGCTGCTTAGCAAAGTAACATGATATTGTTTTCTGTTTCATTTTCATCAAGTCGTTTCCCTAAATAAATTTCCCCTAATAAAAGGTCTTTCCTAAGTATTAGCCTGAAATTTCATGTTAGATACTGCTAATGCTTAGTTTTAAATTGCATTATATTTTACCTTTAAATCATGTATGTATTTAGATAAAATCTCTCGTGATGTTATATGCATCATTAAATTATTACTAATCTCATATACGGATTTGCTGGATGCATTTATCCCTGTCAGTGTCTTGTCCCAAATAACAGTCGTTAGAATAAAATCCAAATATCTTGCTGTTCAGTTTTCATATTGATTGTTTGCCGCCCATATGATATAGTAGTTATTGAAGCCAACTGTGATCCCGAAGGGCCAGGGTTTGAATCCAGAAGAAGGCATGGACATAAAACTCTCTGTCCCGTCATAGGAGGTAACGTTTTTCATGTATTAGGTGCCTCCACAATAAAACGACCACCACTTCTGGCATTAGGAAGGGTTTTGTGATTCATTTGGAGTGCTAAATAAGCAAGGCAGTTCGTAATTCGCCATATCCATTTCGAACTGCTTTTATTGCAACTGCAAGGCATGAAATCTAATTACTACATATTCTCTGAACAGGGATATATACTTCTTGTTCCACAAATTTAGATTCCATACGGGTCTTAGCATCTTTTCCAATGATTACACTACACATGAAAAAAATTTTAAATTCGTTCAACTAAATAAAAAATTATTTATATAACGTAGCTTGCAGGTAACAGCGATCATTATTATTTCCAACTACATTAAATGAATGTAGTACACAAAGTATACAATGCGCTTCCAACATTATGCTGCAAATTTTTGGCTTGCAGAACTTCATATTAACCAGGCGTGTTTGCCGCGTTATCATAGTTTTAATGTTTATATCTAAATTTTAGGAGGCTCAGTAGTGTAATTCTGAATGATGCACCATTATGTGAATAAGCTGGTAAAACATCAAAAGCACGCGTCACACAACGACTATCATATAACAACTAGCAAAATTTGATAAAAAGTTTATCAACCAGCGTCATATCATGTAAAATGGGCAAGTGCTTCATAGTGCTATATTTTCTTAAGTTTGTTTTAAAAAGCGTTCATAATTTCACTGATTTATGTATTAAATGGTAATAATGGTATGGATTTATGTATTAAATGGTATGGATGTATTAAATGGTATGGTAATAATGGTATGGATTTATGTATTAAATGATAATAATTTATGTATTAAATGGTAATAATTTATGTATTAAATGGTAATAATATGGTAAATAATTTACTCTTCCCTTCCCTTTTGAGCCATATTATTGTACATGAGATGCTAAAAATTCATCCAATTCAGCTAGGAACTAAAATGCTCCATTGTAGTTTTCGTTAAATTTCCTTCATAATCCGAAAAATTTATCATCGCCAAAACATGAAAGTGAATGTTTTCCAAAATATTTTATACATTATTCTTTGAAATCATTGCTTCGATATTTTTTCTTCCAAATAAAAAATTTCAATGCTTATATCAATATAACCAGTCAATAAATCGATATAATCAAATTGATGTAAGTCAATCAATAACTTATATCAATATATCGAAGTTTTTGTACTCCTTTCAACATTTGTATCTCCGTAGCCTTTGGTAAAAAATGTGTTGATGGAAGAAACAGTTTACATATGTAACAATAAATTTATTCACTATTAATACTGAAACCAACTATTTTCTCTCAATTTGTTTCCTTGTTTGCTTTCGTACGGTAATATATATACTTACACATATTTATAATCTTTTATTTTTCTTACCAGCGATTGTAAGAATTACTTCCCATGTATTACTAAGCACATGCTTGATATTGTGTTTAAGAACGAAATGTCTCAGAATTAAATTAGTATGCGTTAGCCTCATCTATATATCAAAATTTGGGAGAGTATTCAAGCATTGCTGTTCTTTTCTTTTTCTTTATAGTATTTGTTTTTTATTTACTTTGTGTTATACGTTCTTCAACTTCTTTTTCTTCATTGATAGATATCATTGGTGTTCCTGCTTTTTCGTTCGCAAAACGACTTACATCCCCTTTTGGGGGGGTGTTGAATTTTTCTCCTTCTTTCTCTTGTACTATACATCGTATAAGATCTTCACTTATTGCTGTTGATATGTCTACATCTTTTTTACAAAATACCTTAAAAATGCATATTATTATTTAAAACTTTCTTATTTTCCTGCTTTTCTTTCCTTTTTTGAAGCCCCAAAATATGTTAATAGTGCATATTTGGTATTTTACTGAATTCTGATAATACTTTCGTATTCAGATTGTTTCTTTGGATTTGTATCTATTAACTCCTAATTCGTCAAACAAATGAACGGGTGCTAAGCAGCTGTAGCCGCAAACGAATTACATAATTAGATATTTTTAAGAATTGTTTTATTATACTCTTTATGTATTCTTAGTATTTATATTTATTATTTTGTTGTTTTTCTATTCTAAACGTATAGGAATCCTTCCAAATTATGGGACCAAGACTTTTATCGTATTTGCCAATCCAGCACTGACCCAAACCATTTGTCCGCCATCCCGATTTTGCCATGGGAGAGAATGTTAAAACTGCGGGAGAGACCGACATTTGTACTGAAGAAACCAATGAACATAAATCTAATTTCAAAATGTATTTCGGTTTCTCGGGAACGTAAGTAAAATCAAATATTGGGGAAAACGATATCGCAACGGAAAAACCCGTGCTCATAGGCAACTTCAAATTTCTGACTTTAAAAAAACATTCCAAGCCACTGAAAACTTATCCCAAATATTAAGTAAAATAGGAACTGCATTTAGGAGAATGAAGTAAAATTTCTGAGTTTCCGACCTTTATTTGATGAAATTTGCAAAGGTATAGATGACATGGTCACAGATTAATATACCTTCTCACTTCTTAAAGTACTTTTGTCGCATCGCACTTTCCGTAACTGGTATTTACATTTTTACCCTATACAGAAGGATTTTCAGTACCAAAGTTGTGTTCCAAATATGTAGACCTCATCTTAGGTTCATTTTCCATAGACTTCATGTTGGTTTCTTGGGCCTTTCTCATTCGGGGCCCGAGCACTGAGGTGCTGAATTAAACACATTGCGATTTCTCAGCGATGTGAGAAATTTTTAATAACAACACACGCATTCACGTGTGACAGAAATATCTTTAAATATGAAAGAAAGTTTATTCTTTATATAATCATGCATAATACAGCTTTCTGATATCATAGTATTGTAATTATGTCAAACAATGAATTTTGTTATTGATTTACCTAGGTTATACGTATACCTGGATTCATAGCAATTTCATTAAATGTGCACCTCTGCAATGCATAATTTTTTGTCCATATTTCTTCGCTGTAGAGCTAGAAAAGAAAATTTACCTACATTTCCACAAAGGACTCCGTAGTTTCTTTTATATGGTATGGCAACTCTATGTTAATAGAGGTGCATCTAACCAGCATGTTGTTGGCTGAATATTCAAAAAAGAACAGAGAGAGATTGTGGACTTTCCTTTGGACCCTGTACAAAAAATATATTCTTGTGTTTCTCAACTTTTAAAGTAAAAGAAAACTTTCTAATTTAGTTGAAGATCAAAGCAATAGTATTTAGAAATTTTCGTTATCTTGCTTATAGAAACACTTCACTACATGAGACATGTCTTCATGTAAAGAATACCACGTTCCTTTACATGAAGACATCTGAACCTCTTTTTTACAGCAGAACAGGCTAACATTAGACTGAATGATACTGGTGATAATAAATCTTGAGTGAGAAGTCGAAGAATACAAGTAGGTAAATTGGTGTTTTTATATGTAAAGCTTTAACAACATGCAGGTGTAAAATAAGCGTAAAACTTTAACAATGCATTTTTCTCCCAGAGTTTAGAAGCATACTTTTAAAGGAACAAGTATAATTTGAAAATAACATGATCAAATAAAGTACTTCGTCTTAAATAGATATTTATGCTTGTGTACTATTTTGTAGTAAATCAAACCCATTTTCACAAAGGTAAAAAAGGATGGAAATTCTATGCTTTTTTTTCTGTAGAGAGAAAAATAAAATACAATTAATTTAAAAGTTTAATATAAAGGCCGAAATAAGGTTAATTTAAATATTACTAAATTTGTAAAAATGCCCTTTTACAGCAAAACTGCGATTTAAATTAACCTACCTAAACATTTCTAGACCAAATAGCCATCTAAATATATAGTGAATCAAAAAAGTAGTGGCATCTATAGCCGACAGTGTTTGAAACTCGGGAGATCCATAGAATACCTAAAAATTGTATGTTTATTGCATTTTTTACTTCACGGGTAACATATTTTTGTGTAGTTCATTAAATGTTTACGAAACAGATCATCTGACCAAAATAAAATTTATATTGTTTCCATACCTTAACAAAAAAAACGAAATGGATCTTGGTAATTCATGTTTATTAATATTTATTTTCCTTATTCTTTTGCACTGATATGTCCGAGAACTAAGTGAAATTTATTTGCAGTTAAATATTCCTTAAGAAATTTCTTGTTTTAGAAGCGCATACCAAATACTGCAAGCCAAATATTAATGAAACTAATACTTCACAATAATGGAAAAATTCTAAATGCATGGCAGATTAAAATTTACTTATGCTTCTTATTTCTTTTTTCCTAGCCGTAATTATTTTACTCTTCTCATGCTTGCTTATAATTAATAAATTATTATTGGTATGATATATATGTTTTAACACTAATTCAAAGGAATGAAGCTTCACTAAACCTATTTAGTTATTGTGCGTAAAGTATGTCGATTTTCATACATAATTAACGTATGTTAAAATTTTAGTTAATAATAAATTCTCCAGTTTGCTTAATAGCAAACCAAAAAATAAAGGAATTAGAAGTGGAAACTATAATTTATTGCAAAACAAATCTTCTTGTTAAAACTTCAAAGAATACATTGGGAGCAATATTATAACATAATAATGTTGCACGAACCTTTAAATGTTAATCTTTGGCATACGAAGACAGTCAGGCGCTTATGATCCCGTCTTTAAAGTAACTGTAATGAGGACAAAAGTTTAAAATACCCATTTTTATTAGTTTTTTAGCCTGACAGTACACAGCTTGTTTAATAACAGAAATTAAATTCACAGTTTATGGAAATAACAAAAATAAAGCTTGAAGTAAAATTTAAAGTAGTAAAATAATAATTTTAAAACCCAAAACGCTCCCACACGTTTTCGCTCAAACCCTCAACTTACTAATTGCGGCTAGCAAAGCTAAATCCGACTCAAGCAGTTTTAAAGTTTAATAAAATAGTAACAAGACCGTCAAAAATTTCAAGAATCCATAAGCTCGGAAGATGGAAGAAAAGGCATGGCATTACACTTGGGAAAGTCTAAAAAAACTGTGAATCAAAAAATGATTTCAAAAGAGTTATTAATTACAATTATTATTATAATGCTCGAACAAACATTGAAATTTTCGTGTATCGCCGCCCAAGATAGTCCTACAGCCTATGAATCGAAGCTGTTCTCGCTCTGCATTATGCATAACATTTCGAAATAAAGATGACTTATTGTTCGTTGCTGTCTGTCTCTGTTTGTCGAGTTTCATTACTTTCTGGTCACTCGTTCTTGGTGTTGCATTTTCAATATCGTGTAGTGCATGTAAAGGTTATTTGATGCCGAGAAAACAGTTTTCTCTGATAAAATACGCAAATATTTTACTAGCAGCAAATCCTAAAATGTATGCTTTAAAGAAAATATAACCAAATCAAGGACATAAGTTTCTTAGAATTTGAAAAAAAGTAAAAAACATTTCAGTGTTTTGTCAAACACATTTTGAGTAATTTTGTCTGCTTATAAAAGTCATTTTTGGAAAACAAAAGTCAAAGATTTCTACAAAGTTAAATTTTTAGCGCATTTTATTACATTTTATGTAAGATTTCCTATATTTTAATGTTTGATGTGTAAAACAAAATTTAATATTGTTCAATAACTTGCAAACACCTAATTATATATCTCATTCTTCTGAGAATAAACGTATTATATTACAATAAAAAAGCAGAAAAATCACGCATAATATATTTTGCAATAATAAATATTAATTAATAAAATATATTTTGCAATACGAAAAGAATGCGTTTGCTTCTGGGTCTCGTTACTTAGCAAGATAAATATTTGTTTCAGCATAACTATTTTCCTTCAAACTTTATTAAGACAGATTCCATTTTAGGCATACAAACGTCTGACTGGATCTTCCGTCGTATCGCATATGAAACACACCTAGATGAGTTCCTTGTATGCAAGGGATTTGGAGATGATGGATTGAAGAAAGGAATGTGAATCTTTCTCGGAGTACTGGTGCATCTAGACGGGTGTCGGTGTACTTGGACTGAAGCATCGGAACACATGCTGTGGTGGTCCAATAAAGGTTGAGTTTCAACACTACACGGAATACAGAGGGAGATTTTCATATTTCATTATCAACAAGATCAGTTTCTAGACTATTGGTCGAAAGCAACTAATGTCACCCACTACGAAGACTGACACTGACACAACGTCACCAATACCAAAGATTGCAAGGATATCGGGACATAACTGCAAGAGGACTGAATGACACGAGGTAGTGTACAGCCACCTTCTATCACAAGGAGTATCTCTTCAATTTCACCGGTAATAATCGTCGAGAAAGAATCTAGAGGTGACCTAAAGATAGGTCCAGTCCTGCTGTGACTGTCGAATTCCAAACTGCTCGATACCGAGGCATCATATCTTAAGATGCCAACGCCATGTATAATCTTTTATCTCTAGTTCGTATCAGAGGCAAAATGGGAGATGACAATACCTGAGTGAAGAACTGCAACTGGCCGAACCCCTATCTTCAGCAATTGAAAAATGGTGTATTCCAGCAAGACAACGCCTGTCCAAGCCAGTAAGTCAGATAATTATCAGCAGACAAGCCTTGTAAGTTTTTAAGTTTTTCGGATGCTTGCTTGGATACCAAAATCTTTAGATCAAACCCCATAAGTACAGTTTTGGCAAGTGATGTGCAGTCGTTTGCTTTACCTGTACCAGAGTGACTGAAGGATGTACAGTCGAGAATTGTTAAAAGCATACAATCATCCCTCCTTGAGGACACTATTCGGAAGCCGACTTCAATTGTGCTTTGAATAATTACCTCTTATATCACTGCAATAAGTGCTATTACTTCCTTCTTTTCATCCTACACATGATGGTTTGGTAAAGCTCGATGATTTGAAGCTCGGTTAAGCTCAAGCTCGAGCTTGATTGTTTTTTCGGGCTTTCGAGCATCTGAAGTTGGCATACTTACATTGTCAAAAGACTTGATAAATAATTAAAATAATATTTTTTAGAAATTTAAAAGAAACTTTTTCTTTACTTATACATTTATTTATGCATTTATATTAATGAAAAAATATTTTAAAAACACCAGTGCATGTAGCGATTTATCATAGCTTCGACCTAATTTTGGTGCAAAAATTGTTGGCCTCGGAAAATGCCCTCTCAGAATCAATCGACGTTTATACTGTAAATAGCTTCAAGTAACCGCTTTAAATTTACAGTCAATTCACCATTACTCTTTGACGTAAACCATTACTTTTGAAGTAAATTCTTCATTTAATTTTTTAAAGTGGTCACCTTCCGGTAGTTTGCTGGTTGGAGCTTCTAATAGTACTCCAAGTTGTTCTCCAAGAGAAGCACTAACTTTGGTAGTAATTTCTGCTTCACTGTGGTGACGGAAATAAAAGCTTCATCAAAGCAGCTTCTAGTTCTATACAAGCTTTTGATGGCGTTTTATTTAAGTTGTTTAGTGAATTCAGCAAATCTATGGTGCTTTTGTTGATCCTGCTAATTATGTAAAAATTGATATTTTCAGAAAGAGAACTACTTATTTCAGATTCTTGTTCACTTAACTACTCTCGCATAAAGTTGATAAAAATATATGCTATTCGTCAAGTGGCTTGTTTTCACCCATAGCGTAAAGAGCCACTTCAATTGGTTTTAACACCGAGACTATCGATTTTATTAATTCCAGGTTTAAATTTGTTAAAAGACGTTCAGATCCAAGTTCAATGAGTGCATTCTTTGTAACGTCATGCAATTTTACAAATGTTTCAAGCATTTTCAGCATTAAATTCCATCTGGTTTTACATTCCAGAGAGAGCTGTTGCTCTATCTGTAATTTTTCTCTACATTTAGACTTGAACAATTCTGAACGCACAGCAGAATTTTTGAAAAGAACTACAACTTGTCTCATAATATTTATGTTTTCCTTCAACGATTCATTCTGTAATTCAGATTCATTAATACTCAAAATATTATCAACATCATTAAAATCATCAGTCTCTCCTGAACGTTCGTCTATACGTTCTTCTGCCCTGATTTTTCTTTATAAAACGTTTTTGTAGCAAATGCAAGGCATGCGCAAGACATACTTGATAAAAAGCAGGTGATTCTTTTCCGAACTTGATGATAACACTTGTTCCTTCCTCAGTAGCGGATACAATATCGTGCTTAAATGATAGACCAAAAGATTCGAGGCGCTCTTCTACGAGTTCTTGCATTTTTTTTTTTTTTGCATCGCAACTTCCAAAAATTCTTACCAGTCCAAGATTGAGGATTTTTTGGCAGGCAGTATGCAAATTTATATTCAGGAATCTCCGGTTACCGATACAAGTCCATTCATCCATGATAATTAAGAATTTCTTTGATTCGGCAATATCTTTTTCAATATAATTTTTGATTTTTTGTCTCACAGTTTCCATATGGTTATGAACAAGAGCCATTACAGATTTTCCGTTGGCTGTAAGCTTCATACCCCTTAAGGCCAATGATTGTCAAATAAACTCTGACTGAGTGATTTGACAAATTGATAAACCCTCTCCTGCAGCCATTTTTGCAACAATCTCTTCAATTACGAAATTGTTTTGATTACGAAATTATCCAAATTTTTTGTTTTTTTAGCTGTCGTTTCTGCATCTGCTTTGTCAACGTCAATGTTATGAACGCTGCTTAGATGACGACGCATTGCTGACGTATTTCCATTTAAAATGGAAATTTTTTTATTCCATTCATTGCAGCATGCATAATTTTGGTCTGCCTTGTCGATATGATTCCAAACGGTTGATCTTTTGTGTTTCGGCATGATTACTATTAACCATTTGGAACTTTGGAACTTTGGTATATACTGTCTTTCAGCAGGAAAGCAAAAACCTGCTCTTGCCAGTTCCTAATGTAATACCTATATTGGGCCTGACGAAGTTAGTTCCTGAAGTACACTTTCTCACGTGGAAATAGAAATGAGTTGGAGAAATAGAATAAGAAGCGCCTTGCTCCTGTATAGGTACTGGTTAACAAGATTCGAGTTTAAGAGATGGGCGGCGAAGGGACGGAGGGTTTTATCTTCAGCTAGGATTTCATAAATAAGAATGTCCGTGAAATTAGCAGGATTCACATCAATAACATTGTTTAAAAAGTTGTTGTTTACTTTTCTGAGGTACTCTTGAAGGGTATCTATCTTCAAGTCGGAGTGGAGGGTCTTATTCCGAACATAGTAAGGAGCTTTAGTGATAATTCTTAGCACCTTATTTTGTAGCACTTGGAGTTTTTTAATCTCGCTTACTCTGCAGTTTGATCAGGCCGGCAACGCATACGTAAGAATAGGACGGATAACAGCCTCATAAATCCTCTTTTTCAGTCGGAGGGAGAAGTTCTCATTCTTTAGGAGAGGGAAAAGCCTGAAAATGATCCCTTGAGCTTTTCCGCTTACTCTGAGCATATGATCTTTCCAGTTGTATTTCTTGTTTAGGGTAACTCCCGGGTAAATTGCTTTGTCGACTCTAGGGATGATTTTGCCAAAAAGTTTGACCTCGGTTCTCACACGTTTCCTCCGCTTGCGACTACGAATGAGAAGAATTTTAGATTTTTCTGGCTGAATACACGCTTTCCAGCGACTGCACCACCCCTCAATAGCAGGGATTTTGGCCTGAAGTCTTGATAATGCATACTCCGGGTTTAGAGATTTAATGGCTAACGCTGTATCATCAGCGTAGCTGGCAGCAAGAACATGCGTATCCTGAGTAAAGCAAGGGAAACCGTTGGTGTAGATGATGTAAAACAGCGGGCCTAAAATTGACCCTTGAGGAATTCCTGCATAAATCTTTTTAAGACTTGAAGCTACACTTCCAAGTTTAACGGAAAAAGTTCTATCTTCAAGGAAGGACTTGATAATCAGTATCAGATTCCTGGGAAAACCGAGGTGAATAAGCTTGTAGATTAGCCCTGGATGCCAGACGCGGTCAAACGCCTTTGCCACGTCTAGCATCAGGATTGCGACACTCATTCTGTTATGCATAGCCGCACTGATGAATTCCGTGAGCCTAACTAACTGTGTTGTAGTAGAAAGTCCTTTCCGAAAGCCGTGCTGATGATCAACGAGAAAGTCCAAGTTTTCTTGCATTCTGAGATAAACAATACGCTCCAGAATCTTGCTTATATTAACCATTTTTACCAAAATATTGCTAAAAGTTCGACTAAACTTGTGTTGAGATATTAGTAATCGCATTCTTATTGGTTAAAAGGTAGTATAGCTTTCTGTCACGTCCGATGCATTAGCTTTTCGTCAGGTCCAAAGAATTTCGAAACATAATATCATTCTATTTGTTTATGATTTGTTAAAACATGAACTGCTTGTATCTCTGTTTGTATTTCTGCTTGTGTCCCTGCGTGTATTTCTCTGCGTATTACTCTGTAATAAATGTTTGTTTTGCGAAACACGGCATTTTCAATGTTCAACAATTTGTAATTTTGTTTTTTTACTGATACTAAGAAAATCATTATTTAATATCACATATACGTTACTACTTGAAATTAAAAGTATATTGTTTCTATCGGTAAAGATTAAAAATCCTTGCATTTCTATTGTGGGCGGCAACAAATTCATCTCTTTACCAAAACAAGTTTCAACACTGTTCAGGTAAAAGTACTGGTAAAAGTAAAAGCATTATTTTACTATATATATTTATAATCCTTTTATTGTTTAACTTTACTTATCCGTAATTTCGACCAAAAATTAACGAGTATCAAGCTCGAGCCTAAACTCGTTTCAAACTCTAATTGGACCGCAGTCCTAAGCAGTATAGTGATTAGCAATGCTGGATGTCTTATCGTTGGTTCCGTTTTCAAATTCCAGAAGAATAAGTAGATGTTTAAAGTGTATGATGTCTGTGTGGCATGGGTTACTTAAAATACTAACGATCCCAAAAGTCTTGTTTAGTTGTTTGGTGGTAGACGAAGAGTTGTGTGAGACATTTGGATCTGTTCCTCGGAGGACTATCTATCAAAACTGTAGAACTTCGCAGGTAAAGCAGTGGGACTGCATCTGTACAACCACTGGTGAAATTCTGATATCCCATTCACTTGCACTTGTATCTGTACTTGCATATTAAAATATTGTATTACGTTACATCCTCGAAATTAAAATCAAATATTTATGTATGAAATTCTCTGCGCGTCTGCTAATTTTTACTCATTGGTTCATGCTATTTTATTTTCTCTGTCAGACAATGTATAATTTATTCTTATAAAAATGAGCAGCTTGCTTTGTAGCAAATGACTATAAAAATAGTTCAAATATCATCTAATAGATATTACAAACTCGGTAGAATGCATTTACTTCTGGCTCCTAGTTAATTAGTGACACAATAGTTTAAAAATAACAATTTTCCTTCACATTCTGATTCTTTGCTTTCGGATGAAGAAGGAAACATTTTGTTTCCATTGCCAAACATTACTGCGCTTAACCATTCAAAACTCTGATGAGGATTATTTATATCGTAATAAGAAATACTGCAGGTAACTGAAATTATAGCTTAAGGGTTGATCTCTTCAAATAATGCTCGAGATTGTGAAGAAGGTGCAAAACAAAAAGAACAGAATCATGCCTTTGAATATTAATTGCATTGTGTATTTTTGTGTATTGTGTGTTTCTTATCATTCACTAATTTGTATTGCATTTAATTATTCGAATTCGTTTATATACTTTCTTAATTACAGTGCTTCACAAATGTTTTTTCTTCAGAGTTTGTCTGTATATGCTGTATATATATATATATATAAAGAAGGAAAAAGGAATGTTAGAAGCAATAAAATGTCATTCTGTGAGATATAATTCTTTGTTTTACCTCTTTAATTCGGGAAATCTATTGGTCTATTTAGGCCATCTTTAAGAAAACAACAAATTACGTTTCATAAATAATAGCCCAGAAAAGTGAAACGTGCTTGTAACCAGAACATTTTTAGTAAATAGCAGATCTAATTGTCCAACTGAGATTAACTGAAACCAAATAAATGTCTAATATTCTAATAAAAGAAACGTTTCAGTGGAACCATAAAACCAATATATTACCAATCTTTAAAAAAGGGGAATCTTTATACAACCAATATAGTCAACTCATAAATCAAATCTTTATATATACACTCACTTCCAAATGTTAAGCACGAAGATGTAAAATGCAAAAAAAATCAACAAATACTGCTTTGATTGAAACAAAATTCGGCAGGAAAGAAGCATATATATCTATGCATAAAGCAAAATCAATAACTATATACAGAAATGAAAACAATGTTAAATTTTTGTAAGTTATCAAATAATAACATACTGAAGACTTAAACAGAATTATGTATAAAGTGAAAATAAACAGCATAAAATGAAACAAAAGGACATTAATAGGGTATGTGATCCCCCTCATCTGTATACAAAGTTTACCATGCTTTCAATTAGGTGGTAAACCACCGCAAAATTAAGCAATTGCCATTCTTCTTGTAGAGCAGTTTCAGCTCAATAAGAGTGGCTGGAGGTGGGAGACGTGAAGATACAGCACGGCCGAGAGCATCCCAAAGATTTTCAATGGGATTAAGGTCGGGAGAATATGCTGGCCACGCCATAAACGCAATCCCTTCACTCTCCAGGTAGTCATCGACGATGTCAGCTCTATGGGGACGTGTGTTATCGTCCGCAATCCCCTTCACTTTCCAGGTAATCATCGACGATGTCAACTCTATGGGGACGTGTGTTATCGTCCATTAAAACAAAAGTAGGGCTAACTGCTACAGCGTACAATCTCACAATGGGTTCTAGGACTTATCTCGATACCGGACAGCCGTCAAAGAACCCCGTTTAAAGATGAGCAGGTCGGTGCGGTATCCTAATGAAATCCCTGCCGACACCATAATGCTTCTGCCTTGGAATGCGTGATGTCCGGTGATGTTTTGGGACTGATTGCGAGTTCGTTGTTCACGCCATATCCTTATGCGCTTGTCATCTAGCTCCAGAGGAAATCTTGACTCATTAGTAAACATGACATAGCCCCAGTCAGACACATTCCAACTGACATGTTCCCGACACCACTGTAATCGTGCCTCTCTTGATTGGACGGATAGAAGAACACAAACTCGAGATACCCCAGCGTACAGTCAGTCTACACGTATGTAATCTTCGGCGTACAGTAGCTGCAGATATTGCCTTACCAATGGACGCTGTAACCACAGATGTCACACGTGTGGAGGTCGCTCTGCGATTCTGCTTGGCTACAATAGCAATATATCGATCTTCCGCGGGGGTTGTACCCTTGGGTGACCGCGGGGGTTGTACTCTTGGGCCTTCCGAAAACTGTCTGTGTGATTTGGAAGTGTTTCCATAAACGTGAAATTACAGAATGATGAACACCGAAGAAAAGAGCAACATCTGTGATCGACTGTCCTGCTTCAATGCTCCCCACAGCACGCCAGCGCTCAGAATCTTCCATTCGTCTTCTAGAAGTCATAGAAAACGTATGTCTTGAAAACAAATTGTAAGAAAATTTTAAACACCTTCTATCAGCACTTACATTCAACTTCTGTAACCCTTCATAAAGCTGGCTTCTTATAAGACTGCCTTTTTTGCATATTTCTTGACATGAAAGCGCGATTGGCTGTTACCTAACATATTTGCATAGTTCCATCTACCTCTGCTCTTCATTACCTTCTACCCCTTCTCCTCTACTCCTGCATTCTCTTCAATTCTGATTGGCTTCCGGAAATTAGTATTTTCCTCTCCGTGCTTAACTTTTGGAAGTGAGTGTGTGTAATACAAACCCCAAGGACTTTAAAATTTCAAGTATAGAGTACATTAGTTATGTGCACCAAAATGAAATCAAAAGGTCTTCATTTGCTTCCTAGTGTTGGAATAAAAGGCCAGTTTTCGTTTTGCGAAATACAAAATTATTACTCGCCCTGATTCATATTCCAGTTTGCACTTAGTGGAAGTTTCTGAAATCTCGAAATCTTTTCTCACAATAATCTCCTCAATGACGTATTTATACTCCATTCCTTTTGGAGGCTTGATAAAGCTTATTCCGAGTCACAGTTTTCTTTGTTCGGCCTTATACTCCAGCTAGCATGCGAAAGGCAGCAACTTCCGCGAACAACACTTTGGCTATGTTCCACTAGTTTCAATGAAACTGTAGTCAGCAATATTTCGTCATTATTTGTGCTAATTGTTTACTTTGCACTATTTTAATTTTTACTTTTTTTTAAATTTTAGACTTAATTTAATTTTCTAAAGTATTTTACTGAGCGTCTGTTTATATATATGTCAAAACTCATAGCTGAAAACGTCCTACTAATATAGGAATAGATTATAATATCGTCTAATATATGTATTTTTTCTAGCAGTACTTTCCCGGATGAGCTAGCTGAGTAATAGGTGTTATCGTATATAAATGAACAAATTTCTTAAAAATGTCTTTCCGAATGATAACCCTTCTCTTTAGCACATCTGTAGTTTGCTTCAGGCACTCATTTTAATGATAAATATTTCCGATATTTAAACAGATGGTGCATGGATTCATTCAGCCATGAACTAAAAATGCTATCATAGATTGTCGCGTCTTGCAGCAAAAGATTCTCCTTTGGAGTTCTAGCAGTATGCTTCCATTTAGAAAGAGATCCCACCAGCGGCCGAGCGGTAAAGTCGCTGAACACTGGTAGGACGAGGTCGAATCCCGCGAACGGGCCGGCTGCATGGGCGTCTTCTTGGTTTCCCCCATGTGTAACGTGTGTATTAGCCAGTTTCTCTTAACAAGTCCTCCACGAAGGCGTCCTTCTGCTTAGGCAGATAACCCTGGAGGCTTTGCCGTCATCAAGTAAACCAAACCATTTAGAAAGATAATAAAGATTCTTTGGTAAACGAAAGAGTCAGTCTTTCTCAAAGTATTCAGATAAATTAATTTACAAATCCGAAGAAATTATATTTATTTACATATTTTGATGAGAAACTTAGCATGATAGTGTGCATGATTGAAAAATGAAAGAAATAAGGTACAGCAGCTCCTCTTATTACAAGGAATCATATTACTCAACAAAATATTTAGTATGTTGCAAGTTAAGTCTTTTTGTCGCTCATAATATTTAATACAAAAATGTTTGTTTCACTCGATCTAAAAAAGGCGGATTGCAAAAAATCGTAGAGATTATATGCTTATTCAATATCTGTCTTCTTCACCGAACTGCGAAGAAGTAGCAAATAACAAACTTGATTTATTTTCTGTCCTAACTCAATTTGTAACGACTTTCGTTGAAGAATAACACGCGTTTATTGGCTTTTTCCTTCTTCTTGACTGGATAATATTAAAACTGGAGTTCCTGGTCTGAAGGTCAAATGATTTTTCGAGAAAGTTAAGTGTTCTAGAATAACAGAACTTAGGAGTTCAAGTAAAAGAGCTTTGAATGGAATGACGAGGAAGACTAAACGGTGCAATTGCTGTTTTCTAAATCAAAGTTTTCTTCATATTTTGAGATACGAGAGTTGTTTATTTGAGATTGCTACTTCGAAATTAAGAAACAGAAGTGTATAAAAGTATTTATTGAATTACTTTCTTCTGTGTATGAAATATAATGATTGCGAAACAATCGTAGATATTAATTAAAATCCTATTGCATTAAAATGTAGAATTAGCTAAATAGATTGAAATGGATGAAAACGAAAACCCTATCCTTTTTTTTTCTAACTCAAGTTTGTTTTTTATTTGGGAAAAGCAATGCGGACTGCCGACTCAAGTTTAGATATTTAATTTAACTTCTAAATATTAATAACTTTTTCGAGTAAATCTATGATCTTCTTAGACAAGTTACGCATTTTATTACAGTTTTATTTCATTTTGTCTTCTAAGATTTTAATCACGAATATGGATACCATCTAAAGCTACCAGTGCATTAGATGCATTAGATGCATTAGATGGTTTTTATAAAATAATGCAGTCGGTGCATTATTTTATAAAAACCATCTAATGCAAATTTTGTAAGATTACAGAGTTCTAAAATAAGTTAAACTAAAGCAAACGAAAAATCGAAAACAGCAGTGAGCGGTTTGGTTTGATTTACTTAATTATGGCAAAGCACTCAAGGGCTACCTGCCTAAGGGAAAGGGGATCTTCGTAGAGGACTTCTAATGAAAACTAACTCATATATATATTACACATGGAGAAAAGCACAAAAACGCTTATCCAGCAACCCGTTCGCCTGAATTTGATCCCCCAGACCGAACTACCAGTGTTCTGCGATTTTACCGCTCATTCGCTGGTGGGCCCCGTCCGCTGAGTGGAAATGGTTGGAACACTATATTACACATAATGCGTCTGCAGCATTTCAGAACTTAATTTTTTTCTATTAGCAAACGCTAAGTAAATGCTAAGTAACGTCTGTGATTATCAGCATAATTGGCCTTCTGTAAAAATATCGTCTGTTTATGAAAAGATATTTTAACAGAATTTTGTATTTGATTTCATTGTTATATGTTTCCTTCTCGATGTCAACTCTTTTCTATCGGCTTGTTGGAACGAAAAATATGACCGTTTTTGTTGACTTGCTTTCAAATTTGAAATTTAAGAAACACGTTTTTTTTTATAAAACATTTTAGATGGACAGTGTATGTTATGTTACCAGATTCCTCTTTTAACTCCCATGCTGGTATATTTACCATCACCATTGTTACAGTGAAAATCTTAGCTACTCCTTGGATATTTTTTAGTTTTGTATTATGGACCAGTTAGCGCATTAATGTAAAGTAACAAGCATCCAAAAGCTGGTCTGAAGAACAAAAACGGAGAGCTCGGCAGGAAAAACCGGAGAAAGAGGATAAAAAAAGCGGTGCCCAATAAATAGTGGATAGTGATAGAGACAGCTAAAAGTTTATTCTGAGAAGTGAATGAATGAATTTACTTTGCATTTGTTTTAAAAACAAAACAATTTCAACGATTCTTCAAGAAACTATCGACCTAGTACAGCCGGGCCGCATATAAGCGTTCCATACCGCGCCAGGCGCAAAAATAAAAAATCCACCCTCGTGATTGAATATGGCTTTCGATGACATCCATTTCCTCTATGCTTGGATATGCCTTGACTTTGCTTGGGCTTGAGACTACACCCCTGAACCATTTGTTTACATTTTGATAGCAGTACCGAAAAGATAAACTGTTAATGACGGGTGTTGTATTTTTGTTACCATGAGATTACACTTCTTACGGCATTATAGTGTGCTGGATGTAATATAAAAATTAAAATGATTTTTTTCTTAGAATAGAAAAATTATTATTTCTTCAAGTCGGCTAACTCGATAAATGTGTATTAATACTGGGTGCAGAGACTTTTAATAAATACATTCTTATAAAAAACCCTTCGTATTAAATTTGTTGGAATTATTAGTTCATTATTTCATGTTCCTAATATATCCATTCTCTGCAAATGCAACCTCCGAAAGCAAGAAACAGGTCAGTTTTCGCAAATAGCAAAAACGACGGAAGCTAACATAATACACAGTAAATTCACGATATTTGTATTCAGTCTGAAAAAGCAAAGATTATTTTTGAAGTTAGACTGCTATAGATTTGGAGAAATATATATACGTATGCTTAAACTGAATGATATTACTTTATGAATATTGCTGATTTTTAACAGTGTTTAAAGAAACAAATTTCTTTTCTTATACACGTGTATTAAATTCAGCGATAATACTGTTTTTTTCTTTCGTTTAAAACATCAGACTGTTAGAAATGTGAAAGACATAGAAATTAGCATGGAAATAATATGTACAGGTGAAAATGAACAATTTTCGACAGTATTAAAGGAACAGAATGAAACTAAATTGCAATAATAATATGCATCTAAGCGCTTAAGATTGCTTTGATATTAACTGCATTTTTAGAGGATTTTATAACTTTATCATTCCATGAAGCAAGAAAGGCATCTGCAGAAGGCTGCATGTAAATTTTTTTGTCTAACGTTATTATTCAAAGAAAATAAAAGATAATTTTCACGCTTCTTTGTCACTCATGCGCGTTATCCAGCGAAATTGAAACCATAAGAACCTGAACGTTATTACGCCAAGAGCAAACGATGTCATCGGAAAGTATATCCAATCACCAAGTACAGATTTTTTCCTATGCACGTGGCGCGGTGCAGAGTACTTATATGCGGCCAGGCCTCTTTCACTCCAACATAATTAAAAATAAAACTCAATAATACTAAACATTCAAAGCAAAATAAACTGCAGTTACCTTTTCCTAATTTAGTTAGGAACTGCAAGGTGCATCTACATTTAATATAGATATTATAGTCATCAAATAAATTACATAAACATAGTTGCGATAGAATCTGTTATTGTAGGCGCTTGTTTTACACCAAGAAATGAAAATACTTATGCTTAGTTTTATACCAGAATATCCCAGTTGCATTATACAGTAGAGCATTACTTGCCCCATTGCTATTTTTCAGCAGCAAATACTGTAAATGCCTACAAAAAATTCAGAAATTCAGTACGAATACATTTATTTTCAAGAACCTTCTGCGGCACCTTTAATGATAAATGTTATATCAAAACTATTGCTCTGTTCTTGAGTGTATTCAAACATACAGTAGCCCTTAATACTGATTTTGATCGAGGAAATCTTCAATAGAATATCTGAATTTTTAAGATTTCGGAATAGCGAATTGCAAAAATTAGCCATTTAAAACTATTTGTTAAGAGGGCCCCAAATATTATTCTGTACTGAGGTACTTTATATATCATTAGAATCTTTTATATAAAGCGAAATAATGTCAATGTTGTCTTCAGAGTATTTTGGGCCCCTGTAGAAACCTGTGTGTTAGGTCTCCTACGACAACCTTTCATAGAAATGAAATGTAAATGGCTGATAATATTAAACATATATTAATTTCACTCATATGCGTTACATTTTACATTCATATGAGTGAAAGCCAGTTCAAACATTGCTTTCCTTTTATTGCTGTAAAACACATTTTTTGTACACTTCTGTTCCAAAAATTAACATTCACCTGTTCAGTTAGTCACCATCATGCACACAAAAACTTTGAGTGTAACTTTAAAATCGAAGAAAATATATTTCCAACTGCCCAAACTTAATTACGGTTACTTCTTTTGTAGAGTGCGGGGAGAGTCTTAGAGATTGCATAAGGTGCAATGCAGTGCTTGAGATATTCTCTGTAATCTATATCTTGACACAGTGTGTTAGTATCGAGAAGTAGAAATATTCTATTATATTTCAAAACTAGGTAACATTTTTAACCAAAGTTAGTCAATAATTGCACATTTTTAACACTGCAGTTACTAAGAATATTCCCGAGTTTTTAAAAAGGGAAGCATAATTTCGGTTTTATGTTACACAGATTTAATTTAAATGTAAAATATATTTCCATTAATGTGAAGTAAATTGATAACATACACAGATTAGAATATAGCCGCTATGCTCATGGGGCCCTTCGGCAAGTGTCCACCAGATCCATGCCTTAATACGGCTCAAGTAATGGCGTAAAGAGTTTTTAAATTATAAACTATATTTCTTATCACATGAATTAGACATACTCTATAATTTATATAAATCAAAAAATTATTGCAAGTAGAATAGAAATATCAATTATTAAGGAACATATATATATAAGCTACCTTGTGAATATTATGCTTTAATTCCGCGATAAAAAGAGTGCACTAATTTTAAAAATTCTAGTATTACACGTTTTATAAATAAACTTATTTTGAAAAGTAAATTTAATCACATGAATTTGAAAGTTAAATGTTTTATCACGCAATGCGTTTCCCAAATTCTTGTTTATATTAAACATATTCTATAATGATTTGAATTCTTCAAATGGATATAGCGAAGAATTTTTCGAATTTTTTTCAGTTTGAATTTCCTGTTTTAAATGCAGTGAAAAGGATACCTCACTATTTTTCACATCTTGAAAGAAAAATGATACAGCTAAAATAATATTTCTTTGAAAGTATTTGGCCAACGATTAATGCTGAAGTTGCGATATCTGTAAAAAGTAATCACGGGTTTGTGCAAATAACATACTCAACTTTTGATTACACAAAACACGTTCTCCAAAAAGGCAAGTTATCTAAAATACGCTCTGAAAAGTTATGGTCGGAAATACATTGTTTTTTAGATCTAGGGTAGAGAAATCTATGCCATCCTTATTTTATCATTTTTAAAAGACATATAATTTATTTACTTTTCATCTGCCAACTTTTCCTACTGATTTCAACACGTGCTAAACTTTTATGGACAAAATAGTGGCCAAGTTCAACATCATAGATTGTGAATTACCCTTTTTTTTATTTATAAAGTATGTTATAAGGTATTATATAAGGTATGTTCTGTCTCCTTATCGCATGCCTAGTGGTGTACTCGACGCGTATTCCGAGAGGTTCAGGGTTCGAGCCCCGGCGAGAGCACTGCATGTCTTCCACGTCTCCTATTTCAAAATAAGCTAATGATTCTACAGATTTATACTCAGCTAAATACCCATTTTTAAATTAAGAGGAGGAACCTGGGAGATTTAGAAAATACTGGAAAATTACATAGCTGTTATGTGGAAGTGCATATGGGGGATGTTATCTATGCACACAGCATTACAATCACTATAAAAATTTCTCTAATAAAACTTTTTTCCAATAACAGTCAGTTTTATACTGCATGAAAATTATAAAACGCCTTAAATCATGGTTTTTCATGTCTCCGAATTTAATACTATTGCACAGATAATCATTGAATAATCAATCGGTTTTGTTAAAAACTGGTAAATTATTAAGATTCTGTAAACTGTGTAAAGTAACTGGAATAAATTTTATTTCAAAGACTGTGATTTTTCCTTCGGGTAATGAACTAAATATTACTATCAGCAGTGCTTTTACTGACTGAAAACACGTGTGAAAAATTCAGCTTTAAATGAAACAAATCTATTTCTAATTTCACTAAACCAAATCATTTCGATTTAAGCAGGGAACACTTTCGAAGAAACTATGTACTACGTTGTGAGAACGGAAATTTCTCACACCATGCAGTGCATCATCATGGACACTATCGTAACATTAATCGGAATCGCAGAACTACACGTGCTTATAAGTACTTGCCAAACAGGTTTCTCCCTCTTTTTATGCTGGTTACGACTCGAAGGAGTATGCGGGGCTACCATTGTATATCTCGCATGCCTGGAATCATGTTTTGTTTTAGATGGAAACGAAAGAGCAAAGCAGCCTGAGAATTGCACAAGTTATTCATAATTGATTATGTTGCAAATTAATCCATCTTAAAGTATTCATGCTAAAATTCAACTCATCTTGAAGTAACTTGTTCATGTGTTTCTCGCATCGAGAAATTACTGCTGTTGTCATCGCCTCGTCTCCTCGTGGTCGTTACCTTGTGATGAATAGAAGAATGTGCAAAAAAGAATGATCTAGACGTACGAAAAGCAACATCTGCATTTTATGTACATAACGTGGAGATATTTCCAGTATGAAAAGTGAACGATGAAATTACAGATTTTAGATTTTGCTTTCTAGCTTCACAAGACGGCGCCGTTCTTATGTTTTTGTATGCTATGTTATCAATTTGATATATTTAATCTAGACTATGTTTAACTAAATAAAGTGAGATTAAAAAAAATAAATGTTTCTCTGAAGTATTTATGCTACGTTTTTGGGTAAGTGAAGCATTTTATTATTCTCTATATAACAATGATAATGCAATGTACAAATTATCATTTTACATGCCAGCAAATATTGAGCACATGTAATTTGAATTGGATACTTATAAGTGTTTAGAATTATGGATTTATGAGCAATTTTTATCTATAATTTTATATTTTATCGGTATATACCTATAACAAAATTTATTTTGCCGATTTTTTCAAACAAAATACCGATTTAATCACAGTGAAGAAATACAGTAATATGATGATGAGGCTGTAAAGGAAAGAGTCGTAGAATATTTTAAACTGCCAGCTAGGAAACGCATTTTTAATAAAGTCATATGATAAACAAAAAATGAAAGTTTTTACATCATATTACATGGGTTTACATGACCTAAACGATACTAACTTTAAAACTTTCTATCTTGTTAATATTTTGCGAAGATCGGAAAACTGGATGGAGGAACTTTCTCTTGAGACTTCTTGAAGCCTTCGAATTTAATTAAATTACGCGATCCTATCAAACATGTATTTTATAGGTGCATTTAAAATAAAATAGAAAGGAGAAACGTAGTTTTAAGACATTTTTTACGCATAGTCGCAGAGCATATTTTTTTACAAATTTCGTAAGAATACATTTCCTTCTCGATGTAAATATTATCTATAAAATGTAATTATTATATTTGATTTTATGTTAATGTTGTGTAATGAGACCAGTATGTAATCACGAAACTCCAAAATATGCTACCTCAACAAATAGGAAAAGATATAAATAAAATTAATTGAATTCTTTACCTAATGTAGCTATCATATGGCCTTAAATACGTTTTATATTACTTGTACTAACAGCATGAAAGCTAAGGAATTTTGTTGCCTTTGAAAAGCATGAAAATGTTATTATATTGTTTTGCATATTGGGTTTTAAAGAACTGAAACTTTGGAAAGAAATTGGCTGCTGTTATCTGAAACATAAATTAAAGATATCTTACTGCTCTTAAAGTGGCAATTCCCTATACTGGGCTCCTAAATAATATATCTCGGTATCGCAAGAAATAACAATTTGATTTGCTAAGATTTTTTTAAAGAAAAATTAATTGCGTTTCTATTCCACTGACTGGATATTAAAACGCGCTTCATGAATCTAACCACTATTTCGGAAATGGAGCCCTAGATGCATTTATTAGAGTTTAGTGAAAATGTAACCTTAGAAAATGCAATAAGAATAGCTTTCTCCTAATCAAAAACTAGCATGTTAGAACGTAGTTCAAATTTTATATTTTTAATCGTCCAACCAGCAATGGCAAAAAGAATAAATGAAGAGGATGTTCTATTTATTCCAGTCAATAGCTAGCAGTTTGAGATACATAGTCAACGTAGAGTCTAATCATCTCCTGTTGATGTAAAACGAGAGAAAATATACAGACCCATGTTAGACAGCTTCTTTTTTTGCATATCTAATGCGCCGCTGTGCATCTAATGTAAAATAAAACTCAAGCCAAAAACATTTAGAAGCTATAACAAAAAATATACAATTCTGAAGCAACCAGAAATACAAATTTCGGCTACTTGCATGCAAAATGCATAAGTGTATTACAGAAAAACATATAAAATTCAAGAGGCCACAATGCATTATTTATTTCCTAAAATATAAAGAAAAGCCTTTTTTATTTTCTTGAATACTATGTATAGTTGAAGTTGAAAACAATATTTCTTTTACTATACGTGTTATTTTATCAGCAGAACGCTTACGTTTTATTTTATTAGGAAATATATTTCAGTGTTTTCTTCTGGCCAACACATGAAAAAAGTAAAAGTTTATTCTCGTTTAGATATTTTTAAAGTAATAAATGTAGATGTAGTTCTTATGAAGGACTTCATTTTACTTCAATCGAAAGGATTTTAGTAACGCCTCGAATTTAAAGCCTAGACATTAATTAACTCTTCTTTTTTAGTGTTATAATCTTTTCAACTCTCTAAATTAAGTACACTTCATCAGTTTTCCACAACAGTGTTGTACTTTTCATTAAAAAAAAGGGGCGAAAAAAGCATCCTGTACTTAAAGATTCAGCTTTTTCATCTCCGATGCTCTCGTGTTGTTAATTGAACTGATGATGTCTGTTAATGAATTTCGTCCTTGGAATGTTATTTGAAACACTGATGTAAAAATCTTTCGGAATCATTAAAAAGTTAAAAAGTGTTGATATGTAATGTTCGTTTTCATAAAAAAAAAGTTTCTTTTTACTTAACTTTTCTTTTCTACATAAACGTGTTATTTTTTTTTTAACTTTTGTCTTTCTAAGAATCATTCAGAACTCAATTTCAACCGAAAACTTGTAGTTTTAAAAAAATTTACACATTTCCTTCTTGAGTATATTTTTCTTGAAGGACAAATTCTTTTCCATGGGATACTTTTATGTACTTTTTTGCGCTTAGTTTAAGCATGCAGATACAGCGGGGTTACTCAAGTATTCGACATAAAAAGTTATCTTTTTTTTTTTTTCAAATCCCCGCTTTCTAGAGGGATAGGAGTATAATAGTTTTCGCATTAGTTGAAAAAAAATTTTGAAATTAAATTTTGAAACTTACTTTAAAAATTCCTCTTTGTTCAAAATACGTAACGTGGAAAATGCAATTCAGGGAATATATTGAATCTATTTTATTTACTCCTATACCCCATAATACTTTTACTCCTAAAGCGTTTTTAAATATTTAAGCCTTTGAGAGACAATGTTATATCGAAGTTTGAGTTTATATATTTATTAGCCTAAAGGAGCATTAGCTCAGAAGGGCTATTAATTTCGTTTTGGCATTTTGTGTCGATTCACTGTAAATGTCCGTACCACTTTTCAAACTGTTGCCACCAAATATTGTCGCCCTGTGTTATAATTAAAGAAATTAAATAATGAAGAATCTGCATAAATGTAGGTTTGTGTTCTCGCATTGTGATAAAACAACGGTACTCAAATTCTGACTAACGCAATCCTCCTCCGAATATGAGTAATTGGAAGCCCTAATTTGGAATTTGTTTTATTATCGATTTCATATTTTGTAACACTTCAATGAATTTTCGATTACATACATTAATCGCAACACTGTACTAAAAAAAATTATCTTCAGAACGCGAGACTGTGTACCGTAAATTCTAAGGATACGCTCATTTTAAAACTATTTACAATATTGCTGTTGAAGTGAATTTTATGGTTTAAGTGCGAAGAACATGATATTTAATAAATAAAGGTAACACAGGAAACATTAAAAAAAGGCCCTTTAGGAGTAATATAAAATCTGAAAGCTTTCAGATTTTTTTTATTTATTTATTTATTAAATTTTCCAATATATTTTACATAGTTGAGATATATGCATGAAGACTGATGTATGAAGACTTAGTAATACTGATGGCGTTGAAACGTAGAATGTTGAATCCGTAATCAAAAGCAAACTGGCAGCCGAGGAAGCTCATATGTAATATGTTACGGTAAATATGTTAATAGTAAATATAAGTAAATATGTTACGGCCACAAACAACTTCACATACTACTTACGGCTATTTCAAAATGTTTGTATTTTTGATAGCTTTGAAGTAGGAAGAGAGAAGCAGGCGAATGTCCATTTAGGCTGAAATATAGAAAGCAAGTGATGTTGTGTTCAGGAGGAAATTTTAATTCAGAATGAGTTAATTTTTGGTTCTCAGTGCATTTGATTGATTAATTAATACTGCTGTAAAATTATTATTGGCTGTTTTATTACCGTTTACATCATTACAGTTATGTACGGTTAATAGAACGTGGATTAGTATCGAAATGACGCAGTACAGTAAAGAATTATTATTTTTATTATCAGTTATTACCGGATTAAAATTAAGCATGAAAGGGCTATTGCTAATTTAAATTATAATTTATCTTTCACATTTTTTTTTATTTTTCTTACACATATACATGTATATTTAATTAAACCAAAATTTTGGAATACTTTTGAAATTTTAGCTTTTAGTCCGATTCCAAAAACAATTCACATAACTTTGTTATTGAAAAGGTTTAAATAATTATGATTCTTTAGAGAAAACTTATATATTTTCACATAATACCGGAAATAAAATACTTCTACAAGCTCATCACTTTATGTATTAAAACTAATCATAAAAATTTACAATGTTCTAATTCTGTTATTTAAACTTTACTTTTTACTTTTATAAATTTAGACACACGGCAATGTGACAGCCCAGCAGGAAAAGAAAACGCCCATGTGTATTTTACACCAACCATTTCGAGAAACTTTCGACTCCCCCCATTCGTCAAAAACTATTAGACAGACAAATTTACAATTTTGTAGTCTAGTAGAAGTTCCCTTGAACACCTAGAATCCAAATTTCATTAATCTACTTCTTATAGTTATAGAATTATTAAGGTCTGAAAAATGTCATTTTTGGCACTCACTCACTGATTCACTCATCAAAACCCCAGACCACTTCTAAATGACTTAGATGCTTAAAACTTGGCATCAAGGTAGATGATTAGGCATATACAAAGGGAAAAACTGAAAAATTTCAAAAATCTACATTATTATCGAGATTAAACCAAATAATACTCATAACGAGCATACTGTCACCAATAGATGGCATTGCACCGATCGCCAGTTTCCGCATCACTCAGATGCTAATCAACTTAGCAGAAAGTGAACAATAAACACCTGTTTATAATAGATGAAATGATAGCGCAAACATATAGTGCAGGACTAGCTTTTTTTTCATTTTGGGCAGTGGGTTCTGACCTAACTGCAGCGATATCGCGAAAGAGTGCACATCTTTTAAATGATAAAAGCGTTGCCGTTCTGTAACTCAAATTTGAGTAACGAAACAGATGCCAGATGCAAATAGAAAATAGAAAACGTGAATCTATGCTTTAAATTAAGATTTGAACATTTATATTGTTTAATAATTAAAAATAGTTTAGTTTGGCGATCTACTGCAGGAGCCTCCCATGAGACAAATTTCTCTGTTCGAGAGCATGAAATCATCAGATGTATTAAAATTTCTGGAATCGCTTAAACCAGCTAACTTATGGAAGGACCTATTTTCATATGACGAATTAACAGTTAACATGAGGGAGAAAACTGATCAACATTTCAGTGAAATCTTGAATTGCAGAAGACTAGGTGTAGTAACAAGTCAAGATATAAAAGGTTTATCTAATAAACTCCTAAAATTAAAATCCCTATACAGAATGAACCGTTAATTGAAATTATCAATAATTTTTCAGCGATGCCTGATAATAATACGATGTGTTTGTTTGCGTCTAAAAATATGTGTAAAGGGTTCAATAATGCAATGTTATTAAGTATGGAATATTTAGAAATCAGATTAGATGCCATAGATGAAATAGATTACCCGCGGCACCTAATAAAACGAGCAAGGGAAACTTTAAAGAAAAATCAGCATGCTTCTTCATTAACTGCAGGTTTAAAAAATGACATCGAAGTCAAAAATAGGAGAGCGTATAAGGTTGAGTAAGAATATATATGTTAGCAAGGAGCTGGTGAATGAATCAATTCGGGAAATAGAAAAAATACTTTGGGACGTCGACAACCATAGCAAAGCAAGCAAAACTTGGATTAAATTCAGCCATAACGTAAAATACGAGTGAAGACTAAGTTTCAGACAACGAATAATGCATATGTTCACAGAAAACAACTGCCTATTTGCTTGGCATATGCAATAATAATCCACAAATCACAAGGCCTTTGTCTTGACAGCGCCTGCTGCCATACGTTATTCAGTGTTCAGCAAAAGACAGGCGTACGTTGCACTCTCGCGAACTAAAGCCATTAACGGGATTTATCTCATTAATTTAGATCCAAGCCAAATTAACGCTCAAGAAAGCTCTATTGTAGAGTACAACTGCCAGCGAACGTTATACCGTTCCGACTTGGCATCTTTATTGATAAGTAGAAAACGTGTCAAATAAATACCAGACACTGAGTGGACTGCGAGCTCTAACATTTCCACCGTTATGGAAAATATAGAAATTGCTAAAATAAAAGAAACCTGTGCAGCGTAAATGCGAGGAAACAAATTGAAGGTCACATGCTTGTTTACAAGCTTTTTCATTCAAGTGTCCAAATAGGAACATAACCTTTAATTCAGCTTTAATTCCAAAAGTAATGATATCATAACAACAATATAAATGTGAAAATGGGCCAAATTCGACAGAAGTGACGTTCGGTGCAATCGATGTCACGCACAAAAGAGTTGAGATCTAACGGATGGCAATTTCCATAGCAGTTCCTTTCATCATAGCTGTAGGAATGTACAACGTTCTTCAATTCATTTAAAAAAAGATTTATTGCTTTCTTTGATATCAGATCTCTAACTTGGCAAGTTAATTTCTAACTGAAGAAGTCAGATTGTTTTAGCGTAATTTATTGCCAATTAGACTAAGTTGACTAAATTATGCCCCTCTACTTGACATGAGAGTAGACTAGAGAAACATAATGCTAGCAAACACAAATAAGAAATAAATAAATACATTATAAGGTGTATGTTACTTTTCTATAACAGTTATTTTTAATTTTGGAACCCTAAGAACTCCCTACCAGAATGAGTTTTTAGAATCGCGTTGAATGCAAATAAGTTAGAAGTAGTCTTTAAAGGAAGTTCAATTTACTTCGAAAGAGACTGCTTAGGAGTCCTTAGTGGCGAGTGTTTGCCTTCTGGCTACTTCGTTCCTGAATCTATTACACTCGGCCGTATGGTCGCGCCTGTTGATAATCGCCGGCTAATTTAAATTAAGGCCCGACTATGTGGGATATTTGTGTCTAGCTTCGGCTAAGTCTAATTTAATTAGTATTAGATCAGTCTCTTATTTTTTATCCTGATTTAAAAGCCCGAGTGAAGGCTTTCCTATAAGCCCAAGAAGGGACCGTCTGTATTATTTCTTTGAGTGAATAAAAGGGTATTTTAACCCTACTCGAGTCTACGTTGTAAATACTTGAACTCAGCGATAACTTGCTACGTAGTTCACTAGGTTACTCGACATTTTATGATAGACAAAGTAGCGAGGGACATTAGAAAAAAATTTAAGAAAAGAAAAATTACTCAATTGGACCACAGAAGAATCTTGATTTTACTAACTAGCTCGTTAGTAAACTCAGAATTATTTTATCACATTTTCACATAAAACTGAGTCTCGTGAAACGCTTGCGAAGAAGTGGTAAAATGTGGAAATAGCTTTAAATGCCTTGAATCGTAATGTATCTATATCCCGTCGATAGCTATAAATCACAGTAAAATAATACCACACATCTATTAGAAATTACATTCAATATAGTATTTATTTCCCTAGCGACACTCTGGCGCTAGGTTCCTTTCTTACAGCGTCACATATGAATCGCAACTCCGAATGCACAAATATGTATATCATTTCAAGATGCTACATGTTCTATTCAAACTGCAATAAATATAAAAGGAAATAAAAAAAGTATAAAAAACAGTTTCTCACAGACGATAGTTCAACGCTACTTCAAGTGCGCATGCGCTATTCGTCAACATTCTCCTCTGTCGGAGACAGGCTGGCGCTAATAATTCTTAGCTAATACAAAACACTCCCGGCGTTGAAATTAACAATTTCAAAACTATTATTACAAAGAATATTGATATAAAAGCACAACAATAATACTTAACAAGAATAAATCATACTGAACAATATACATGGTGTAAAGATAAGACAATCATTATACAGGAAGTATACATATATCTCGAACATTTCGTTTTAACAAATTTTGATTAGGCAATCTTACAGTTACTACTCTTACTTTGTTATCCTTGCCATGAAAAACTTCAGCTATTCTCCCCACTAACCATTTGGTTGAAGGCAGATTTTCATCTTTTATTAATACAAGAGTTCCTAACTGAACGTCGTCTTTTAAAAATTTCCATTTGTG
>KK119093.1:470608-569063 GCA_000611955.2 Stegodyphus mimosarum | reverse complement strand
GAAACTGCGATTGGTGCTACAAGAGGAACGAGCAGCAGTGTCTCAACAGCTCATTAACAACCACATATCCAGCATGCACAAATGATGTGAAACCTGCCTAGCAGTCAGGGAAGATCATATCCCCTATTAAAGACCGGATGTTTCTTGCTGGACACCCATCACAGGGATGTTTCGACCTTCAGTCGCATTGCGCTTCATGCTACTTTTTCAATAAAGCTTCTTTTTATCTCTCTGATTTCTCTTTTAGTAAGTGTTGCTTACATTACTCATGTCCTTACGTATTGGGGATCTTACGGTATTAAATGTGTTGATTTGGAAAGCTTTTGTACAAAGTTATATTGAAAAAACCGTCTCGTCCTTAATTTTTGCACACCAGCGTATTTATAAAATTAGATAAAGAAGAAAAGCGGCGCAAAAACTATTATGGTGCTTAAATGAAATCCAAAGGCATCATAAAAGGATAATTATACTGTATACACCACGAAAATAAATAAATAGAAATAAAACTCAGACATTTTGTACGTTCTTAACCTCAGAAGAGTATAATATCTTTAAGAAAACCCATTAACAAGGCTGAATTTGAAGAAGGCACTTGCAGAATAAAGAATAAAGTAAAACCATAGGTATTGCTAAAATGTACGATAATCGAATTACAAAAGAATAAATTCAAAATTGCAATTACAAAAGAAGTAAAAACCGCATGGATATTTGGCATATAAGATAAAATCATAAAAATTATGAAGCAGTCAAGAGCCTGAAGAATGATGACCTGGCAACCGAAATAAGGATCGACAGAGAAATTGAAAGAAAAATTTAAAATGCGAATGCTACATCAGAAGTAAAATGTCTGAATTGTAATATGTCAAGTTAAAAAACTACAGAGTGAAATCAGTTGTGGGCTTGATACATCCGGATATTTGTGGACCGATTGACATGACATCATTAAGAGGAAGAGAAATGCTTTATAACATTCACCGAGATTATTTGAGGTGCGCCACAGTCTACTTACTAGCTATAAAAGATGAAGCTATCTCCAAGTAAATTGCAACCATGACAAAAAACAAATTTGAGAAAAAAAAGCCAAAAATCTTAATCAGTGGATGAGACTACACAAACAAAGAAACTGAACAATATCTAAAAGAAGATGAATCGAAGACCAAACCCCTACAGTATATTCACCACAACAGAACGGTTGAGCAGAAAGAAAAAAATCGATTCATAATGGAAATGACAAGATACTTCCTACGATTCGAGACGCAAAAGGTAATTTAGGGCGGAACCGTCACGACAGCCACCTGTCTAGAAAAAACAGACTGCCGTCAAGATCACTCGAAAATGTCTCCGTAAGAGCTCTGAAATAATAAAAAGTTGAACTCAAACGATATCGAAGTTTTCGGCAACACAGCTTATTGTCTAGTTCTAAAACAGAAAAGAATTAAACTGGATAAAAAAGCGGAAGAAGGAATTTTCCTTCGATGTAATGATCGTGCTAAAGGATATATTAATTTATATGCCACATACAAACAATGTTGCCATCCAAAGAAGTGTAATATCTGATGAAAACAAAACGAAATTATTAGCTCGTCAAAAAGAAATGATCGTAATTAAGAAATACAATGGCCTTTTAAAGAAAATGAATTGAGAGAATCGTGTCCAGATGCTAAAGGAGGCAACAGAAGCAACTCCCTTGTTACCAAGAAGATCCCAAAGAACACAACAACCTTCTCATACATGGCAAAGAAAGAAGAAATCAAAATTCTTGCAAGATTTGCAAACTTTTCACCAAAGAATAGGAACTTTGGTTGAAATCCTACTACTTTGATACTAGATTTAACTTTGCTGGATCTACAACGGATGAGCTAATTGAAGGAAGACTGAGGTTTCATTTTCCAGAAAAAAGGGGATCAGCTATACTAAAAGTTAAGTTTATTTCTTAATAAAAGATTTACTACTTATGTAATTTAAAAAACCGAGGAATCGGTCTATTATAATACTGCACCAGCAAAATGATGTATGCAGACATGTTCACAAACCGTTATCTATACCACAACAGGAATTTTTGTTAAAAAGAATAGATCTTACTCCGGATGGCGTAGCTCATCTTGTGATAGATTGTCGAATAGCCATTAGAAACGGAAGTGAGGAATTTGCCCATCCAATGTTATCTTCACCTTCTTAACTAAGAATATACTTTATCCTGCAAAAACTTTCTCTTATATATTTTTTTTACCCTTTGCTATGGATAGTTGACAGTATTTGCATCATTGGCGATATTTTTCCTTTCCTGCAGCTGATAACAAATATGCTTCGTCATTCTGCTTCTCGTGTTCGCAGTTTGGATTATCCCTTAATAAGGATAAAAACTTTTACTCTACTTAAATATTTGCTTAACTGCGTTTAGATGATAAACAGGGCTACTGAGCGTTCCTTTGACAGAGCGAAGGCATGTGATGTCTACATCAGATTTAATTAGGCAAATTAATGTAACTTAATGTTAGTCAATGTAACTAATCAATTACATCATACAAATGTCTCTTTTTTAACAGATATTTATTTTTTTAAGATGTATGGATCTTAACTTTCAAAGTCGCCATCTTGTTGCTCAGCGGACCATCGTCTTGTGTTACCAAATAATCTACAACATTGGTTTCAAGATGGAGTACAAATGCCCCAGGAGTGCGCGAAATAATACTGGGGGAGTACGCCAAAGAAGTAGGCTCAGGATTGCTTACTACGCGCACGAACGTGTATCACCATGAGTACGAAGTTCTCTCATTGGTTACAGTGTCTCGTTTCACGAGCGTCGGGGAGCTCAGTAGCATAACTGCGCCGGTTTTTAAGCGCATGCACAAATCATTGCGTTATATTATATAGTTAGATTATATTACGTTATGCTGTATTATATTATTATAGATAGTATTATATCATATAAGGTACAAATAACAGTTATTTTCGTCTTAGGCCTATGTAATCAAATAATTTGGAGATCGATGATCCAGAAGGCAAAAATGAAGCACTGGTGACCATAAAACATACTTGACAGTCAAGCAAGGAAAACTAAATGTACAGAGGTGACGTGCTATTTATATCCTTGAGCAAAGAAAAGGAAGAATTGTAATCACGAAAACGTTCGGATATATTGTAAGGTTTTAGTTAAACTAACAAAGTTGTATTTTAATTTGACTCTTTCTATCTGTTCTCATTTCAACTTCCCGTTAGAATAAGCGCACGTTTCAGCTTTATGCTAATTTGAAGTGGAGCCAAGTTATATTTAAACGAAAGGTAGAAACCTTTCAGTGTGAGAGAGCTTTTAGTCTCAGACCACTGTTACTCTATTCGACGTTCGCCTGATTAGCTAGTATTTATTTAGTTTACAGGCCAACCTCGCGTTCATAGCGCTGTGAGCAACGACTACTTCATTTCTAATTAGCTTTAGTTTAAATTAAATTTGATTGTTTAGTTTAGACCCGAGTGGCGGTCATTATTTTCTGTATCCCTCCCGAGTTGGGAAGTGGCTGTCAATAACTGTGGTTTAATAAAAGAGGATTTTAAACCAATTTAAAGTGCAGTTCTTCTACCACTTAATCACAATAGTCTACCACAGAACATAGCTGCATTCAGCTCCCTGTTCAAGATCAGGACTCAGTTACTTTCACGAAGATGTTTGCCAAGAATATGCACCGAATACTCAGTTCTGACAATACTATGTCAACAAAAATATCCATTTTGACCATTCCCGAATCCATTTGGACAATTTTTCTGAGTGATGTCTGTGCGTACGGACAAAATAAGGGAATTTTTTTTCCAAAAGGGATTGTGAAATGGATTTAAAGTGGATTCGAAAGAGATTCTTTGGTGAAGACTGTAAATACGTACTTGTGTATGTATGTATGTATGTATGTATGTATGTATGTATGTCGCAGAAATGAAAAACGATTAGCTGTAGAACGTTCTATTTGTATATGGGACTTCTATAGCATCTAGTTGTGCACCTCCTTCTTAGCAATCGACAAAACCAAACGTCTATATATGCGTGTGTGTGTACCCAAGAATTAGTTGACTTAAAAGTCCTTATACGACCTTTACTTTCGCAATCCTTGGTCGCAGTCATATACTTCAAATCACAAACGTGTTTTAAATGATGAAATTTTTTAAAAAATTAATTTTCGACAAATAGCAAAATCTAAAGTTTAATACAATCTCCTTATCCTATATATTTGGGAAAACCTAAATCTCCTTATGAGAAAGTAAAATCAGAAGAAGTTTGTCTTCCATACAAAAAAAATTGACTTGAATATATTATTTCAAAATTTGCAATTTTTGATTGTCTCCAGAGTTCAGTGTTTCGAGTTAGAATAATTCGAGGCGGTAAGTTTAAATGAAGTGCAGCAAAAAATGCATACAATTTAATGAGCCGTACGAGGAAGTTATGTGGTGTTACTAGAAAGCCCGAATTCGAATGATAGAAGCGGGTTCCTGTCAATTCTCATTGTTGCTGCGCCGCCCTACTATTTATTGTTATTCATGTTTCCTTTATATTTCAGAAGGAGTCAACGTGAATTACAAAATTAACGGTTGAAAGTGCGCTTCAATTTTCAGACTGAGCACTTTACTTTTAACACATGATTTAACGATGTTTACATGTGATAGATTACGAAGTATTAATTTCAAAACCATAAAGTCATTTGTTGCTATTGTTGCTATTTCACGCGTTTTCGTTTTCTTTTTGGATACTTTGTAAACAGTTTTGCTATATCCTGATGATTTTTATTCTAATCACTCCATCTTTTGTAAATAAATAAAATTAATTTTTTTTAAATAAGACCCGTTTTCGGCATAGACCGGGTAATCAGGACTTTTATGTACTTTATTTTAAAATCCATTCCAAAAGTAATCGATCCATTTTACACTCTTAAGGCTGTTTCAAAAACATGCAGACTTTAATAGCCGCTTAACAGTACACAGCTAATCACTTTTCAAATTCTTTCCACCAAATATTATTTGAACTGTATTATTTTTAAATAAATTAAATGAAGAAGAATCTGCGTAACGTATGTATATGAAGATTCTTCTTCATTGTATTCTTCACCACACAGATAAGATAAATACTTTAAAGGTTCCTCGCACTGTGAAAAAATGACCTTTTCTTAAACAACCAGATTTTAATAACGTAGTCCTCTACCCGATATGCATTTGTGTAGAATAAATGTGCGTATGAAGCTTTGAATGTACAAAAATTTTGATTTCGATTTTTATATTTTTTATTTTGTGAAACTTTAATGAATTTTTTATTAACGAATTTAACTATTTGAAAGCGAGGAATGGCAACACGGCATGGTATGTAACATTTTTATCTCCAGCATCCAAAAATCTGAAATTCTAAAGCTGTGTCGTTTCTAAATAGTTTGTGATTTTACTGTTAAATTGGATGTTACGCGGCGTATGTTAGTTGACACACAAATACACTAAACTTTGATAACACAAGTTAACACAAAACGTTGATCATGAAAAGACAAAAAAAGTTTTGCAAGCCGTGTTATTAAGAAACCTGAACATTGGTATGATGAATTGACAAAACAGTGAAAAAAAATAAGAAAAAAAAAGTAAACAAAGTCTGTAAAGTTTCAGATTTTAACTGTGGTCCGAAAGGATTTGTTAAAGTTTTTTACGTTGTCGCTGATCTCGCAATCTACCAATCTGCTTTTCCACTCACTCTTACTAACATTTTTTTCTCTTTGTAGCTTTTTTATTGAGCATCGTTTTTTCGCACTTAGAATTCAAAACTAAAATTACAAAATTTTAAAAGCAGCATAGCAGTATACGTTTAGAATTCCCGATGCAGGTTAAACGTTGGCATACATTTCCTAATCCCCCCCAGGCTTTTCTCAGTTCATCACATCAATGTTCATATTTCATCAATATATCATCAATGTTCATATTTCTTACTTTTAAGAAAAGTAAGAAAAATTATGGCTTTAAAACCTTTTTTTTTGTCTTTTTCTTATTAAACTTTTGGGTAATTACTTTCTTTGTTAAGTATAACGTTCTCGGCCACATAAAATTCGATTCAACAGCAAAATCACAAAATATTTATAAACAACATATCTTCAGAATTTCAGACATAGTCTTGCACGCTGGAAATAAATATGTTTTCTTCCGCACAGTGTTGCTGTTGCTCGCTTTGAAATCGCTGAGTTTGTTAATCAAAAATTCGTTAACGTTTTACAAAATATGAAGTAGATAATAAAACAAATTCAAAATTCGGGGTTACAGGTGCCCATGTTCGGGCGGAGAACTACGTTATTTAAAATTTAATGGCTCTAGGTACAGTTGTATTTTTACAATGCGAGAAACGTGCATACATTGATGCAGATTCTTCATTATTTAATTTATTTAAATATAATACAGGGAGATAATATTTGGTGGCAATTCTTTGAAAAGTGATACAACGCATTTAAGTATTTCAACAGAAAATGCCGTTCGAGACAAATATAAAAACATCCCTTTTGGGCTAAAAATGTGTGCCAACTCTTAACATTGCATCGGAAATTCTAAACATATGCTGCTAAGCTACTTTTATTGTAATTTTTCTGACGTATTGTATATGGCATAAGTGTGAAAAAATGATGCTAAATAATTAAGCTAAAAACACAAAAAAAAGGAGTGACTGTAAGATAAGATTGACAGATTGCGGGCTCAGCGAGAGCGTAAAATCCTTAACAAATCCTTTAGGGCGATGTTAAAATATGAAAACTTTCAGATTTTTATATTTTTAATTGATTCCATAATTTATTTTAATAATAGTACTTGAAATTTAAAAAGCTGAAATTCGAATTTGCCACCTGGGGCATTGACGCACCTGGAATTTCCCACTCGCGGCGCGTGATACCACAAAGGCATGGTTTGTGTCTTGAACTCTGTTATTTGACCTTGTCCAGGAAAGGCATTCATGATGTCACTGAGCTGAAGAATTGCGCATACGCAAGGCTGTTCCAACATGCCTCACCCGTTTCATACGCCGTACGAATAGAACCAGTGAAATTCTGGATAGTAAAATACCCTTGCTATTTCAACCAGCAGTATGTTTGCTTCTGGAAATGGATATTGATTTATTTTGGCTTTCTAAATCATTACTTTAAATTTTATTCCTTGCTGTTTTAAACGTAACATTTTCCGGCATTTTAAATTTCTCTTTTTATTTTACAAGAGTATTTTTTATTCTTTTCTTTTATATCCTCATTCCTACTAAATTTAATTTATTAATTTTTCATCCCACGTTTATACTTTTCGAAAAGGTAAATTTTCATTTAAGATTTCGCAAATTAATGTTTGCATGTTTGCTTTTTTTTATTCTTTCTTTCTTTATTAGTGTATGTCTGTTTTCTGTTTCATCGTTCTACCAAGAAGCTGTCTATCCAATACATAGGCCAACTTGTTAAAATATAAAAATAAGATTTTCAGTCACAGACTATCTCTGCAATTTGTTTAGCTACTATGTAGTTTCCTACTACTTTCAGTTTCAGCTGCTAGAGTCGTTAACATAGTCAGGTGACTTATCGTCTTCTCGTAATTTCTAAAATACAGTGAAACAAACTCAGATGAAGGTTTCAGCTAAAGCTTTTTATTCGTTCTACAGCCTGGCAGTTACTCAAGCTATTCAGAAACAGAAAATCAAACCTCGGCAGCTAGAGGAAGATTCAGAACAAAGGCTCAAATTTAAAATAGTAAATACAGTGCGTATACCAAGTTTTAATACAGCCTTTAGTCTTTCGAGAAGCAATTACAACTAGCAAAGCCGAATAAACTAATTAAATAGCAAGGGGACTATTTGTCTCCTTTACTATTTACAGTATTTGAATGAACGGTCTGCAAGATCGGCCTAAAGCGGTATTTCAAACTCAAAAAGTCAAACAATTTATATGCATTAACTAATCCGCTTCTGGTAAGAGCCAACGAAATTAAAAGTGAAAGTATAAAATAATAGCATAGCTGGTTAATTAACATAAGACTCTACAAATGTCTTGTTAAATTATCAATTAAATTCCAGTACTAATATTACTACTGTTTACAAAGGTATTAACTTTCCTAGTCATCTGCATACTACTTGTTTCTGTAGCCTTCAGATTTTTCCTTTAAATTCCTGTTATTTACCAATTATATGAATTCAATACTCCTAGCAGTATTCAATTGTTAGCAGCGAATTAAATAGTTTGCCGGATTATGTATCATAATGCCAGTTTGATCTAAACAATTATCCAAAGATGCAGCCTTTCAATGATTTCAAATTCAGTCATTAATTAAGTAAATACTCAAATGTAAAATACTGTTCTTTATAACAAATGGCTCCATTAAAAGGTAGTCTGCAAGGTATTTCGTTTGTGTTCTTTTCCGCATTTTGAAGCTTAGTATCCATTTATTTCTATTTCGGTTAGCAGGAGACAATATGACTAATTTTATGAAATGTCATTTTTCCCTTTTTTTAAGTCTTTATAGTGATTTAAATACATTTTAACGATAATGTGCTATTGAAATTTATATTCTTTTAAGGAAAATAAGATCATTTATAACTAACATTTTCCTGACATATTTTATTTCGTTTATGTTTCGGAAAATGATTGAAAAACTAGAAAATGAAGTAAACATTAAAAATGTTATTAAACTAAGGTATTCCAGACACTTTACAGGGCGAAACGTAACATTTCAGAACTCGATATTATTAAGCCTGTGTCAAAGACATACATTTAAATTTTAGAATTTCAGAATGCTCTATAATTTTTATTTTTTCAATCATATATAACTACAAGTAACCCTTACACTATTTAAACTTAATAATATTTTGCAAAGTATGAATTTTCATTAAAATTCACCGATTTCGGAAGCAATTAAGATTATGTTATCCTTCTTTGCAGGTCTGTATTACAACATTACTGCAAAGTATTATCTGCCTAGCTTATGTTACAGTTTCTACAAAGAACGTCACTGAGAATGGAAATCGGAGTCCTCGTGTACTTCTTCACTTCTGCAAATGTGTTGACAGGATTTACGAATCAACAACGCTTAAATGCCCTATTCTGCATAGACAATATATTTGCATAACGTGGCTATCAGCTTCATCTAATCATTATGTCATCCAAAGAGCATTTAGACACATGTAACACTCATTCTAGGTGAATTTGGGGAAGGACTTCAGTTGGATCGAATTCTCTTCAAGGAAAAGTTTACAAATTAAAGTACTACCATCAAAATTATGCTGTTAAGTAAATATCTAAAATTTTCCTTTATTTTTACTAGTTGCAATGTAGGAAAACAACCATTATTAAAAATATTCAAACTCATACTGAATTTTTGGAACAGCGTGTCTTATTTAATTCAGAGGTGAAGGACAGTGATCATAACAATTTGCTATATCACAGCAATGCCATGGCCTACACATCCAGATATTTTCTATAGCTTTCGATTTCACAAAGTTCCACCTAATAATGAAATTCTGAAGTTCTTTGCAAGAACTGGAATATTAACTGGCAAATATTCCAGGAACATTTTATCTGGCTGGAAGTGCGAGCAACGAAATGTGAACGCTAATAAGGCTTCTAATAAATTCTGCCTAATATTTACACAAAACAAGATGAACGGAAAGATGAACGGAAATTATTCAAAACCTATTGAATGGTTTTTCCACATGTATTGTGTGAATATGATCCAGCTTCCCTTGTAACGTATTCCACGACAGCATTCTTCCCTTAAGCTTGTAGCCCTTGCGTACTTTGCCTTAATCCAAAATAATCTAATTCGAAGCTGGTTGTCGAGATATTAGGTCGCCCGTTTTGGTCGAGAAGAATGCTGAATAAGAATTCAATTTGAAGTTATTGATAATAGCATCATTCTGCTCTATGGTGAAATACCTAATTGCTTAGAATGAATTAACTGTTATGAGAATCATTCTTTATAATAATTCATATTAAAATAATTATTATTTAGAAATGTAGAGAATTATTTTAAAGCTGAATAATTTTAATTTATATTTTCTTCATTTTCATTCTTCGAAGCCGAACAGATGTAAATCCATGAAACCACAATTTTGGAAATAAATCATATGCTTGCTTTTAGTAAAATGAGACCTTTGATTGGAAAGAGAACCAATGAGAAACACGTATGTGACCAGTTGTTAATTATATTAAAACAGACCTTGTAATAAATATGAATAACATATAGCGTAATGCAAATAAAACGAATAGTATATTAAAAGGCGTTTTAGCCCAAAGGCTAAAAAAACAAATTTCCAGATGCCCAAAGAGGCAATTTTCCCAGAAAGACTATTTAATTTCGTTTTGGTGTTGTACGTTAATTTTGTAATTCACTATAAACGGCGAATCACTTTTTAAATTGTTGCCACCAAATATTAAAGCCTTTTATTACATTTAAAGAAGTTAAATAATGTGTATGTGTCTCGCATTGTGATAAAACAACGGTATCAGAAGCCATTCAATTTTGAATAACGTATGTCTCCACCCAATTATCGGCACCTGGAAACCCAAATCTGGAATTTGGAATATATTTTATTATCTATTTCATATTTTGTAAAGCATTTATGAGTTTTTGGTTAAGAAACTCAAAGATTTCAAAGCGAGCAATGGCAACACTGTGCGAAAAAAAATTTTTTTATCTCCAGCTCGCGAGACTGTGTATCGGGAATTCTGAAGATACGCTCTTTTAAATATTTTGTGATATTGCTGTTTATGTACAAAGAACATGATATTTAATACATAAAGGTAACACAAAACGTTAAATAAAATAAAAAAATCTGAAAGCTTTCAGATTTTTCATTGCGTCCAAAGGGGCTTTGTTTTAACATTTTGCGTGCTACCTTTATTTATTAAATATCATGTTCTTTGTACTTAAACCGTAAAATTCAGTTCAAGAGGAAAATCGCAAAATAATTTAAAAATTAGCACATCTTTAGAATTTCTGATACACAGTCTCTCGCGCTGGAGATAATTCCCCCCCCCCCGTACAGTGCTGACATTGCTCGCTTTGAAATCGTTGAGTTTATTAATCAAAAATTCGTTAAAGTGTTACAAAACATAAAATCGGTAATAAAACAAATTTCAAACTACAAATTAGGGCTTCCAGATGCCCATATTCGGTGGAAGATGACGTTATTCAAAATTCGAGGGCTCCAGGTACCGTTGTTTTATAAAATGCGAGAAACATATATACATTTATGCAGATTCTTCATTATTTAATTTCTTTGAATACAATGCAGGGCTCTAACATTTGGTAGCAAAAATTTGAAATGTGATACGCCGTTTATATTGTATCAACGCAAAATGCCAAAACGAAATTAATAGCCCTTCCGAGCTAACGCCCTTTGGGCGTAATATAAAATCTGAAAGCTTTCAGATTTTTTTTCTGTAATTCTATTTTGAATTTAATTTCTGTATCAAACCATGATTTATAATAGTGAAAAGTATCTCAAATAAAATTCTTACCGGAATATAAAAAGTATAAGTTTTTATGCATTTTCTGGACCTTTAAATATCTTCCGTTATTTTCCTTTTATTGGTTTTTCTTAGAGGTAAACTGTTACTTTTAAACTTACGTTTTATGTCTAATAGAAACAACTCCCGAGCTGATACCTCCATAAAGTCTAAAATTCAATTTCTTTCAATAAAACCGTGTCATTTTCTATTACATGTTATTTATATTACTCTACAAAAAACGCAACCACCAAAACCAGTTTTAATTTTTTATTTTCTTTATTTATTCGAGAGATAAAATATGGCCTCAGGAGAGAGAAAAATCTTGTATATCTCTCTTTCCTTGTATGAGCATATGAATATTATTTCCCTGAGAAGCTTTCATTTCACACGTCTGTTTTACAAGTTTGTGATTATTTCTATCGTTGTATTTCGATTTGTCTCATTCTTTTCTGATTTTGCATCAGGTCCTTAAAGATCTAAAATGTTACTCTGGAGTACTGCCAGATTCGAAATAGTAAACAATTCACCGATATGTACGTCTTGACGACAACAGGAAAGCAAAATATCTTTTTTTAATAGTCATTTAGAAATATTTTGTTTCTTTTTGAAAATTTGAAGGAGATGATATCTTCCTATTCGATTCATAATTTTAAATAATTATTTAAAAGCGTTTCATATATGACTAAATTATGTTTTAATTCCCGAACGTAGAGTACGGAATCTATGTTTCAGAAAGTTATAAAGATTAAAACTGGATGTACGATATAAAATGTACTTTTCTCTAAAGCATTTAGGATTAAAACTAGTAAGCCCTCAGTTCTCTAACGAACAGAATGACAGAATGCGTGAAAGTGTCTACGGTATGAAAAAAAGGGGAATGAGAATGGGAAAATTAAAAAGCGGAGAATAAATCCAACATTAAAATTGTACATACGTTATGAAACTTGGCGGTAAGATTAAACGAAGTTAAATAATAAATAAATAATATTAAACAAAAATTAAACGACGGTTTATAAATTATCTTAAATTATTTTATTTTACAACATAACTCGAATTTTCTCAACTATTAGCAAGTAAATAAAATTAATGAATTCATGAAATTCTTCAAAAACTTAACTGTACAAATGTTTAGGGTTAAAACATTATGAAACGTTAATGAACACTGATCAGCTGAGTGCATCCACTCCAAGACTTTTTTTTTTTCTTTTCGCTCTTATCTAATGCAAGATATCACTCTAAATCATTTTTGATCGCAAGAAGAATTTACTAGCCTTTTGTTGAAATAACGAATGTGAATCTAGCAATAATTTCAGAAAGATCGTTCAAAATGTTAGCGATCATAAGCGATGTTAGAGCTAAAAAAACAATATTTGGCACTGTTCGGATTGTATAACACGTTTTCGATCGATGCCAATCCACTAAAAACATTTATATTGGAACTAGCGACTTCGTTCTTAGTTCTGCTTGCAGCAGCGAAAGCATGATTCGCGTGAATATACAAGTATAAGGTATTTTCTCCCTCATTTCCTTATTCTTTCGGGGTACGTTTGGAAGCACGCTCGACGCGTTGACAGGAAGTCCGAATTTCGAATCTCGGCGAGGGTAGTATACAGTTTTTACTTTCCTGCATCGATATAAATCATGACTCTACGTGCTTTCATTATTACTGCATCTGTAGTGTGAAAATAAAACACTTTTTCGTTAATTCCTGGTAAACGTGTGTCGCTTTAGGCTTTACTGTTTTCTGAGTGTTTTGCTGAACTGTTAAACATTTTCATGTAAATTTGCCAAATGACCTAACAAGCATTTGACTAAAAAAATGTGTTATGATCCTTTACATTCTACCTTAAATGAGTATCTTTACAGTAAGAATGTGTAAATCAATAAACAAACTCATTTCATTTTCACACGAAGAGACTGTGTAATTGCATACGAAAAAGCATGTTACGGTTATTAGCCTAAGCGAAACGATGACTTCATGGAGGAGCATCTGAAAGAAATTGGCTTGTTAAAACTCTACTAATGGGAAAACCTTGAAAATTAGTATACAACCATTGCATTCGTCGAAATTCACATTTGGGTTGAACAGCATTACTTGTTATCGACGAAGTATTAATTTGACACAAGCACTTATAATCTGTAAAACTAGTCGTCCGATTATTTGTTACCATATCCTGCCCTAAGTAGTGCGGAGATAATTTAGGTCAAATGTGACTCTTGTATTAAAAGAGAATACTTCGATTGTACACCCTAGTAAATTAAATTAAGCACTTAATCAATGACTGAGTGGTTAAAAACCACTGAATATTAGGAGTTTGACCCGGGTTCTATCCCGGGTTAACTTGCTGGCTGCATGGTTGGTTTTATAGATAGTCCTTTGCATAATGGGCTTTGCATAGGAGCCAGTTTCTCTTAAAAAGTCCTCCCCAAAGGTATCCTTTCTACCGAGCGGACAATTCTCGTGTGCTTTACCATATTCCAGTAACCTAACCTAAGGATGAATTTGGTAACAGAACAGTTCGATTAGCTCACACATGTGCATAGAGAAATGAATTATATATAATAAATACTTGTTTACAAATGACATGTTTTCTAGACATTAAAAATTATACAACTCTCATTATTCTCAATGAATCTATTTATTTAAAACAGTCATTTTCGACACTGCTGATCTTTAAGTAATGAAAACTGGAGGAGAAGTGTCTTGGATGAAGTGCGTTCTTACTTAATAAAGGAATAAATAGATTTGAATGTGATGCTTCGTACCTTCTCGCAAAGCTTTCAATCCGTTGCTTTTAAAGAATATTTAACTTTTAAAAAGGAATTTAATATTACTTTAAAAGAAATGTTTATGTAAATGTAATGTGATGTAAATGTTATTATATTGCGCCTAAATCTCAAACTGCAAGAGAAGTAATAAAGTAAGTTTACTAAAAAAATATATTAAAATATATATACCCTATTCAGTTAACACTGAGGAACTAAAATTTTGAGAGCTTAAGTTTTAAAAACTGCTCTTGCGATTTTTAGAAAACTTGGCATTTTTGCATAATTTGAGTCGTAGTAAAGAAATGTGGTAAAATATCAGTATCGTATTTCGTTCCAAAATAAGTCCGATTTGTGTTTCTGTTACAAGAATGCTATATAGTATAAATCCAATATGTAACATAAGCTACGCTTTCAAGACATGAAAACCGCAAGTTAAATTTCGTAATTCTGCCCATTAGAACTGGACTGTCCCATTTGTTTCTCTACAAGATGTGTATATATAGAAATATATAGGAATATGTAGAATATATGTACTCAGTATTCCGAGTGCATAAAAATATATGTAAAAGCAAGTTTTTCTTCCTATTTAAGGAATATTAAATTTAATAAGATTTGAAAAAAGGCTTAACAAAGTATCATCTAAATTGACGAAAAACATTATAGTGCAAATTACCTATTTTTACCGTTATAGTGCAAATTCCCAAATTTGTTTCGATATTTTCAATTACTGTACATTCGATAATTGAAACTCTATGTGGTTAATTTTCAAAATCTTACTTTGTAAAGCAAAATGCAATTCAATATATAGAATTCGTTAACAAGAATAGCGAGCAAACCGTAGATAGCAAAAGGAAATCTTCGATGTACTTCCCTGCATCAGGTTGAGAATTTCGAAATCTCGACAAGTATTGATTTCCAATTGAAAGATATTATTGTCCCCAAGCTTCTAGATCAAAAGTGTCTGCTTTCCGCAGAGTAATTTCGGCCGTAGCAAATGACATTTTTAAGGCTGAATGTCGTAAATGTCAGTTTTGATTCCACTTGAGTGTCTTAAAATGAAATCCATTCCTCTGAGATTTTTCATTGCCATATCAAAAGACTTTCTTACTTGTATGAAAAGTAGAAATTGATAAATGCAACTGAAGTATTTGGTTACATTAACAACAGAGCTTTGTGACAGTTTTAGATACGCCGAATTTCAAAACCTCGTCAAAATTTAAACTTATATTGGCCTATGATTTCTCTATGCATTTTGAAAGACCAACTATCTCCAGGAGCAGATTCCGAATATTCAAGGTAATTTTTTAAAGAAATAAAATATTTTACTTGGCTTAGAAATCCTAGATACCCAACAAATATTTAAACAAAAAATTTACAGGCATTCATATTTCTCAGTTCTAAATTTTCAGAAACTTCATTCGAAAGTCATCTGTTCTTGGCCTGCAGACAAATTCCCAGCGGTTTTCATCACTTAAGCATTCCGTTATCATCATGCCTAATGGATTTTTTATACAGCTTATAGATTCTCAAAAGCTCTGCACTTGTCAAACAAAGCTATGATATTTATTTTGTTTTCCTAATTCCAATTCGGAGATATTATTTTAAAACTAAATTCATCAACAAATAATTACTGACCAAAAAATTTCTAAATTATTAGCAAACTTAAGCACGAAAATTTGCTGCAACACAACAATTCAAAGAGGAAAATACAAGGTCTCCAAATTAATCATTAGCAAATATAGCCGATCTTTGAAGGGAAGAACTTACAGAAAGAGAGAAGCTGTGTTGTTTACAACGGCACTCGTTCAGAGCACTAGTTTGCGTATATGTGAAAGAACAATCTGCAAACATACAAAATGTTGATACGAAAGTACTATGTGAAACTGTATCTAATAAGCCTAATTCTTTTATACTAAAAGCTACTTTGTACCTTGTAGGGTTTTACTTTAACTTTTTAATAGTTATTTTTATTTTGGAACAAGCCTATCCTATGCAATCTAAATTTCCCCCTATGTTTCCCGCCAGAATGAATTTTCAGGATCATGATTTATGCAAATCAAGTAGAAACGAGTATTTAAACTGAAGTATGGGTCACTTCAGTAGAACATTTGGCAGATTTGTCCTCAAAAGCTCCTAATTGTCCCTGTTTCGGAAGTGACCAAATTCGCAGTTCTCCCTGAAATTACAACTAACCTCCAGTGTTGGAGCTACTGACCACAAGGGGCGCCACTTCTAGGAGAGTGCTTTTCATCTTCAATGGAACTTTACTTTTTTAACTGACACAATGTGCCTCATTCCTTCCCCCCCACTCATATTCACTCGTTTCGAGAACAAAAAGGAATTTTTCATAAGGGTTATTGGGAAGTAGTGCCTAGCACAATAAAAACCCAGTATAATCACCTATATATCAAGGTACCAAGGAAAGCGTGTTGTGTCTTTTGACCACGTTGTTCCTGCTACTTTAAGCTTGCTGCTCTATGGCCGCACTTTTACGTAAGTAAGGGATAATTTTATTTAGTATTAGATTAGTTTGGAGCCCAAACGTAAGGTTAATGTAGTCCCGAGAAGGGACCATCTGTTCATTTATTTTGAGTTGAAATAAAGGGTCATTTAAGCCTTCTTTGGACTTGTCATTTACAAGAACTCAGCGAATAGTCACTACACAGTTTTTCAGTATTCTAGTTTTACAAGGAAACTTAATTTAGTTAGGATATTACAATTTTTCTTACCCGTGTGGTTGTATCCACAGTAAAATTATTTTCTTTGCAAACTCTTTTAATGCATCAAGCTTATTTGGGAAACACCGCAAAATACTTCGATGTAGCTGTATTTAGACCTTTCTAATTTTCCCATAAATATACTTCAACTCATTTTCCAATTTTCCCAATTAAGGTACCATTTACCTTAAATAAATAAAGCTCATCTACTTTGCCGTATTACAGAAAAAACTGAAACAAATAGTGCATATACACGAAAACAAAGTGGAAACCACAAACAAGGAAGAGCTAAACAGCAGAGAAAAACAAACTAGTTTGCTTTATTTAGTCGATTATTACAAAACACTCTAAGGGTATCAGTCTAAGGAGAAGAGATGCCTTCGTGGCAGATTTTTAACGGGTTTCTCGCATTCTATTGCACATGAGGGAAATGAAAAATATGCCAGATTGTTCTCATAGACTTGAATCCAGGTTCAGGGGTCAGAGACATAATCCGCTTGAACTCTGGTGGACTAAAGAAAAATAGACAGTACCTGAAACGAAAGCATAAGTAATTATAGGCAGGTTTGTAAAATTAGAGAACTTTGCGTACTTAAGGGACTGTAGAACTTAAGAACTTGAGCATTTAGAAAAGTAAGAATTATTAATAAATATTAGTTATGCGAGGTGAAGTTTTTGGAGTCGGTAGCTCAACACATCTGTTCTGTGAGCAATTGTATTTCATTAATTGCGAAACTTCCTAAATAAAACTATCTGCAGCATGTATCTGGAAGACATATGACTCATTGCTTGTGTTTTTAATACTTTATTTCATCCGTTTTCCCTTTTAAGCTTTGAAAGAAATGTTTTATTGAAAGCGTAACCTATTTCTTTCCAGCAGCGCTGTTATTAGACTTTTACCCTAAAACCAACATACCTATACAAGGAGATAATGTTTTCGCTTCGGAATGTCTTTTCGGAGAACTTTCTGAGGGAAATTCGCGCCTTTTCACGTTACACATTGGGAAAACCATTACGATGTTTTCAAATCGAAGCAGGATAACAGATGTGTACATGAGTGCATATGTTTATTACTGTCTATTAAATGTGAGAACTGAATGATAAAAAACTAGTAGTCACGCCGAAGCTTCAGGTGAATAATACTACGATCCATAAGATATTTTTAAATCAAAGCATGAGAACGGATGTCTGTACGAGCGCAAACAGTGGCATTGTCTTTTATACGCAGAACAGAGTAATAAAAATTGAGTAATGTTTATATTTAACATTGATCCGTAAAGTTTGTAAACAAATTAGATTTTATTTGCAGACGAATAATTGGAAATGATAGTTTTCTAAAAGCTAGTTGCTATTCATAGAAGTAGCAGGTCTTTCACAGATAAGCGCGAACACTTTTGTCGAAGTGGGTGTACGACGTAAAAATAAGTTGCTTATATCTTTGTGCCTAAATATGTTTTAGAATAAAAATAAAATAAAATAAAAAAATTCTGAAAGCTTTCAGATTTTATATTGCGCCCAAAGGGACTTTTTTTTCATTTACCCATACATACAAGTTTCGAGGTCATTTGGGCTTTAAATATTTCAAAACCGCATATCTTTAGAATTTCCGACAAACAATCTCACGCACTGGAGATAAAAATGTTTTATTCCGCACAGTGTTGCCATTGCTAGCTTTGGAGTCGTTGAGTTTGCAAACCAAGAGTTCGTTAAAGTTCTGTAGAATATGAAAGAGGTAGTAAAACAAATTCATAATTTAAAATTAGGGCTTCCAAGTGCCCATATTGAGGTTGGGGGTTACGTTATTCAACATTTGATGGCTCTGGGTACCATTTATTTTCACAGTGCGAGGAACTTACATATATTCATGAAGATTCTTCATTATTTAATTTCTTTAAATATAACAGAGGGAGATAATATTTGGTAGAACAAGTTGAAAAGTGATTCAACCCTTTTAGTCATTCGACGCAAAATGCTGTTTCGAGACTAATAACCCTTGTGGGATATCGCTGCTTTGAGCTAAAAGAAATAAAGTTAAGATGAATTTGCAGATTTTGCTAATTTCATAGGTTGCATCATAAGCTAATCTTCTGTTTCAGGATTAAATTGGAAAAAATACGAAGTTAGCAGTCAAATTATTTCATCTTTAATTACTATGGTGAACTTTACTGGTATTAAATAGTCTTTTCATTACACTTTCAGCTAAATACGAACCAAATTCCGTACGAATATCCTATACAAAAATATATTCCTTCATATGTTCAGATATCGTGCATTTTGCTATCAAACTAACTAAAACAACTTAGTATTTTCAGTAAACAGAAAAAGCTTTAGCAGTATATACGATGTAAATATTCGTACTGCTATGGGTAAATAACAAAAATTTCATTTATTTTGTTAAGTGAGGATATAAGAGCTGAATTCTTGGTCAGTAATGGAAACTGATAATATTTAGAATGACTGAAGGTTCAATTAGAGCAGATATACTCGGTCATATTAAAGTAAAAAATCGCAGACTTGAAAACTTAGCCAACCTGTATGAGATTAAAAATGTCTGTATGAAAATATAAACCTATACAAGATTCTTTTTAATTAGCATTTAAATCCTTAGTGAGTTAGATGCTTAACGGATACAAAAAATTTATGTGTATTTGGGCATATTTTAACCCGCTGTTTTTTCATGAGTTTCTTAAAAATGTTCCATAAACCGAAATGGCATAAGCCGAAAGAATAATAACCTCTAAATTAATTGTTAAAAGTTAGTGCTCTTCTGTGAATCCTAAAAAGGAATTGTCAAACAATACAAGTTTTAAAAATATTAAATACAACTATATTATGTTGAATGTATTGTTACAAAATGTCCAGGCGCGGTGGGATAGCTTCCCCGCAAAGCAGGTTTACGGTTGCCAAAAAAGGACAAAAAAAAGCATGGTTGCCATATTTGGCGAGAAATCGCCCTTGGCGACATTTGGTGACAAAATTGGCTATATGCTATAGACGCATGGAGAACCTTCTGGAACGAATTCTTCCTGGTTTAGTCCACAGTATTCTCGAACACAAGCAAAAAGCTATATAAACCCTGCTGGTAAGCGGACAGTCGAATCAGTGCGAAGTCAGTGCGTAGTCTAGTTGGTCGTCGAGCGCATCGAGCGAGTCTCTTAGAGTGTCACGAGGCAGTGCATCGTCGAGTTTTATCTTAGAGTGTGCTGAGCTCCGAGAACGACCGAACCGAGCCGGGAGTTGTACTCTAGCGTATCGTCGAGTGCATCGCGAGTTGTAGCGTGGAGAGTCTCTAGAGTACGAGAAGTTCCGAGAACGACCGAGCAGAGTCGAGAGCTGTACTCTGGTGCCTTGTCGTGAAGCTGTCTTCCCCGTTATAGCCTGAAGGCTGTGTCACTAATTATTCCAAGGTGTTTATAGTAGTTCTTCGACGACTGTAAGCGTGATTTTGGAGCTGTCTTGAAAACGACTGACCAATAAAGTGTGTTTTGATACTTCATCAAGTGTCGTCGTCGTTATTCACTCCATATCCACGAACCCTTAACGTACGCACGAAGAAGAAGAGAAAAACGTAACAATATGTTACCCTGAAAGACCAAACTTCGAAATTCTGCGGTGAATGGGAACATTCACATCGTAGCTTGGTTATGTCCGAAATATTTGCTAAATATCTGTATTCCTCACTTACACAGGCAAATGTCGACATTCACAACGGGCTGAAGATTAATGTTGAACAAAAATATCTTTGTAACTTTTTAAAACATAATTTATTATTAAAACATATTATGATATATGATATATGATTTTTCGTTGCAATCGACTACACCAATCGTACATAAATATATGTATATGCATATATTTACTTTGTTTCGTGGTTCGGTGAGCTTAGTTTTCTTATTCTTACATGTTGGCAAATTGTGCATTTTTTGCTTTAAAAGTGATTGAATTACGTAGTTTTTATGTTCCGGTTAAGGTCTTATGCCTTTAGTTAATCTGCATGCAATTGTTATAGAACTATCATCAATTCAAAAGTTTAAGTGACGAGTTAAGCCTAACGAACCGCCATTTGTTTACATTTGAAACTGAGTAGAATAGAGATAAAACTCAGTTTCACAGAGTGGACCAAAAGTAAACTTGCGTACCGAAAAATCTGCCTTCTTGCCAACTGATGGAATTGCTTTTTCTTGCTTAGAAACTGTAATTTTACTTGTAAAAATGGTTTTTTTAACTGTTTATCTGTATTCGGTGTTTTATGTTTTCCTGTATTTTACAATTTTTAATGAAGCTGTTTTGAGTTTTTATGTATTCTTGCTTTTTCGCGAAGTGAAAACTGAATTACTGAATTAATCGAATAAGAAACATATCTCAAATTAAATTCAAAGAAATAAGTTTAAATGAAATGTAACAAAAAATATATACAATTTAATGGACCAAACAAGAAAGAAATGTGGTGTCCACATGAGATGTTTTTACTTTTTAAACTTTATTATTTAGCATTTTTTCTGACCTTTACGCCATAAGCAATTCAAAGGAAAATAACAAAAATTTTAAAAGAAGCATAGAGCATATATTTATAATTCACGATGCAATATTAAGAGCTGGCATAGGCGTTTAGCGTAAAAAGGATGTTAGGCTATTAGTCTTGAAACGGTATTTTGCGTCGGAACATTTAAATTCTTTGTATCCCTTTTCAAATTGTTGCCACCAAATATTATCTCCCTGTATTATATTTAAATAAATTAAACAATAAAGAATCTGCATGGTTGTACGTTTCTCGTACTGTGAAACTACGGCGGTACCTAGATCCATCAAATATAGTCCTCCACCCGAACATGAGCACCTGGAAGCTCGCATTTTGAATTTCGAATTTTTTATTGTCTATTTCATATAACTAATTTTTGATCAACAATTTCGACGATTTCGGAGCAAGCAGCGGCAACACACTTTTATTAAAAATCACAAGCATAAAATATTTTTATTTCCAACGCGCGAGACTGTCCGTCTGAAATTCTAAAGTTATGTTCTTTTTCAGTATTTTGTGATTATTGCCGTTGAATCGAATTCCTATGGCGTAAGCACCAAGAACGTGATATTTAATAAATAAATATCCAAAACATTAATAATAAAAAAGTATGCCAACTACATCGGGAATTCTAAACGTATACTGGAATGCTACTTTTAAAATTTTATATTTACGCTTTTGCACATGGAATTGAATTTGAATTGCACTTGGTGTTAGTGCGAAGATAATATAGCTAAAAACACAAACAAAAATGGGTTACTAAAACAGTGAGTCTAAAAGAAGATTAGTAGATTGCGAGATCAGAGATAGCGTAAAAAAACCTAACAAACACTTTTGAGAGACCGTTGAAACATTTCAGACTTTTTTTTTAATTTTTTTCCACGCTTTTTTCAGTTCATCATACCATTGTTCAAGTTTCTTAGGATCATGGCTTGCAACACATTTTTCTCTTTTATCAACGTTTTGTTTTAACTTGCATTTGTGCTATCAAAGCTTTCTCTGTTAACTATCTTACGCCACAGAAAGTATTAATTCAAGAGCAAAGTCACAAAATACTTAGAAACGGCAGATTTTTAGATTTTCAGTTTCTTGCGTGCTGGAGATAAAAATGTTTTATTCCGTTCGGTGTTGCCATTGCTTACTTTCAGATAGTTGAGTGTTTGAGTAAAACATTCATTAAATTTTTACAAAATATGAAATATAAAAATCGAAATTCCAAATTTATATAAATGTTGAGCGGAGTACTACGTTATTCAAAACTGAAGATTTTAAATATAGTTTTTCTCACAATGCCAGGAAATACGTACTGTTGCGAAAAATTCGGCGGTTGCGCCTGGATGTAAGCTTTCCGCCATAGCACTAGGGTTGCCATAAAATAGTGTATGGTAGGGTTGCCAGATTGGCGACTTTATCGCCCATTTGGCGACCAAATCGGCGATATCCTATGGTCCAATCGGGAAGCTTCTAGAATAATTTCCTGTCGAGATATTTCTCGAAACCTGTGGAACATAATGAAAAGCTATATAAACCCTTGCATTGTTGCGAGAGTGTGATTAATTGTGAGAATTGCGAGAATAGCTGCTGACTGTGATTGCTATCTCGGCAAAAAGACACCGAAGGTGCAGAAAGACTTTATTCTGCTAAATTTGAAATGTAAACAAATATGACTGCTATGGTAAAAAAAATTAGGCTTAGCCGCACTTAAACAACTTATAAATTATTGATAATTCTACAACTATAATGCAGATTAACTAAAGGCATAAAAATCTTAACAGGAAGATAAGAACAACATAATTCAATCGTTTTTAAAGGTAATTTTGGAACTGTGCTGTAAATAGTGATTCTTGTAAATAAATTGTGCTTTTTACTGTTCTGCATCGTGTTTTCATCGGATACTCTCAAATCCACGAACCCGTATAACGCAACAGTACATACATGGAGATTCTTCATTATTTAGTTTATTTAAAGTTAATACAGTTTAAATAATATTTGGTGGCAACAATTTGAAAAATGATTCGCTGTAGCGAAATAAAGTCCCATTTCGAGACTAATGGCCTCTTTTGGGCTACAAACGTAAAAGTTTGTATGTTTTTAATTAGCTGTAAGAATGTAAAATGGAACGATAACATTTGGAATGGATTTTAAAATGCATTTTTTTTTTTTTTTTTTTTTTTTTTTGTGAGAAGATGGTGTGATTACAATCAAAAAGCATCAGCGTAAAACAAAACTGCTTGCAAAGCAACCAATAAGGAACGAAAACACGTGAAATAACAACAGTAAAAATAAATTATATTATATTTGGGAGTTAATTATGGATTTGTATTTATTATTATAATTTCTGGACATATAAACATTATTAGATCATCTGTTAAAAGTAAAATGCTCAATCTGGAAACTAAAGCAAGAGTTTGGACATTAATTTTGTAGTTCACGTAGAATCCTGCTTAAATACAACAACAAAGTGAATACCAACAAACGGGGGGAGGGAAATGAGTAATTGACAGGAACCTACTATTGGACCTACTTCTTTCATCCGAGTCCTATCTTTCTAGACCTTTATTTTTTATAAAATAATTTGATGTGTCCACATGTCCTACTCGTACGTCCTATTAAATTATGTACATTTTCCCCTGCACTTCATTTAAACTTACTGCCTCGAATTACTCGAATTAATTTAATAAATCGATCTCTCGAGGCATGTTAAAAATAACATCAAAAACTGCAAATTTTGAAATTAAATATCCTCGTTAATTTTTCTCGTACGGGAGACAAATTTCTTCTGATTTTATTTTTTCATAAAGAGTACAAAGTTTTCTCAAATAGAACCAGGAATCAAGAGACCGCATTAAAATTTAAATTTTGTTATTTGTCGAAAATTAAATTTTTTAAAACTTGGCATTGCCCAAACACGAATATTTTTTGTCATTTAAAACACTTCTGTCTTTATAAATATATGACTACAACAAACGATTGCAAAAGTAAAGGTCTGGTAAGGACTTTTAAACCAAGTAAACTGGTGGGTACATAAATACATACAGTACATATATTTATATATACGTTTGGTTCTGTCTATTGCTATAAAAGTAAAAGGTTCAAGTATTTTTCTCAAATCTTACAAATGTTATTCTTCGTTTTATACAAGCATGAAATGTGTTAGGCTAACAAGCGTTAATTTACATCCCGATAGTATACAATAAAATATATTATACTTTAATCATTCAACCTTGAGTTTCATGTCTTTGTGTAATAAATTAAACTTCGAAATCTTTGTGAACATTTTAAATGAGTATCAGCGTGCACATTATGACTAACATCTAAACTGAAAACACACAAAAGGTTCTGCAATGCGGGCGAATATCTGACATTGAGACAAATGGTTTGGACAGTAAAGTGCTTAGAATTCAAGATACGCCCTTCGGGTCAATTGTAATTCAAAGAGCTCGTATCTTAAATGATAGGCGAAATGCGATGGCTGTAATGAATTCGACGCGCAACTGCATTTGAAGTGTCATCCTCGATCTTACATTCGACACATAGCTGTTATTGTTACTCGTGCCATTATATCCATTGGCCTTTGATAAAACTGAATAATTTCTGTTCAGATAGTTCTCAGTTTTCATAATGAAAGGCAATATAACTTTAAAATATACTACACTTTCGCTGATAAATATTTAATTTATTTAAGATTACCGTGTGTAATTTAATATACATAAGGAGTAATCTAAAATGTTTTGTGCGTTCTCGCTGGCTTCATCATAGTACCAATTTAGTTACCACTAATATTTATGCATAGAATTGGATTCCTCAAATTTGAAATGATTGTAAGGTATCTTACCCAATGACTGCCTTCGTTGTGTGCATGATAGCACATCCGCCCAGCAATTCTCATGTTTGAATCCTGACAAGGACGTAGCTAATTTTTCATGTTTCTCGCTCCAGATAAATACGTAACAGTTCTATCAGGTAAAGTCTAAATTAATCATTTCAAAGTTACGTGTTCCATGCCCATAGGTCCATGTTCATTAAGGTTCGTAATAAAGTTCGTATAATTCCAGTTAGAAGTTACTCTAACTCTTACAGAACTAATAATTCTGAATCTTTCCACAAAGTAATAATCTGCACACTTATATAATGAGTTTTGCTAGGAAAATAAGAAACAAAAGCTCCGGAAAAATTGATAAAACATGTTGTAAAATATTGCTTAGTAGTATATAATTATTATGAAGAATGTAATGAATAAACAACTCAGTATATGTCTCTGATGGTTTCAATAGTCACGCTAGGAACATAAAGACTACGCCTGGAGATTTTCTCTCATAACAACTTCGTTTTTTGGCATCCTATTAGAGATTTCTTCAGTTTCTAGTTCAGATTCAAATCCAGCCCATAGCATGTGTTCCAATATCTTAGAACCTGTTTCAGGGGTTCAAAGGAAAAAGTGTTGGTTTATTAAAACCATCTGACTTAAATGTCATCTTTGATAATAAAAATGTACTTTATGCTTCTTAATGTAGGCAGTATATAAAAAAAAGAATTGAATATATGTTATAATTTAATTCAGAACTGAATTTTAGATAAATTCACGTTAACGAAATGTTCATATTTGTAGAGTAATTTATAAAGAGATTCAATGTTAAATTTTGTGTTGAATTGTTAAACCGTTTTAAAGGTCAGTTTAATTTTGGGCTTACAAACTATAAGTAGACGTTTCGAAGCAAATCGCTTCGAATATTCATACGTAGACCTGCTGTAATCCATCGAGATTTGATAACTAAATCTATCGAATGACAGAAATATAGCCGTAAATCAATTCCATGGAGCGAGAAAGATTTAATTAGTGAAAGCTATCTCTAACCCACTTGTCAATGTACCTCAGCATTAACGAATGACGTACTCCAGCACGTTTAAAGGTATACCGCAGGGAACTCTGTGAGTCAAAGCTGAAAATCTATTGACGCGAGATGGGGAAATCCAACAGTATACTTTTAACACTGTTTGTGTTATTAAATTGCCATCTAATATTTGTGATATCTTTGGCATTACCGAACTTTCTTGATAAATATGTCGATGAAATAATGTCGATGCGTAAGATTGTAAAATTTACTATCTTCCTTTGTTTTACGAGTACATGATGATCACGTAAAAATTGGATGATTAATTATTTAAAGCAAAGCATGCTCAGAATGAGTACTATAGTTGAAATTTTGGCAAAAAGAAACTTGTTACTTAAATTCCATATCGAAACTCGGACAAAATATTCTTCAGGATCTTAAGCCACTTCGTACCGATGTGCAGCTTTAATAATTTGCCCCAAGTTACTTAAGTTATTTATTTTACTCTTTTTAATCGACTAGGCTAAGACTCAAGAGAGTTATTTTCCTGAGAAATGGTTGCATTCGGGGACGACTTATTCCATTTGCTCACTTAATTAAGGTTTCTAACTAATTAGGGTAAGAAAAATTAGAGTTTAAACAAAGTACCTCCATTTTTCTTCTATTTTTGTCATAGTTTTGCATTTTTAAATATAACGCTTTAAAATGGCTTAAGAAATCTTTAAGATTATGTAAGTAATACTAATGATAATATAAATACTTAGAATTAAATCAGTTCCACAGAAATAGAAAGTTATCCCTAGAAACAAATTTGAAAAGCTCAGAGTTCATTCTTTTAAAGGAAAAGATCTTATTTATCATCCTCCGGTGTATTATCTTACTTCCCTTTTTAAATTTCAGTTAATAGCTACAGTAAGACTTTGATAGAATAAAATGAATAAAATACAATGATCCTTCTTATTTTCCTGAATGGGCTACCAAAATTAATAAATGTTTTTTTCAATTAAACAATAATTACTTGCTTGTACCTTGTAAAAGGTATAGTAGATTTTAGAGGAGTAGGAACCTTGTATACCGACAATGTTTCGATTTAACTTTTCTCAAAATCTGCTGTAGATATGCGTTTGAAATTTTTTGTGTAATTAAAGCGGACTTATCTGATTATACTAATGGGAGCTTTTAAAACATTTTGAATTTATTTGAAAACAAGTAATTTGTAGAATATTGTTTTAGCATAGTAATATTTAGCCTTTTTCTCACAAAAAAAAATGTTGAAGTACTTTTCCTTAGTTTACCATAAAAAGCTCATTTCAGTAAACATTAGAAGACAATAAATAAGTCATAAAAAATTTACATACCTGTGAGCAGTAGAAAAAAGGCACATAGAGTACAAAAAATTCACATTTGAAAAAAAATGCTCTTTTATGTAAAAGTCCTCTTTCATCAAAGCCTTCCATGATAAATTAAAACTAGATTTTTTTACAGTTCTAATTTTCATGGAGATTAAAGTATGGTGTACTTAGGAAGCTAAAAGTATAGAGAATAGGAAAATGCAAAAATCACCATTTTTTGAAGCTTCCAACACCCCTTAAATGAAGAATTTCGACCTTCAGTTTCGTTTTCGTCTGGATCGTCTAGACTCTAAAACAACATCATTAAACTAGTTTGCAAGTAAACTTTCACATATTATCAACAGATTTAATAGTGTGAGTTAGTGTAAAATGAGTAGTTTAAAATTAACAATTTAGTTTTATATTTTGCATGTCGCAAATGTATAAAATTATGAATATTTGTTTGTTTTTAATATTCTGTTTTGAAGTAGACATATATGATCTGTATTCGATGCAGAACCTCGGATTCTTTACTCTTATTTTTTCATAGGATCTAAATTTTTATGCCCTCCTCATTTCTTTTATTTAATTACAGTTGTTAAGTATTAACATATTTTACTGTGTGTTTAAGTCACTAACTGTGTAATATTAACTCAAAGTCCTTCAGACTCGATTAGACTGACAATCGCATTATCACTCCGTCTGAAATTGCGCAACAAAGTCCTGCGAAGTTTTTAAATAAACCTTTTTATTAAACTTAAATTTAAACAAAAGACACCATTTGTGCGTACAATTAAAACTCTGCCATTTGCGGAGAGTAAACTAACATAAAATTGAATTTACAGATTAAAAGTATCGCATTTGTAGACTACACAAATTTGGCCTAACTAAGCTGAAGCAGACGGTGACTAGCAGTTGGTTAATACTGGAGTATTAATTCACTGTGCTAGACAGAAGCAAGGAAATCTATAAGGAAGCTTTCAAAATTTTTATATCTGAAACCTGCAAAAATCTCGCCTTGTTACTGTTTAACTCATATGCATCCTGATGACGAAGAGAACAAGTTACAGTAAAAATTCAAGTCACAAAAATTCGTAAACAACATAAAATACCTTATATATGGCAATATAAATATATTTGGCATCCAATTATGAAGTTTTTAACTTCTTTGTACGAAGTAAACGAAGTAGTCCTTGGGCAAACATAAAGTACTGTAATCAAGAAAATTTTCGGGTGTCAGATTTCAACAGAAATATCCATTGTGACCTTCCCGAATTCATTTTGATTATTTTTTGCATTACGTCTGTGCATACGGCCAGAATAAATGACTCTTTATTCCAAAAGAGATTGTAAAATGGGTTCAAAATGGAAGTTTTCATGACATATGTACGCACAAAGCAAAACGATTAGACGTAGAACATTGAAATTTTGTATATGGGGTTGCTATAACATCTAATTATGCACCTCCCTTTTTTACTGCAATCGTAATGCCAAATTATGTATATATATATATATATATATAGAGAGAGAGAGAGAAAGATAAGTAGATAGATAGATATACATGTACCCATCTCCTTACGCAACCATTATTTTTGCAAGCATTGATTGTAAACATATACTACCATTACGGAAGTGGTTTAGATGATGAAAATATTCCAGTTCTGGCACTTTCAAAAAGTAAAAATAATAACAATTTTGGGCAAATAACGAAATCTAAGTTCTAGTGTGGTCTCTCAGTTCCTATACTTATAATATAAAAAGTTTTATACTCGTTATGAAAAAATAATGCAAGAAGTTTGGCTTCCATACGGCAAAAATTAACAGGGGCATTTAAGTTCAAAATTTTCAATTTTTGATGTCATTTTCAACTTCCTATGAGAAATCAGTTAATTTAATTAGAATAATTCGAGGATATAAGCTTAAATGAAGTGCAACGAAAAATGTGCGTAATTTAATAGACATACAAGAAAATCTTGTGTTGCCCGCATCAAGTTTTTTATTTCTTGCATCAAGTTTTTTGCATCAAGTTTGCCCGCATCAAGTTTTTTATTTTTTCTTCTTTATTATATTCTTCGATAATTGTGCTAAGTTTTGCATCCATAATTCTATATAAAACATTTAAGATAAAATTATTATTAACTCTATTTGATGCTCAAAAATCATCTAAAATTATTTGTATTTTCCTTTAATCTTTTTATGTTTACAGATGCAAATACTATGCTGTTTGACAGAGCAATTTTTTCGAATATGAAAACGCTACAATTGTTTTTAAATAAAGTTTTCCATGCTTATTCTGCTGCTTTATGAATGAAATTACAGTTTAAAGGTTCTGTAAGTTACTAAACCTAGGTAGGAAACAATAGATTTCCTTTAAGACACATTGATTGTTTTGAATATATCCAGTTATCAGGTTATAAGGTATTTTCTCCCTCCTTCCAGCCTGCCTTCCTAGTGTAACGGTAGCACACTCGGTGAATATTCGAGAGATTCCAGATTCGAATCCTGAGGAGGGCATCGCATATTTCTCACGTCCATTGCATTAAAAAATTCCTGATGTCTCTACAAGATTATAAATGAAAGCGTGTTTAGCACGTAATTCTTCCGGTGAAAATTCACTTACGACAAATGTTATTACAGATCGCCAAATAAAGCAATTTTAAAGCTCAAATTACACCACTGCGGGTTTCCCTTCTAATAGAGAAACTTTTTTTGTTTGAATGATATAGTTACCATAGCCCAATAGATTTGCTCAAAGATAGGTTGATCCATCATACTTATCTTCTCAGGTTCCATTTGGATCCGATAATCAGTACTTTAGCGTTAAATATCAATCTATTTTACAGAGAACTTCGATAAAAATTTCTATTTTGGAAGTTCAAATATTGTAATTTTTATATCTTTGGCATTACCTTTCCCAGTTATGATATATGATTGATGAAATAGATGTCTAAAAGCTCTGAAATTAGTTTTCAGTCTACCAACAATAACTTACTTCTTTTTTTTAATGTTAATTTATTTTAATGTAATAAGTACAAATTAAAATTTAAACAATGAAGAAGAAAAGAACGATCGAAACTGTTGTATTCCAAATCAACTTATAATAAAATTACGTCTTCGGTAAAGATATTAAATCTCGTAAAAATTTTAAAAATCAACCAACAGTAAAGTTTATTATGAATTAAAACAGAAAGAAGGAAAAAGCCATTTAAGTGTATTCATTGCGAATTAAGTCTTTGAAAAAAACGCGAAATAAAAATTAACTAGCAAGAAATTTAACTGAAATTGGATATTTTACAAATGATCTAAGCGCAAAATCGATATTCAGAGAAATATTTTACTCAAAGGTATGAAACATGTGAACTAACTACTTACTCGATACTTAGAAATTCATTTTCCTAAAAATTTAAATGCATGGCGATAGAAGTGAATTCGCTAATAGAATAAAATTCTCATTTGAAAATCTTAAATTAACTTAGATTGCATTTCTTTCGTAAATTTAATTTTTAAAAAAAGTAAAAATCTGAGAGCTTTCAGATTTTATATTACGCCCAAAGGGCGTGTTTTTTAACCTTTTCTATGTTAACTTTATTTATTAAATATTATGTTCTCTGCACTTAAACCATAAAATTCAATTCAACAGCAATATCGCAAAATAATTTTAAAATGAGCATATCCGTAGAATTTCCGACACACAGTCTCGCGCGCTGGAGATAAAAAAAAAAGTTTCCCCCCCCGTATAGTGTTGCCATTGCTCGCTTTGAAATCTTTCAGTTTCTTAATCAAAAATGCGTTAAAGTTTTACAAAATCTGAAATAGATAATAAAACAAATTTCAAATTCTTAGTTCAGGCTCCCAGATTCCCATATTCTAGTGAAAGGAACTTATTGAAATTTGATGTCTCTAGGTACCGTTGTTTTTTCGCAGCGCGAGGAGCATGCACAGATTCGTGCAGATCCTCCATTATTTAATTTCTTTAAATATAATGCAGATCTCTAATATCTGGTGTCAATAATTTGAAAAGAGAACTGACATTTATATTGAATCAACTCAAAATGTCAAAACAAAATTAATAGCCCTTCTGAGCTAACGCTCCTTTGCGCTAACAATGCAAGCAATGAAATGCAAATTATTGCACGATGTGATAACAGAAAGTCTTCCTCACTACAGCAGCTCTGCATGAAACTTATTTTAATGCAGAAAGGACCATTTAAAAATTCGCTCTTATCAAAGTTTTTTTCTGCATTTTCAAACAACGTTTCCAGGATAAAATATAATGCTGCCATGATGTAGTATTACACAACATATGATGCAACGCTACAGTGACGTCGACAAGAGGGTGGCTAAAAGTTTGCATAATTTGTAGTTTCCCAGTTCTTTCTTCGGTGAAATATTTTAGTTGTAGAGGAAGTTATAGCTGAGGCCAAGGTTCATGATGCCCTTGGCTGTAGAGTACTGAAATTCATTTATAACAGATTTACATCATACCAAGCCTTCTTAATGTAATTGATGCTGATAATTAAAAAATGGTGAAAAGTATTCGTTCTCAGGACTAAAAAGCTTTCATATTTTCAATATAATCTCCTATTATATTTATAGTATATTATTTATATACCCTGGAAGTCACAAAATTCAAATAGCAAAGGCAACAGAAATGAGGATTTTCATGATGTTATATACACGAAGGACTGAAACCCCAAAGGAACTTCGTTCTCGGTTGAGAAAGCTTTCTTTGTTGTGGCTTTTTCTGTTTTGGGAAGAGTCTAGCATTCTGCGATAAATTATAGTTGATATTGCTTAGTAAATAGCAAAAAACCAATGTTATCCTCCAAAGAATTCTGAGGCGTGAAACTAGGTAACTCGAGTATTGTTAAAGTTGTACTTGGTGTCATTATGCATCTTTGCATTACCACACTAAAGAGGCAGAATTCTATCAATTTCTGAAGCATGACTACCTTCTTAATTGGATTCTCTGGGATATCAATACTTTCTTTAGAATCTTTTGTGGAACTCTACCGTCGAAAGTTGCAGAATTTCCAAATATATGTTCCCATTATCTTGCTTCGATTATCGCTCTTCTCGCTTCGAAGCTAAATTTTACAGCCTTTTTCTGTAAAGAATTTGCTTGAAAAAATGAAAAGTCTTTTCTTATCCACCATATTCCTGAGACTGAATCCCTTGTGAATTTGAACTCTTCCCTAATCTGGGGAAAAACATTCGAGATTTAGAAAGTTTGTTCACTAACAACTCTAATAGTAGTTCTGCTATCTGCATGTAATAGATTCTATAAATGTCGCAAAATATCTTGCATATGAAGAAAGTAATAAATGAAACACGTGAGCTTAAACTTTCTGTGAATGAATATTAGCTACGTATGAATTTATTGCACTTGTTTTGCCTCTAACGTCCAAATGAATATAACTAATCATAAAATAATTAACTACAGGTTTTGATAATTTACTTTCGTTTCCACTTACATTTATTAAACTTTCCAAAGAGCTATTTAAAAAATTAAGTACACGATACAAATTCTGAGCTTCGAAACGCGCATTTATGTTTCATGGGGTAAAACTGAATGTAGCTGTAAAACAGAATATGCAAATGTTATATGATATGACCAATAAGGATTACTCTCCATAAACATGCAAATTAGTTATTGGTGAAAGAGGTTGTCTTCTGAAGCCTTCGAGAAGCCATACACGAAGTATCGTGAATTTGTATCCCTTTAAGTCCAAAGAAAATGTTTGAATTTAAATAATCATACGTGAATTGCAAAGTAGTTGAGTGGTCCAATGTACAGTTCAGATTTACGCTGGAATCTGATAATAAATTTGTAAGAATCTGGGAAAACAAGTGAACCTGAAATAATCCTAAATATGTAATACAACTGAACGCCATGTCTTCAGATCTGATACTACGTAGTGAGGCTTGAGCTTTATTAAAACTAATGCAATGACCTGCATATCTTTACAAGAAACATTGTGATGTCATAAAACTATCAGGATGAAATTTATGACAACATTCTGAGGATGTACACTTCAACCATTAGTCTAATATTAATTCTTATAAACGATAATGAAAGCCCTCAATAAGAAAATCTAGCTGATGGGTACCTCGAGAATATGTAAGGTTTTTATGTTAATTAATGCACTACCTTATCATTTTTATATTTATGTTGTAAGACCAATTTCATTCATTCAGTCGAAAGTCCAGTAAAAGAAAATGTAAGACAAAAGAATAAAATAATCGAAATAAAGTAGGCAACCTACTAAGTACGAAAACACTGCTCATCTAGCATTTCAATATTCTTATAATTTAAACTAAAATTACCGTGTTGCCGAAGCGTGAATAATGAAAATAACTCTAAAGTGAGGCTTGAGGTGTTTACACAACCGTTAATTTGCTCTTGACATCTCCTGCCACCTTTTGATTTATGGTGGTAATACAGTATACTTAATAAGGAGATTGAACAACAATATACATACTTAGTACAACTGTGAAAAAAAAAATAATTATAACGTGAAGGTTTTACAATTGTCCTAACGAAACTAGTTTTAACTATGTTGCTGAAATCAGATTAATTAAAGATTATAGGAATATTAAGGAAGGGAAGGGTATTGCAATGAAATGTAATATGCTGCAAACATCCTGGCCGATAATAATCGACCTCATGGTTAACGCAGTATACTCAGCCCAAATTAAAACAAAAATATTGTTAAAAACATCAAATCAAAATTCTCAATATTGTTCTGTTGTCATTTATAAAGTTCATCAAAATCTTTTCAAATCTAAACTCTTTCCTGGGGCAATAGAATTCCTTTATGTTGCCATATTTTTTTCCTGGTTTTGTCGTAATAACACACAGTCTTCGACGAAATGTCATGCATTACCTTCAGCACTACAAAAATTACCAAGACTATTATTTTGCAAATTAAAACTTTTCAAGTACGCCGGGAAGCGTCCGTGCTCAGTAATTTGATTGTAATAAAAATTTGATTGTAATAAAACCTTTCTTTTTTTCGAAATATTCCATTTCTCTTTCCAGTAATCATAATAGGAATACTTGATTTTACCAACAACAATTCTTTTTGATACCTGAATATCGAACACAACCACAGTATTACCCATAGCAGCTACTTTGGTCAGCATATCGGGCCTTTCGTTGCGTATAACATCAATATGGGCTTTTATTCAATTCACGTTCACTTCATACATTTTCTCAACTTTTACAAGAGGATCTTTTCTATATGAGACCAAAATATTAGTAATATTAGTAATATTTTGATTCAATAAATAAATAAATATTAGCATATGCTAGTGCATCCAAAACAGATATTAGTATGTGTTTTTACAATCAAGTTTTCATCAATCTATTTAAGAGCAAATATGGTAGCAGACAATTTGGCTTGAAAAAGCGAACTGTAAGGTTCAAATCTAAATTTGCCATAGCCTATTTTTATACCAAAACAATAAACCACATATGCTGCACCAATTTCGTTGTCATAACTCGAACCGTCAGTAAATATATCCAATTCTGATACGAAAACATTAGGTCTCTGATATGCCACTGCTTTTCTTAATGCAGGATATGTATATATATGGTTAATATTAAAAACAGAAAAACATGTGTAATATGCAGTAAAACCTCCGTAAGTAAAAAAGTCAACATTTTATGAACGTAATTTAAATTTATCATAATAAAAAAATAAAATATCGAGAGTGGTGGCATACCGGCAAATATGCAAACGACTTCCGCCGAGACAGTTTTAAAGCATCTGGTCAGAAGCAGCAGCCAAGGTCGTTGTAGTGTATCTAATTTACTTCTGATTCGCTGTAATAGAATAAACGTCAAAATATTTAAGGTTTTCAACGGATTTAATTCTTACACCTTCATATTTTAGTTGTGGTGGTCTAGTTGTTTTACATCTTTTCGATAACACAAGAAATTAATCTTTCGTAAATTTAATCTCAGCTTTTCTTTTTCAATCCATACTCGTAGATCTTCTACAGAAAATTGAAAGAGTTTCTCTAATTTCTCCAAAGAATTTTTACGAATCAGATATAAAATGTCATCAGCATAGATAACATTCTCACACCATCTGGACATCCTTTCTTTAATCCTTTCTGTCATTACGGTATTCCAGAGCAGCGAAGCACTGCAAGAACCCTGTGACCATCTTTTGTAAGCCATTCTTTTAATACAAATATCCTTATTAAATCTGTAAATAACTTTCCTTTCGTTAAAATAACTAAGAAAGATTCTATAATATTTTGCTTTAATTACTGCTCATATATCGTCCTAACTGATATTGTTCAACTTCATCAGTTGCTGTTCCATCTTTTCCAAAGCCAAACATCGTTTGACCGCTACCTTTGTTAATGTATTTACAATGCATTTGATTGACTTGACCGAATTTCAATATTCGACATTGATAGGAGCTTGAAAAATTCGGAAAAGTAACGGGCAATATGGCATAACTCATTTGTTATCGATTTCAATTTCTCGAATCGAGCTGCCAACTTTCATCTTGATTTTGGTTTTGAAACCACCATCCTCTGGGCTTCGTTTTCTATAGAGTGGATAACCATCTTCACCCGTTTGTGTATTATGTATAAGTTGTTTGGGATACCTTTTGGTACACTTTCCATTTTTCATATACGAAACTCCAGGATTGATAATCCTTTAATCATGTTTTTCACAATAACCTGAAATAGGCGGGGATCTTGTTGACGATCTGGTAATTCTGCACTAATAACGCTGTCTATTTTATCTGTTTTCATTTTGTCTTTCAACAATATCAATATATGAGGTAGACCTCTCTTTTTTCATTCAATATAATACATCCAACATCGTACTGGTCCGAATACTCGGCTTTTGGTGATAATATTCATTAAGTTTATGAGCTTTTGCCTGAATACTTTGGCCAGCAGATCATGACGATCGGACGTATTTTAACTATCTAATATTCTTCTTGAATTTCTTCCCATGTTGGATTGCAGGTGAATGTCACAAATAAATCAGGTCTTTTGTAGTTTCTCACGTATCTCATAGCTCTTGTGTATACTCGTGCACTTGGCGAGGACTTCTAGTGAATGTAGATGGTAGTATTACTAACTGACCGAGGTGATCGGCGTTGCGACCATTAGTTATTCCATCTCTTAAATGAATGTATTCCTCTACTCTAAGTTTCATTTGTTTAAGTCGTATAAATCATAACCGCTCACTTTCACTTTTGGCGTACATATCAAAGATAAATTGATGGAAAAGTTGATGACATCCTAAGATACGATTTATGGCACCAGTTCTCCTCTTCATTCTGTAGGCCAGTCTTCCCCCACTTTCAATATTTGCGACCCAATTTTCATTCGTACTTTTCATCGCGCCTCCCCCCTCATACAATAACAATGTATTGAATGCAATAATAATATACTTTGACACTAAAGCTACAATACGGCCTTAGTTATAAACCGTGCAAATTATCAAGATAAGTATTAAATTTTATATATGTTACTTTTTAGTAATAGATATTTTAAATAGGTTAATTTTAAGTAATAGGATAAGTATTATGTTACTTTTCCTTTCTAAGTTTTAAATTGGAACAGATTGCAAAATAAATTTTAATTAAATTAAATATTTATTTCCTCAGTCGTCTGTTTCTAAAACTATAAATGTCATTATGCAAATAGTCTTGTCACTGTTGTTCTTTATCCATCACATTCGGCATCCTTGCGGACATCTGCGCAACCTATCGAATGTCTGCGCCGAAACGTGTATAAATGCTGCACATCGTGCAATTCCAGTCAGTCGCGATCGAGTCGATCTTTCTATCGCTACCGAATCTATCTTGACTCTGCATTTTGTAATTAACGCATTAATTTCAATTCACGGTATTAAATAACGGCAGTAGATTTAAATAGAATCACAGATAAATTTCTAAGCGAACAGTAGATGATAATAAAGCATCAACAAGTGCACAGACGAGCATGAATCCGAAAATTAAATCAAGAAGATATTCTCAAGAATACTTAAATTTAGTGTTTTCCACTGCTGAAGTAAATGAAGAAGAAAGATGTGTTATTTGCTCAAAAATTTGGCAGCAGACAGTATGAATCCTAATAAACTTAAACGACGTTTGGAAACGCTTCCTGGTGAGTACGTTAACAAACACCTAAAAAAATTAATATGATTTTAATAACAAACTTTGTCTGCGAATGGAAAAACTTGCTTCGTACAAAGTCTGATATAAAAAACCTCACACCACTGGGCAAGAGCCTATTTTGCGAGCTGCAACTGAGATCGTAAAAAACTATGTCTGAAGATAATTTTGCTAAAGACTTGTAGTCTATACCTCTATTAAATGATACTGTTGCCCGTCGAATGGATGATATAGCTGAAGATGTACAGCAGCAGCTTTTCGGGAAGTTGTGTGACAAATTGTTTTCAATTCAACTTGATGAGGCAATAAGATAGCAATAAAGGTGCTCATTACTTTGCGTATGTTCGATTTTGTGATGGTATGTAAGCAGTACAAGAATTACCTTTTTGTAAACCAATAAAACTTAAAGCTACAGCAATAGCGTTATTTGATATCTTAGATAATTTTATAAATGAGGCAAACAAAGAGTGGAAAAATTGTATCAGGATATTCACCGTTGTGCTAGTACAATGTCTGGAAGATTCCAAAGTATACAAGCACTTGTAAAATAAAAATGTCCATCTGGGCACACACATTGCATGATCCACAGAGAAAGACTGGCTTCCAAAGAAATGAATGACCAAGAAATGGTTTGATTACTGAGCCAACGACAGTTGTGACCGTAGTAAATTACATAAAATTGAGACCCTCAAAATCAAGAATCTTCTCTGTACTTTGTAACGACATGGGTGCAGCACATTTATCTTTGTTATTTTATTGCGTGGTAAGATTGTTATCACGTGGAAAATTTTTGCAATGTGTTTATGAATCAAGAAACCAAATTACCACTTTTCTAGAAGAAAAAACCGATATGAAGCTGAGAAGTTCCGAAATAGTTTATTTGTGATGAAATTGAGCTACTTGGTAGATATGTTTGAGAAATTAAGTACATTGAATCTGCAATTCCAAGGAGCAGATATGCATGTGTTGGAGACGAGGGATAAAATTAATGCTTTTTATAGAAAACTGGAATTATGGAGAAGAAATTTAAGGCAAAAAACCTAGAAATGTTTGAAAATGTGTATAAATTTACAAGGCTGAAGAACAACATGTGAAAATTGTTAGGCTGAAGAACAACATGTGAAAATTGTTTTTGAAACCATTGAAAATCATTTAGCCATGCTGGCAAAGAATTTTAAAAAGCATGTCCTTGCTGACGACAAGTTGACAGCAAGTTACGAGTGGGTTAGGGATCCATTTCAAAACACTCCAGAAAGACTCTCAACTGCTGCAGAAGAAATCTTCGTAGATTTCACGTCAAGTGGCGAAATCAAAAGGAAATTTAGGAATAAATCACCTTTTGAATTTTGGGAAGGGGTGGATGATGAATTTCCTGCACTGAAAATGAAAGAATTTCGTATGCTATTACTATTTTCAACATCCTACTTTTGTGAAACCGGATTTTCTGCGGTAGCTGCTCTGAAAACAAAATATAGATCTCAGTTCAACATAGAAAAAGAACTTAGAGTGTCAATTTCTAATATTAAACCTTCCTTTAAATAACTTTGCTCAGCAAGACAAGCCCACGTAGTTACTAGTAATTATTAAACTTGTTCTTAATTAAGTATTGATAAATTGATTATCAAATACATTGTGAAGTATTGATACATTTGTAATTACATTGTATCAGTGTGAAGGTGTATTTTATTTTTTATTATGTCAGTATGTATGCTTTATTTTGCTTCCATTTAGTAAATTAATAATTTTTTAACTAATATTTTATCTTTGACTTTTCAATATGCTCGCGCCCCCCACGTAGGGTTATCACGCCCCATGTGGGCGCTCCCCACAGTTTTGGAATCGCTGCTGTAGGCATAACATTTCATGGCTGAAACCTTTTTGCGATCAGTGGGTGTTCCTGTTGTCGGATCAGTCTGCATAATGAGAAAATTATATGCATCTTCTCCCTCCCAAAGCATCAGCGGATATTGTAAGGTATCATATGACCTGTGCATTTCTGCCATTCTCTGCAACTGATCAACTGATTGTTTTTCTTCTCCAAAATGATGTCCTGTCTCTGGAACTCGTTACCAGCAGTTATGATGGCTTCTTCATTTGTAGAACATTCGTTGAAGCGTATTACATGCCCCCAAGTAGGCTTCTTGTCTGCACTGGTAACCACCCTGTATTCATCGAAAACATTTTCTTAAGAGTAGACTTGAACACCTGGACATAGTTGTTATACTGATGAAGCATATGTTGTAAATCTATATAACAATATCTTGTCTTGTACCTGGAATATTATTGCACCGTTGCCTTGCCTATTGCTGTTCATCTCCCATGAAATACATTTGAAGAAATTTAGGTTCTTCAGTGGTCACCAGCAACAAATATCCTGTGCGATGGTAAGCCTGATCTTGAACTTTGAATGTAGGCAAACCTCAAACCAAACAGTAAATAAAACCAGATAACTAAACTTAGGTTCTTAAACACAAATTAAAACCAAACCTCACTTTAAAGGATAGAAAGATTAACACGATGAACTTAAATTTAAAGTTAACAATTTGAGCTTAAAAAGAAATTAACTTACAACAATTATTTAAACTGAACAAATAAAATAAAATTAATAAAATTCAGTTATTGGAAATCAAAATTAAGAAACAGTGAATAATCAAAATTAAGGAACAATCTTACGCAGCAAAACAGAGCAGTAGCAACACTTCGAAATAAAGCATTGTATCTTCAACACGCCAGACTGTTGCCACTCGGAAAACATGAGTACCAAAATTAGTGTTTTCAGAGATTTTAATTCATATCTCGGTTGATTAAAGTCGTACGAAGATGGGAACAGTCGAAATGGCTTTGCACGAATTTTTGTAATCGGGAATAGTGTATTTAAAGTTTGGCAATGTTATTTTTATTTCATCGTAAGACTTGGAAATTTTTTATTAACAAACTCTAGGATTTGAAAGCGAGCAGTGGCAACAACTTTCGAAATGAAGGAGATTTTCATCTCCAGCTTGTGAGACTCTTGCCAATCGAAAAAATGAGAGCGAAAATTATCCTTTTTTTGAGTTCTTAATTAATATATCTGATTTTAGTTACTTTTTTTGGAAACAAGTGGACGTCGACTTTTTCCAGGACACAGAAAAGGATTGTAGAAAGTTTGGTGAAGATAGCTATAGTAATGACTGAGTTATTAGAGAACAAACCAACAGACTTTCTTCTTTATATATATAAATATAAATATAGACTATGCAGAGAAAATCTCACGAGACGCCTTATTTTGCTGTTAATTTATTGTAATTTAATGATTTATTTAGACAATTGTAACTTAAGATTTTTTCTTAATAGACTATCAGATTAGGAAAATTCCTATGACAGGAATATTAGGAGTATTCCTTATTTTTTGTAATGTATCTTTACTTCATGGGAAAAACTTCATGTTTAAAAAATAGCAATACTTTTCAAACATATTTTATTTAGTATTAATGAACTGATTATACATAATTCGCATTTAAAATGCGTGGTTGTTTACTCTAAATTAACTATTATTCGAACGAAACTTTCACATATTTCGAAAACGCTATGGTTAAAGGAAGATTTAATGCACTTTTAACTGATGAAGTAAACAGTATAATTTTGAAACTACGCTAATTTTTCTAATCTCTCTTTACTTTCATTTCCCTAATGCGTAAAATTAAGAAAACGTATAATCTATATTAGAAAAGACGAAGAGAAATAAATCTATTTGCAGTAGATGTACTGACCTGACGAATGTTAACGTTGTTAAGAACGTTACGTGTAATAATGTTACATGTTAAATGTTGTCATACTTTCTTTAATATTTGCTGTACTATTTATAATTGGGATGTGAACTGACGAAGATATCCGGATTTGCTCTGGATACCTTGACCAGTTAAAAGTGTTACTAGAGTTAGAAAATATATTTCGAATGTTTTGATTCACTTTTTCGTTCTTCTGTCATTTTATTCACAAAATTTATTCGAATTGTTAGCAAAAATATATTAACTTCATGTTTGATAACACCGGAAAATATTAATGTTTTTAATTATTCTTTACTTTGAAGATGAGTACGGTGACGATTTGTAAAACAATTTAAAATGGAATCCTAAGTTTTAAAACTTTTATTTTCGAAAAGAGGTATGATGTTATTTTTATACTTTTAAAAGTGAGAATTTTACGTCTCCAATAATACAATCAATAGGATGTTATAAGCTTTATTTTTATGATGTTATTTTATGATTTGCATTTTTGTGAACTATTTTGATGATAAGATATTATGAGATGAATGAGCTTCAAGGCACGAATTGCCAGCGTTAGCAGGAACACTAGAATCTTAGCAGAATTTTATTCGTTTACTTACTTGATTCGTTAAAGAATCGGGGTACTTACTGGTATCTAAGTGTACCCGAACAATTTCCGCATTTGAGAGAAATTGGGGTAGTATTTATAGACTCAGAGTTAAACAATGAAATCTATCAAAACTTCGGAATTAATTATGCCAAACCGGACCAGCCCCTTTTGCTTCAGCAAGCCGTGATGGAGGAGTAAGATCGTGTAGTTAATGAAACTTATTTTCCTTATATTCTAAAAGGACCTCAAGGTGTTTGACTAATTGTTGTCCGATTACACATAATTAATCGTTTCAATTAATTACCGTTATCCGAAGAAAATGTTAGCACCAGACGGAGAATTATCCAGTCTAGTTAACTGGGTCCTATCATTAACAATGCTTCTTCATTGCAGCATGGCTTCATTAATGAAAATTTAACTGAGCATGAAAGAATTTCGGTTTAAATTGTGGTTTCCAAACATCTGATGAGAAATTTCTTTCAAGCGCTATTTAACGCAAAGACTCTAATTGAGCTTTGATTCGTTTACGGAAAAGAGATATATTCCTTGATTCGTCAATAATCAAATGAATCTGCCTTTAGTAGAAATTAAATATTCTTTTCATAGCATTTGAGACTTCATTTCCTTCCCTATTTTATGTACGAAACAAAATTACAGACAAACAGAGAAAAATGGATTGTAATTTTCATATTTCTTTGTGGCAAATACATTAGCATATTTACAGTAGACATTCATTTGTAAGTATACAAATGAACGTGTCTGAAATTATATACAGGTGTCCCATAAATACTGGTACAAACTTTAAAGCAGGTAGGGCACATCAAAAGGACGGAGAATTGATCACAAACCTCATCATACACCGCTAGGGTTAATGGTAATGACTTTAAGTACGTGCTTCTCTAGCAAATTTGTCAAGCACTACACAGACTGGGCCCAACTGAGAAGCCTCCATATTAGGCACGAGGTGGGTTATCCAGTCAACGGTCGCTTTCGAAAGGTAAGTTGCATGCGAATCATGCTACCGCCACAGGGAACCCGTGACAGCAGACATTAAGAAATTCTATCATATCCACTACTAAACTAGGCAAACGGGGTTACCACTTCCGGCGCGCAAAGAGTGACAAGTGACGGTGGACGTGGGCACTGTCCCTTTACTATTAAGGTTAATCAGTACAGCACCACGTCCACCAGTGTCTAGAGTTGCGCGGATGTATTGGCCGTACGAGAGCCAACCCCGAATGCCCAGACCCAACGCCTAATTCAGGGCCGCGCCGCACCTGACTGCTACCCCAAATGGCCACTGGGCGTTTAATACATGGCCATACAAGGGTCATCAGTGCTTCAGCAGACTGAAATTTGTAAAAAGCATTTGAAAGGAGAACAATGAAGTACAATGTGTTGAACATTGCAAGATAACTGATATAGATACTATTTTGAAGGAAGCATACAGTCAGAATTAACTGTAGGAGATGCGAGTTAAGTGCTTAGGCATATTACTAGTAAAGAATTTACGAATATGATTAGACAATGAAAGAATTTAAAAATGAGATTAGTAGATTGTGAAATACAGGCTGTATGTGCTATACAGTTCTTAAACGACAGTGATGAGATGCATGGCACTTGATAACATGAAAGCTAGAATCATATACAATAAGACGAATAATAAAACTATATACATATGCACAATAATATGCAATGAATAATGTAGCAGGTGTCATTATTTAAGTATACGTTACAAAAGATAACTCTGATAGTTTTCAACCTGGCAGACATAATTTGTGTACAACAATGGTGATGCAAACACGTTCACCTGTACAGTAGACTAATAAACAGAGTTACAACCTAACAAAAGCATCTTTTACAACAATTTTGTGGTCGAAACCGCATAGGTGCATAAGGTATAGTAATTCTATAACAGAGAGCAAAATAATAATAATAATAATAATAATAATAATGTAAGTGCTGAGATAATAAAACTGAGAAAACTGAGAAGAGTGGGCGCAAAGAGTGGAGGGAACAATGAAAATCTGACTGGTTGTCAAGATGCTGCCACCAGTCCTACGCGAGCTAGGACCCCTATACGAAATGTGGCTCCATCATCAGATGGAGTACAGAGTTATCACCGCTCTCCGCACCAACGGTTCCATCCAGCTTCTGGTGGGCCAACCGTTTGACGGAGTATAGAATTATTACTTCTATCCTCACAGGTTTCTCACTCTCTCCTCACCCTCAAGTCTTCGCCATTCCCCGCTTGATCCAACCGTATAAGACGATCTTCTCTTGGGGTTCTGGAACCGCCAGGCTCGTGTTCCGCCCCCCCCTGAGTTGCTACTGCCATAGTGAGATACTAAGTCAGTGTGTACACGCCAGGGTGTTAATCGCTAGAGGGTGCTGTTCTGTAGGGCTGTTAACAATGTTTGGGTTAGTTTGGTAAACGACTGCTTAGTTGGGCCTTACTTACTTTTATCACTTACGTCATCAACAAATTAGCTTGATTACTATTTAATTTATTATTATTATTACAGATTTCGTTGCTCCTGATGAAGAGGGACCTGTACCTGATTTCCCTCGAAATCAGCTGAGATCATGACTTAAATCTGCGCCAAACTTATTGTGTTACTAATTTCATGTTTCACTTGGCGTGTTTCTCTTCTGTTTTCATTATTATTCATCTTTAATATTTGGTAAAAACTTATTATTGTATTACTTATTTTTATATTTACTTGTATTATAATTATAATTTATTAATTAGTGAAGCATTTAATTATTTTCTTTCCGTAATAAATTCAAGATATTAAATCCTTATGACTGAAGAACTTGAACAAAATGGGGAATCATGTTGATAATTCTAAGATTTAGAGGGAGTCTCAAGTTTAGAGACGTGTTTTTTGAATAAGTGCTTAATTAACGTATTAATCAAGTAATAATAATAAGGGATAATTTTGGGTTTTATTACAAAAAAAAAGATAAGTTAATAAAAGTAGCAACTAGAGCTTTCATTGATTTGTCTTTATCTTTCAAAATTAGATAATTTTGAGTGTTTGGTTTTAGCTGGGAACGTTCTTTTTAGATCTTACGTCAGATTTTTTCATCATTACACGTTACTGGTGATGCAAATTTAGCATGTTATAGAGTAGTATATATTGTACGCGATTTAAAGAATAGTAGATTAATTCGTTAAATGTTAATTGGTAAAAATTATTCTTTATATTTACGTATGTTCGTACTGTTCTGAATTTAAAGTATTGTTCATATCCTTTTGAAAGGGTTGGATTGGGTAAGGCAACTCATTTATTGCTTAATTGAATACAAAACACATGGCTGTGCTATATTTGATGGGGTATATTATATTCTCTACTCCTGGTAATAAGGTGTTTTGGTTAAAATGTTGAAGTTATAATTTATTCTATTCAGAACACAGCTATTAAACCAAATGACATACAACCCTCGCCAGAAATTTATTCAGCTTTTAATTGTTTCCTTTCTGAATACATAAATCTTCAGTTCAAGGACTTGTCTCAATGAATTTAACTTTCTTTGGGACCTTTTTCCATTGAGCGATGATTAATTCACTAATGTGTGACGTTGCGTGTTGTTAAATAAATGAACCTAAAGTGTACTTAAACCCGTTAGCCAAGAGATTCTTAAATAATTAATTTTGATTACATTAAAGGAAAACGGAAAGAATGGCCAGTATTTAAAGAAAGCCGTTTTGGATGAATGGCATAGAAATTCTTTAACATCTCATAAAGTGTTTGCTTATTTTCACTGGCAAAAAAAAAGACTGCCCTGTATTCACTATAGATAATTTATGCTAAGAATCTTGGGGGGGACAGCACATAGCTGCAACGTAATATATGGAATTAAATGAATGTAATCCAATTGCGCGTATTAAAGTAAAATAAGAAATAACATTTTACAAATTTCTAATAATGAGAGTCGCTTAGCAATGTCTATAAATTACACATATCACTCGTTTGAAGGAAAAATCGTAAGGTACACTGTATCGAATCCATCTTGATAGAAATAGATTAAACTCGCGTTTGTTGACTGCACAAACGGGAAAAAAATGTGAAACTAGGAAACCTACTTTTTATTTCCTTGTACTAAGTAAAATAAGTATTGTAATCACAAAAATTTCCGGGTATCATACTTCAACGAAAATATCCATTTTGACCGCTATCGAATGCAATTTAACGATGTTTTTGCGTGTCATCTATACGTAACGACAGAATAAAGGACTCTTTCTCCCCAAACGAATTATAAACCTTATTTAAAATGGATTCAGAAGAGATTTTTTTCGTGGCATCTGTACGTGCGTAGGTATGTATCTCGCATAACTCAAAAACGAGTACTCTCAGAACGCTGAAATTTTGTATATAAGACTGCCATAACTTGTAGTTGTGCATCTCACTTTTTGGTTGCAATCGGCTGCACCAAAAGTATATAAATATATATATATATAAGCAAAGTAATTAAACGTAAATATATATAAATATATATATATATATATACATATATTCCCATTCTGTTACTCGGCTCCGTCAGCTCAGTTATTTTTTTATTATATGTTCGTAAATTGCGGATTTTTTGCTTTAAAAATGGTTAAATTATGTTGTTCTTATTTTCCGCTTAAGGTGTTTACGCTTTGTTTAATCTGCATGCAATAGTTGTAGAATTATCAACAATTTAAAAGTTGTTTAAGTGCGGCTAAGACTAATTTTATTACCATAGCAGCCATGTTTGTTTACATTTGAAATTCAGCAGAATAGTGAATGTCTTTCTGCACCTTCAACGTCTTTTTGCCGAGTGGAATCAAAAGGGAGCTTTTAGTTTTGTGCACCGAAAATTCTGCTTTCTTGCTTGCTAGCGGAATTGTTTGTTTGGGACAGAAACTCTAATTTAATTAAAAATTGTTTTTTTAATTGTTTGAGCTGTTTTATGCTTTTCTATATCTTTCAATTTTTAATGAAGATATTTTGAGTTTTTATGTATTTTTGCCTAGCCACGAAGTGAGTGAATTAACTGAATTAATTGAATTCCAGATATATCTCTATAATGAAATTCGAGGATTAAGTGTTTCGTATTAGCAGCAAATATTGTTGTCAGCCTGTCTCGGACAGAGAAGGATGTTTATGAGTAGCGCCTGCGCATAAGGTAAGCGGCGCTGAATCACAGTCTGTGAAAAACTGTTTCTTTTTCATTTCTTTAATTTCTTCTATATATCACTTTAGATTTATTATAGTATTTGAATAGAGCATGTGGCAACGATTAGATAATTCTTCAGGTGATATAATTGTTGACCATTCTGAACTATAAAATGAATGAGATGTAATTGTCAAGTGAACCTAGCACCAGAGTATCGCTGTGGTAAATAAATATAGTGAATTTTAAAGAGTGCATTTATTTCATTGTGTTTATGCACTGCCGACGAAGTAGATTTAATTCAAATCAATAAGCTTAAACGAAATGCAGGAAAAAATATGCACAATTTAATATTCCGTACAAGAAAGTCATGTGGTGTAGACATCAGATTTTTTACACTTCATCAAATGATTTATAATTAATGGAAACGAATTTGAACGAAAATACATAAGCTACTTGGTCTTTTAAAGCATATATAAATTCAAAACCTATTTAGCAAAATGTTTTCGCATTAAGTTTCAAAAAATTTAATTTCAGCAAACAATGAATAGTGACTTCAAAATTAAATTCGCACATAGTTATTTTTGTAGTTAATTTTAATTATTCATATGAAATTTAGTATTTGGTTGATAAGCTTTTATATGCCGTATGCTGTAACACCTTTTAATTTGTTTGGCACTGAATGGGATAATCTTTCACAAAAATAAAAGTAATTTTTGTTTTTTTAATGCTCTTTCTGCGCCTTGTCAACTGCATATGGTTGTCTCATAATTTGAATTATTCGTCTCCCAGATAATCCTCTAAAATAAACTATCAGGGCACAAAAATTTGCTTAAAAAAACACTTTCTTAGCTTCAGAATTAGTATCAACAGATGTTAAAGTAGGTCGATTGGCAAAATTTGTGATAAAATTTCAACTCGCAATGAATCGTATGGCTCCTATGTGTACATAAATTTGTAAAGTCATTCATTTATTTATTGATTTAGTATTTGAGGTTTTGTATGTTATTTATTAAAATTCTTATTTCAGTTTTGCATTGATTTTACTTAGTTGTAAGTTTGGCTTCCTTCCAAGGATTGTGTTGCCTTGGATACGTAGTTCTTGAGAAGGGGACAATGCTACGAATTTTGTGTGTATTTAAATAATTTAATGAAACCATATGTAAATTGTGATATCTCTTATATAAGGTAACATAAAATGCCTTAAGAAAAGGAACCTTCTCTGGAAAAATAAGGTTACACGGGTAACATTAGAATGGCAAAGTTACAGGCATTTAATACTGAGGTAAATGGCTAACTGGCGATGATTTAGCCGATTAGTTTTTATCCCCAGATTTGGCGTGAAACAGCCAAAAGTTGCCAAACTTGGCGATTCTTTGGCGGCCTTTTTATTTGACTCCTGTGTAAATGTAACTTGTCCATTAACTGTGAAACTGTAACTGTATCTGTGCTATGTAACTCCAATTGTGTATGCGTTTCAGCACTTTCGAGAAATCGAAGGTACTAGAAATATTTCGGCTGGCGTGGGAAGCTAAATATGACAGGACAGAGCATCAGTTTTCGGTTTAGTTCAGACATGACTTCAGAGTTCAACTCAGAGTGTTGAGTCTGTAGAAATATTAGGATTTTTTTTAAAGCAGAAGATGTGAAAAATGAGCAGTGCCCTCGACGGGACTCGAAACACGGACCTCTCGAATACCCGCCGAGTGTGTTGACCACTACACCACGAAGACATGCTAAAAAAGCGGGAGAAATACTTTAGATACTCCCCCTTAAAGGGCGACTGGGGACTCAATTGCCAAATCATCATTCACCATCTTTTTAGTTCGGGATCCACTGTAGACACATTATGTTATTTCGAAGCAGGAGAGATGAAAAATGAGCAATGCCCTCACCGGGACTCGAACCATAGACCTCTCGAATACGCGCCGAGTGTGGTCACGAAGGCATGCTAAGAAGATGGGAGAAGTGCCTTATAAGTGTACTGAGAGATCACTGTGTGAGCGTAAACGTTTGGGACGTTTTATACTATCTTTTGTTTAAGTTTCCTAACAGTCTGACGTGGTAAATGATGATTATGCTCTATCATACTGAGAAAAAATTTACGAGTGCTTTTGTGAAAAGTTCCAAAACTGTACAGTGTTCCTTTGGAAAAAATAAATTTTATCTAGCTAACATCGATTGTGTGTCCACTCAGTCTATTGCGAAATCGTATCTACGTAACACTACTAATATTTATGATTTAATATGCAGTTATTGTTATCTCTCTACCACAGTACAGCTATAAGAATTCTTACTGTTATACTATTTTGAGCCTACGTTTTGGGATTGCCAATATACTTTATGTATTAAAAACATGCATAGATTAATAATAATTCAGAATTGTTTTTAACATTCTGTATATAATATATTCTCAAATCTACCGACACAACAAATTCAGCGGTTTTTATTATGTGCCCACTAATTAAAAAGTGTTAAAAATCATTTTATTTAGCATTTGCTTCATTTTACCATTTCAATTAAAGCAATATTTAGATTTGTTTAGTTATACCCACTTTCTTAATTTTAACTTTACTTCACACATTTTTCCATAGAATGTAACTCTGTGGAACTTGATTTTTGCCGCGCGTGCAATGTATTTATGATGTATTATTTTCTTAATGCTGCCGATTTATTACACCTTGAGGGAGGTGCGGCGATTTCGGTTGTCATTCAAAATACAATCCTTCGAAAGTTATATCTTTAGGCATGAACACACCTCAGAAATTGCTCGACGAAAAGAATGAAAATGTTAACGGAACAGTTAAGTCATTACTCTGATGTTTTCAGTATCGTTCGTGTCTTAAAAATCGTTTAAAAATCAAGGAAAACATGAGTAACTGTAAGAACAATAAAGCTTGCAAAAGTCCTATGAACGCCAAAAAAACTCAAGAAGTATTAAAGCGTATCAAATACGTTCGATCACTCTGTTTGCAAACTCCGGATCAATGCTAACCGAACGCGCTTTCCAGCTAACCACGAAGGCATGTGGTAAAGGAAGGAGAAAATATTTTGTAGTATATTCCTCCTGTTAAAGCGCGCCTGGAGAGGGGGGGATTCATTCACTTGACGAATTATCATCCACCATCTTTTATTCTGAGGCCATTTACAGTCATTAGATTTATCAATGCAGGAGAAGTGAAATGTTTTCGCCGGTCTCGACTTCCGGAGCTTCCGATGCTAACCGGAAGTGCTTTCTGATTACACCACAAAGCCACGCGGTAAGAAGAGAGGAAATATCTTTAAAACCTGTCTATCAGTATATGAGTATATCCTTCGAAAAACATCTGAAAGACGTTTCCCAAACGTATCAGTTGCAAATTTCTTCATGCGTACTATTATCCATAACTCAGATGAATGCAGATTTGCAAAGCTAAATTTGAGAGAAATTTTATTTATGATTTTCAGTAAAGGGAGGTTGATTTCTCCAATAACATTGGCTCATTTGGTAAATTAATTAAAGCGTCTGAGACTCAAAAATCTAGAAATGGGAAAAATTCAGCTGAATGCAGTTTTGCAAAGTTAAATTTAAGGAAACGTTATTTACCATTTTCAATAAATGGAGGTTGATCTTCTTTAGTGTTTATTTGACAAGTTAAATAAGGTATTTGATATTCAAGAAGAAAGAAACGTGAAAAACTAATTGAGTAATATAGGGAAAAGAAACCCAAATGGAAAAGGAGTTAAAAAAGTAAAGAAAATATTACGTGTTTTTTTTTTTATTTTTGAAAAATGTAGTGCGTACAAGACTTCTTTTATGGAAAGCGTTGCAAAAGAGTTCATCAAATGAGTTACAGCACATACTTTTAAGTAGATGTTCACTATGATTTATTTCACAATTTGGAAAGGAACAGAATTATGTTATGAAATACTTTGCATTAGAGGTAAGTTTAGTTGCTTATATCTTTTAAATTTCTGCATGTTTAAATTGCTGATGTGTTGTAAATCTGAATTTAGGGAAAAAATGCTAAACTTTTCAAATTCGCTTATTAAAAATAATATGCCCTTTAATTAATATTATAGGAACATCGCAGTTTCATATTATACTTGTATTCTAATTAGTTACGGAAAACTACGTAATTTTGAAAGTTGTTAATACTCAGTATAGTATATTACTAAGTGCCTGTAATTTTTATTTTCGAAATAATGATTAGTGTAATAAGCTGAATGGTTTTAACGTTCTATAAAAAATATAGTTTTAATATTCCAACTCCCCTAAATAATTTAAACCCTCTCTGGTTCAAAAGCATATTTTCAATACATATTGCAGAGGTAGAAACATAAATTCTTTTCATAATTCGTTCTGTCTACTTGATACACAGAAATGCGGAGGGAGATGTTAGAGATTTTGGTTTTCCTACAGAATATCAGAGAAAACTCTGAAATAATTTATATATTTTCACTCCTCTGCACCATAACGAAAGTATCTATTCCGGCAGATTTATCCATTTCCAATGTAAATACTTAAATTCTCAACATCGTTATACGTCTGAAAAACCACCCGGATGCTTTTTATTTCTGCTTTTCGTAGAACACATATATAAAAATTGCATATAGTTCTGGCTTTCGTACAACACTTCCCTTTAACAAGAAATGTAGAAGCATATTCCGAAATGAATCTCAAACCTCATATTATAAAAAAGGAAATATAAATCACTTTTCTCCCAACTAAGTTGTATTTGAAAGGCAATGCTATATATATCGGAGTCCATGCATCTACATTTATGCATAATGCATATATATTTAAAGTGTTTTTTTTTCTCTCCACCTCATGGAGGAAACTCTGGATGCACTTTATAGAGTAAGAAAAAGTGAGAAAGGGCTTTCTCTTATTTTAGCATTTGATGGTATATCAAAATATTGAGTTGAGTCTTCACTCCAACGAGCACTGACGCTTCATCTCCCTCCATTCGCTATGCTGAGAAAGTTTGCTGAATATAGTAGAAAATTTGAATATGCTTTTCGCTGTGAAGTTCCTGAAGTTTTGAAGCCCTTTCCTTTAATGTAATATGAGATATCCATTTATACATTAAATACGGCGAATACCTTCGTACTAATGATGGTCTAGAGCAGTTATTTCTCAATTTAAATGCCATAGAGATTAATCATATTGTTGCATGCGTACGGGTTCGTTACGGATTGAATGCACAAGTCGTTAAAAAGTTCAAAACAATTTATTCTTTCTACAAAAAATAAATCAAAATGCTGAAATATTTCTTCAGAGGTATTCGCACAATATCTCAAACGTTTAGCAAAACTCAATTCAAAACAGATAAAATAATTCTATCTCACAGCGAAATCGCTACAATCAATAACAGCATTAAGTAAACAAACAGCAGTTCGCTTTAAACAGCTTCAACTACAACAACAACTGCAACAACTGAGATGAGTAGATCGTAGAGTAGATCGTTTCGTTTAAGACAAAGCGAAACGGTCTTCACTCTTCATTAAATTTCCGCCCTTGGGCCAATTGCTTGAATGATGATTAAGGTGTAACTGATTTACACCTATCGTCCGCGGACGTGAATACAGCAGCGAAGTTGTCGGGAAAGAGCATTTGAAGATTTTGAAAATCTTCAATTAGTATGATGAGCATATCCGAGATAGCAATATACGATGTTAAATTATGATAGCATTCAGATCACTTGTAATTTTAGCAGTATTTCTTTGTGGTAAACATTGAAGCTACGTTAATTGTGATAGCATTCGAAGGCATTACATATTAACTGAGATGAGGTGTTTCAACTCGGCTTTTATAAGCTTTTTAATTATCAGTAGAACAATCACGATTTTTCTAGATTTTTCTGGATGGCAACAGTAATTACGAGATATTTATTTATTAAGCATTAAATGCACGCGCTCTTTTATTTATTTTTTCAACGTAGCTTTCTCTTCAAAAATCGTCTGCGTTGCACGGGGAAATAAAAAGGAATGATAATTACAATTCTAAATAAATAGCCAAATAAATGTGAAATTCGTAACAATATCATAAACATGATGTCCCTTTTTTTGTCATTCTGAAATGAATTTATTGAACCTGAAAGGTATTTACTTTTAATCAATAAAATATTTTTCGTGATAATTTAATCTTGATTAAAAGTATTAGTCTTCTAAAATATGTTTTAATAATTCTTAGAACTAAGTATCGAACCAACTGTTTGGGCCTCAAATTAACTTCAAATTTACGAATCGACATCGTAATAAAAGAATATTATCGCGTAATTCAACAGCTGATTTTCATAAATTAGAAGATAAACTGATGCACGGTAGTTAGAAATTTATAGGCTTTACGTTATTTTTTTCTGCGTACTTCCGTAAATATTTTTCTTCTAAATCCTACTTTAGAGTTGCTTCGCACATAATATATCACAGAGGGAAGAGATAAATGTAGTTCTTAAAGAACGAACACGGTGTCTGTTCGAAGGAAAGAATATAACTCAACGCGGGCACTTTCTGAAGAAAGTGTATGCAGAAAAAATTAGAAGACAATTTGAAATAAAAAAGAAATTCTTGTATTCTTAATATTGAGATTTCCTTTGCACTGATGATAAGGAGACCTGTCTACTTGGGTTTTAGCACGTGGGCCATTGAGCCCAACTATCGGATCCACTTTTATTGTTTTGGCTCTTGTATTCTGTTTCTCAGGCCTTTATTTGTCAAATGTTATAAAATATTTTTCAATCTGAACGTGTTATGCTTGTTTTAAAGGGCACATGGCTGTTAAAAGTCATTTGGAGTTATATTTCTTTTAAGGGACTCGGATGAATAAAGAATATATGCTTGTTCTGTATTTTACAAAAAGTGTAAATACACTCTTAGACAAAAAAAAAGACGCACCGAGAAGATATAAAGCAAATTGGACACAAATTGATATGAACACAGGTTTCGACCGAAAATGCAAAATTTTACACTTTTGCTGCCAATGAATGAACGGTTGTCGCTACAGCGCATCTAATCTGTGCAACTGGCAGGATATTTAAGAGGAGAAATTACGATTCCAGGTCATAAATTGTTCACGAATTTCATTCCGTGTACTCTGGCAGACAGTAACTAAGCCTTGCATACAGGTGCGCGAACAATATGCGCAGATGTCAGAATTTGATAGAGGTCGTGTAGTTGGGCTCAAAGAAGCCGGTTGGTCTTATCGACGAATAGTTCGATATTTGAGCAGGAGCGATGCCACTATTAGACGATGTTGGCAGGAATGGGTGAACTATGGCCGAACACAGAGTCAAGAAGGAAGAGGTAGGCCTAGAGAAACGACAGAAAGTGAAGACCGAGCAATCGTCAGAGTGACACTCACAGCCCCAGATGCATCATTATCATCGATTGTACGTGCAACTAGTGCTTCAGTGATCCCGAGGATCATTCATTGACAGCTCACAGAAAGAGGGCTGAGGTCACGGCGCCCCTTGCGCCGACTACCATTGACCTCTGTACAACGTCAAGCCCGTTTGCAGTGGTGTCGGGCTCATTCGCACTGGAATGACACTGACTGGAGTAGTTTTCAGTGATGAGTCCCGCTTTGAACTGAGCCCCGATGACCAGCGAAGGCGAGTCTGGGGAAGCCCCGGACAGCGCCGTGATACCAACCTGACAGTCTTCCGGCAGACAAACCGACAACCAAGAGTGATGGTCTGCGGTGCCCTTTCATTTCATAGTAGGACCCCTTTGGTTGTCATCCGTCGCAACCTTACAGCACAGCGGTACGTCGACGAAGTTCTAAGGCCTGTTGTGTTGCCCTTCATGTCACGCCACCCTGGGCTTACATTTCAACAAGATAATGTCCGTCCCCAGACTGCACATGCTTCTACTGCTTGCCTTAGTGTTTAACGAACATTACCTTGGCCAGCAAGGTCGCCGGATCTCTCTCCTATTGAGCACGTTTGGAGCATTACGAGCAGGGCCCTCCAACCAGCTCGAGATGTTGACGATCTAACGCGCCAGTTAGACAGAATTTGGCACGATTTTCCTCAGGAGGACATCCGCAACCTTTATCAATCGATGCCGAGCCGAATAACTGCTTGCATAAGAGCAAGAGGTGGACAAATGTTCTCAAACTGTAACCATTTGTTTTTCTATACATGCACACCACTTCTACCGATTTTCGTCCTATTCGGATAACTCTTTTCTTGGTGCATCTTTTTTTTATTTGTCTAAGAATGTACAAGTATCCAGAGGCTGTCCTTTTAAAAGAATGCGTAAACGGCTAATAAAATTCAGCGCTCGGATGAGTGACTGTGGAAACTTGCTTTGCAAAGAAATATCCCAATTGATGACACCTGTTGTTGTGTTCTGACTTCCAAATTAAGGTAATCCCGCTAAGCACGAATTCGACATGCGTAAATAATTAATTACGCTTGACAAAAATGTTGGTAACCCTGGTTTAAGTGAACTAGTTAAAGCTATTTCTTTTCGATGTTTTAGCTTCAAACATTATGACTTTTATTTTCAAGATTATTTGTTGAACACTGCGTTAGGTAGTAATAAATGCTAAAATTTCCTGTATTCTTATTAAAAATATCAGTTATAAAGCAGTAAAAAACATATTAATAAGCACTAAAATATGCATAACTCCCTTCTAGTTAACGAACAAAAATTATTCTGATCTAAGTGAAGACTGTGAAACTAACTGCAAAAGAGCTTGATCTAATTTTCCATCGTAGTCCAGAATACCGAAGAATTTTTTTGTATGATGCTAATTCTGATACTGATACGAAACTTCAGAGCGGCGATCATAAAAAAAGGTTACCAAACTATTGCAAGTATATAAACAAGACGAAAAACTAGCATGTTTCAAATATTTATTTTTAACGTAACAAATCAAATATTTACATTAAATAAACATTTAAGGAATGATTTTATTATTTTATATTGTTTATATAAATATTTTCAATTTAAAATTTACGCTTACTGGTAGTTGAATTATAATTATCATTATTTCTCATTGCATTGAATTAACTAAGCTCATTAATCGATATATTAATTGTGTTAAGCGAAGTTTTGCTGTATGGCGCCAATAATCGAGCAGTGTTTATAATACCATCCAGCTAGGTATTGGATGTAAATTTGTTTCTATGAGTCCAATAAAGTCGCTGAATACTGGTAATTTGGTCCGAGTTTGAATCCCTGCGAACGTTCCGGCTGAATGGGCGTTTTCCCTGCATGTAATACGTAGAGCCAAGTACCTTTAGAAATTCCTCTGAGAAGGCATCCGTTTCCTTAGGCAACTAGCCATCAAGTGCTTTACCATAATCAAATAAACCAAACAAATGCATCGTCAATTACTCCACCAGTGTTTTTAGCTCTCGCTAATTCAGCAGAATTGGATTCCAAATTTTTAAGATTTTCTGTGCTATTTAGCAATTTAAGCTGCTTCAGTTGTTTCCGCAGACCAAATAAAATTCTCAACTAGCGGGACATCCTTCTGGGGAAAAAGAGAGACACTGTTAAATGGTAGACTCGAAAAACGAAAAACGAAAGAGTACGAAAACGTAAAATGCAGGGCGAAGCATAATTGAGATGTGTTTGAAATCATGAGACTTGAAAACGTATAAAAGTCAAACATAAAGCGTCATGTAAGGTAGGGTCAAGAGAAAGCGTTCCTTTATTTATATTTATTAAATTTTATGATAATTTACACATTAATGAAAATTTAAGTGATAAATATTTATTTGGTATCACAACACTTAAATCTGTGTGCATCTTTGTAGCATACTAAAATTTTAAAATAAATAAATGTTTTAAAGAAATTAGTTTCGGTGTTCTAAGTAAATTCTACATTTTAGATGGAATGTTTCAAAGCTTCAAATTATATGGTGAGAAGGGGGAATCGAGCTGTAAGAACGACTGCTACAGACAATTATGTTCTTCATTTGTCCACAGTGTCCATTTTAAATTCTTTGCGTTCATTTGCAATAGCATCTATGCGCATTCGTATCATATGCATGAAACCCATCTTTCATAAAGCAGATTTCTCTTAAACCCTTGCGGTTAATGATAACATGTGAAAATAAAAATAAAAATGTGCAGAGTACAATCTTTGTAAGATGGTTATCCACGGTTCTCTTCATTTGAGGAAAGAGAATATAAATTCGTCAAGGAGAATTTATGTTCAACACAGATACCTACCTTTCTGCTTTTAGATATATTAGTTATTTTCAAATGCTATCTCCATAGCTAGCATTACTACACATTGTTCTTAAATGGCTTAAATTGCTTAACTGATGCTAATTATTATTATTACTATTATTATCTGAAATATTTTAGTTTTGTTTCTTGGATAATTATTATACTGTTACAATTCGAAAGACCTTAGGATACGTCAAATGACATGAAATAAATTATATTAACGAATAAATTACATTAACGAACGTGATTCCATTCGTCTCCAGAACATAAGCATCTTACGATTATTAAAAGTATTCTTTTCAGATATTAACTAATTTGAAAATTAAGAATGTAAGTTTATTCATACCTTACATTATTTTCTTAGCTGAAATAATATTACAAACAGTTACATTTTCAATCATGCGTTCAAACATATATGGCTCAAGACTTCAAAATATTTGCTAGACCGATTTCAAAATATTTGCTAGCAAATTAACATTTGGAAATAAATTTTAACCGCTTATCCATCACCTGTCATACAGTTAATAAAATTCCGAAAGGTACTTGCAAAAGCAACGGCAAAATGGTATTTCCAACAATTCAAATATGCATTGGTGTTATATAGATTTTATTATATGTCGTCTTCCAATGAGAATTTCAGCAGTAAAATGGAATTTGTATTTTAAAATATTTCGTAGTTTGGTAAATGCCACACTCAAATGCAGAGATATAATCAATGAAGAGCTTACATCTCAGGAATCAAAAGAGAATATTTCAATGTCAAACATAATCAAACATGGGATTGTCTGCGTGGATTGATCTGTATTGCCTTGTAACAAACGTTTATTTAGAAAGCGTTTATTAAAGCTTCAAACTTGTTTGTTGAAATTCATGACGAATATGCGAAAGGTTTGCGATTGCCTCACGGCTTACATTTTAATGATTCCGTTGGTTTTAAGGAAGAATTCGAAAGCAGTCGTTTCGAGGAAGGAATTAATGTCTAATTCAAAAATGTATTTGAAATATTTGAATTGACATATCTTAAGTCAAAGAATATTCTGTAACAGAAATCTTTCGTGAATAAATGTTTAATCAGTTATTTTATAATTTTAAAAACAGCATTGTTAGCTCAAAGAAAGTACTGTTATTAAACATAAAACAACAAATGTAACAAATGCAAATTATGAAAACAAAAACCTCCTCCAAAATTTAGCGATTGGTTCGTTAGTTATTTATTTACCCAAGACATTCCAAATCTATATCTTTAGGAAGAATGCCTTCATTGAGAACTTTCATTAGGAAATTGGTTTTTATTCATCTTACATATGAGGAAAATGCAGCTGCCTCTCTCAGCTGCTTAGCATAAGGCCATAAAAGTATCTAATTCTCTTCAACTACCTTGACTGCAGCTGAACCTAATGATGTGCAAATCAGGTATCACAGTAACAACAACAAAGCAGCCAAAATGAAACGTTGCAGTAAATTAAAAATTCCAGTGAGTATGCATCAACTACGAAATGAAACTTCACATTTCTATATATTGCTTAGATAATTCCGTTTGTTAGTATAAAATGATACGTACATGTAAAATAAAAACATACGTAACTTTAGATTATACTTTAAATTAGCTCTTAATTCTCTTAATTCCTTTTTTTTTAAATTTGAAAACACGTCATATCTAGAAATTAATTTTATAACCTCCGCATTGTTCTTAATTCCTTGGTCAATTAGATTAAAGAAAAACTAATATAAATAGCTACTAACTGCGTAGTCTCTCTTTTGATCAGATTTTAAATTTGATTGAGTTTGTGGCTCAAGAAATCCAAAAGAAAAATGCAGTCGCTGCGTGCTACCTCGACTTTGAAAAAGCTTTCGATCGAGTGTGGCACGCAGGACTAATTCACAAATTATCGGAGCTAAGAATTCCATACAGCTTCACAAAATTAATGATCTCGTATCTCAAAAACAGGACATTTCAAGGAAATACTCTTTCACAGAAAAAGAGAATTTTCCGAGGAGTACCACAGGGAAGTTGTCTTGGTCCTCAATTATTTGTAATCTTAAAAAAGGAAGATAAATAACTGCATGATGTTATCAAATTATTTTCCTGCACATTTGTTGATCTGATATTGTTTTAACGAAAACTACATTTTGTTTTGTTTCCGTTTATTCTTAAAATGTCGTTAACATTTCCATGTATAGCTTTCATCAGTTTTTTGGATGTCGATTTGTTAGTTATGATGAAAGTCAGTTACATAATATGTCAGTATGGGATTTGAAAAAAGCATATGTGCGTTGGTATCGTCATGCAATGATTTGTCGGTACTTTATTTTTTACGACGATATTTTCGACGACGATGTTTTTAAACTGCCAAGTTTTTGAACCCCTTATTTTCGACCAAGATATTTTAGAACTGCGAAGTTTTCTCTTTGCTTTTTTTCTCTCACGATGTCTTGTACCGCGACGTTTTCGTCTGCGATGTTTTCGGCTGTAACCATATTCAGCTAAAGAGTGAAAAGGAGGAAACGACTAGCTCTTTAGTTAATTTTTAAACATAAAAGAAGTTCTTGTACTATTGCTCTTCTAGATAAACTCAAGGACCAAGAATGATTATTTGAAAATTTCTAACTTTGCCCATGTTATTCCTAATATTTATTTAAATAACAGCTATGCTATTTAAATAAAATTTTCAATGGTAAAAAAAGAGAAAAGTAGTAAGAAAAGCAAACAGCTCGTAACCGTTTTGAAAAAACTAAATGAGATTAATTCCCGCTGTAACTAAAATTCGTCTGAAATTTTTAACATCATCCAGAAATAGAAAAGATGAGATCTAAAAGCAGTCCAACACTCCATTGCATTACTTGATTATGGTAAGTACACTGACGTTATTTACTCAAATGGGAGGACGTTCTGATAGACATTTCGTATTTACATTACACAAGACAAATATAATGGTACTCGATATTTTTCAAACATTCCGTCATCCACTAGCTAAAGAGAAAACCTCTGAATTCGCATGCAACCAAATCGTTCGTTGGGAATCGGACTCAGATCGGAATTCGCAGTTTTTCCCTTCTTCTAGTGGATGACGGAATATTTGAAAAAACTCAAGTACCATTATACTGCGCCTTAAAAAAAATAAGTTTATCTTGGGCCCCCAAACAGCTAGCTGAATGGCAAAAGCCATAGATCGTTGAAAGTCCACTTTGGTTTGATGAAGCTAATCTTTCACGAAAATATACTTTTCATAAGTTTGATGAAGTAGTGTTTGAAATTGTCTAAGAAAAATACATTAAATAATAAACTTCAGTTCATTTTTAACATTATTTTCACGCAATTCAAACTTTAACACAGAAAAATGACCATGCAATTACTATACGCGCTTATTTTTAACTGCTTAGAAGAATTGTTGGTGAACATTACCTAGCTAGTTTGCGCTTCCGCCTTTCTGCATGCTTCTACACTAATATATAAACACTGCCGTTCGGTGTTACGTCAGCCATATCATGATCTAAAGGCTGTTCAGGAGATGGCAGCCTTTGTGGGTTTAGATGTGTCTAAATAATCTGATCTAATCCTTGAGCACTAAGTAGAATAAATGCAGCAGAAAATTCTCTTAATGCAATAATGAGCGAAATCATATTTTTTATGATTTTTACCATTTCCCAAATGAAATAATCATCATTAATTTAACAGATGAATAATTTTAAAAGAACATTAAGCAGGAAACACATCGCTTATGTTGTTTTTAACGACTCTTACATACAAATTAATCTCTAGAGCATAATAATAAACAGAAAACTCGAATACGTGTTGGTTGTACAGAACTTGAATATATCGATCCCGAATCTAAAGCTTTACAGTGTTTGAAGACTATCTGGGATAGAAAAAATTCTTAGTGATTACCAAATCGACCTTCGAGAACCTTAACTTCATAGAGAATACAATAACTCGCTGGGGCTTCGATCTAGAGACCAAACCTCCGCTTTCGTCATGCTTTATTAAAAGAAGAGAGTCGGTTATAAAAGAAAAAATTTCTTTCGGTTGTTTCTTTCCTAAGTCAAGAAAAGGTAGATTATAAAATATAAGTTGCGGCTAATAAGCTAACTTGATGGAATTATGGTTGTTTAGGGAATAATCTAAGCTTCTCGGTAAGAATGCATTTTAAAAACATTAAATTAGTTTTAGACGATTAATTTATTCCTTACATGTACGTTTGTAGTAGTTTCAATATGAAACATCTATTAACAGTATGTGTAAATTTATGCAAATCCTAATATCAAGATCAATTAACAGTGCAGAAGTTATTACTAAAATGCAATAACTGTTATATTTGAATACGTTGCGGCATTCAGCTCTTTTTTATGAACAAGATATCTTTCGAGCAAGTTTCATGCTTTGGAGCTGCTTGCTTTATTGTTGCAAAGTACTGAAAGCATGTCTGTCTAAACAAAAAAGATAATTTTGTAGAGAAATTCCAAATGGAAACTTACTCATGATTGCTTTATAAACAGAAAACAACAACAACGTTATATACCAGTCCACTCAACCAAGTCTGAGTCTATTAAAAAGTATTATAGTTTTGCTTGATTTTAACCAGTTTGCCAATGATAGTCTCTTGATTTCTCAGAGTACCATATGTAAAGTAGATGATTGTCAATAAAGACACCATACATTTAAAATTCCTCCGTTTAGGCGAACAACAGTGGTTACTGGAATGGTTCTAAGCCCAATTTTACCAGAATATTTGGAAGGGTATACCGAGAAAAGCACTTTCTGCAGCTTATTCACAATATATCCCTGTTTGTAGATGTCTTTGGAGGTATTTATTGAGAAGTGACTAGTACAACTAGAAACATTTTATAATTTGTGTTCATTAAAACCCTCTTTTAATACTTGAATAGTTTGTGGAATTCAAGAGAGTATGTTCGAGAATTTGCAACAGCAAAGATCCATTATTAAAATACTGATTTGCGTGCAAACAAATGGGATATCTTTTAGAAAAAACTAACTTTCTAGAAAATATACGTTGAATTTGTTTGACAGAACATTTATATCTAGAATATTTCAAAATTTACTGTATGCAGCAAAATACGACGCATGTTTTAAACTTCTTCTCGCAAAAAGCAAATGTTGAAGAAGTTCCTCACGAGCCTAAAGACATGCCTGGAAAACGCTTCTTTGATTTTATCATGCTCTTTTACTTTTTTTTAATTCTATTTTCCGATTTTTTTGCATGACGGCATCAGTTACGAAAGGGCAATATTTGCATCAAAAGCGGTGCTCAGATAAATTTTCGTTTCCCTGGAATATACTAACTGGAACTAATTCTAAAGGCACTGTACAGCTGCATTTTATATGTATAAGGGAATGATTAGATTTTTCACAAATTTTACATCGCTTCTCAAAATATTTCTGTTCTCCAAAGAAAATACTTTATCGATAGTGCTGAAGATATTTTATCGCTTTTAGCTACATTTTTAAATTCAGAAACCTGTAGCTTTTCTCATAACGTCTATTTTTGTAATTCAAGATAATTTTTATGAAACAAATATTACGTCCTCCCCGAGTTAACATTTTATAGTGGATTCTTTTAAAACGTTCTGTTCATTATATCATGTTAACTTACTTTATGTTACCATTTATTATCCATGCAGCTTGGAAACCTATGCCAATCCGAACTATACGGCTTTTAATTTGCCAACATGCAGTTTGGCAGTTAGCTATGGCTAAGAATTTGTTATTCGATATTACACAAGAACGCTTAATTGAATTTTTCTTTAAAAACACGAAAGATTTAAAAAGAATATACATACTGCTTATTAATTTTTATTTTTATTTTACAGTTAATAATGTATTTTATTCATAAGCGTAGACTCTTGCGAGGTCAGCCGCCTAAAATATTTATTATAAAAAAAGAAGAAATATATATATAATGATTTTAATGAATTCAGGTTATATACTAATAACCAACTAATATTTAACAATAATTTAATTGAACTTGTACGAGTATTTATTGCTTTTAAATTGTTCGATTTGTTAATTAATAGCAATAAACAGAAAGGAAAAGTAAATATCTCAAACTCTGCTGAACAACAACACTCTCTAGCGGGGAGTACAAAAATAATTTAATTCGGGCAGTGGCAATATTCGAGCAATCCTTTAAACTGAAGAATTATCTGCTTAACTTCGAAAGATAAATATATTGCGTTTTGCCAACATATACTTCCACATACTTCTTTTATGTCGTAGTTTTCTGATTCAATCTGAAACGCTTACACTTTGCGAATGGCCACACAAAGCTTTTATACCACTGCTTTTTTATCAAAAATTCATTAAATTACCATAAAACAAAAAGAAACTTAAAATTCTGGCTTTAACGTGCACATGTTCAAATGAAGGACTATATGCGTTGAAATTTTGGTGGCTCTTGTTCCTCCCCATTTTTTAACAATGCGAGGAACATATACGTACATATATGTACATATAGACCGTTCACTATTTAGTAAAAGAGATTTATGATGCATTCACCTGATATTATCTGTCAAATATAAGACGTATGAAACAACGTCACATACAGAAGATGGTAAAAAGCAATGGCAGTAAGAACAAGGCCGATTGAGCTTGTTATATTTCTAGGCAAAATACTGAATTTGTTAGACGACAATTTATCACTATTTCTCTAGAAATCAGTTGTGCGAAATTTATCCGCATTTTAATTTTCCAGTTTTAATAAACATATCTGTTTTTTTGTTTGGATGGATCTTAGTATTTTTTTTCTCTTCGATGCAGACATTTTCAAATGCATTTAAGTGCTTTTGCATTAGTTTTAGTTTTTTAAGTTGTGCTTGTTAATGGGGCTTTCTTAATCGGTTGCCATCATCAGATTTTCTTAGCTTATAAAAGCTTGATCTTTTTACTTTCTTGTACGAAGGATGTAAAAAGGAAGTACTGCAATGGCAAAAAATTTCGGGTATCGTATTTCAACGAAAATATCCATTTTGACCGCTACCGAATGCAATTTAACGATGTGCCTGCGTGATATCTGAACCTAAGGACAGAATAAAGGACTTTCTTTTCCCGAACAAAAAATATAAAACAGATTTAAAATGGTTTCTCAAGAGATTTTTTCGTGGCGTCTGTGAGTGCGTATATATGCATGTATCTCCAATAACTCAAAAACGAGTAGTCTCAGAACGTTGAAATTTTGTATAGGACTGCTATAACATGTAGATGCGCACCATCTATATTATATGTATATTCATAGCCACGCTATTACTCGGCTCAGTGAACTCAGTTTCTTTATTCTTATATATTTGTAAATTGTGCATTTTTTGCTTTAAAAATGATTGAATTACATTTTTCTTATCTTCCGGTTAAGTTTTTATGGCTTTAGTTAACCTGCATGTTATCGTTGTAAAATTATCAACAATTTAAAATTTTTTTAAGTGTGGCCAAGCCTATTTTTTTATCCATAGCAGCCATATTTGTTTACATTTGAAACTTAGCAGAAGTAGATTTGTTGCCAATCTATAAAAACTAAGCTTCGCAACAACGAAGATAACGCCTTCTTTTATTATTACGAATAAAATAATGCTAAATCAATTCTGGAATTTATTCAAGGGAATAAGTGTTTAAGATTTACTTCGTAAATTTAATATAGGTATTTTGAATTTTTATGCATTTTAGCCTTGTTGCGAACTGAGAAGTGAATTGAATGAGAAATGTTGAACCGTCTGTGAAAAACCGTTTCTTTTTTTGTTTCTTTAATTTCTTTTACACATCCTTTTAGATTTATCAGAGTATTTGAATAGAACATGCGGCAACGATTAGATAATTCTTCAGACGATATTCGCAATTTTTGTAACATTTATTCTATTGTGGTTTATGCGCTATCGACGAAGTAGATTTTATTATGAGTTTAAATGAAATGCAAAATGCGTATAATTTAATATTCCGTACATGGAAGTCATGTGGTGTTATACATGAGATTTTCTTGCCATATTTGTTTACATTTGAAACTTAGCAGAGTAGTTAATTTAAGTCTTTCTGCACCTTCAGCGTCTTTTTGCAGAGTAGGACCAAAAGGAAACTTTTAGTTTTGTGCACCGAAAAATATTCCTTCTTGCGTGCTGACCGAATTGTTTGTTTATGTGTAGAAACTGTTATTTGGGGTTTTATGTTTTGCTATATATGTCAATGTCTAATGAATATATTTTAAGTTTTTTATGTATTTTTGCCTTGCCGCGAACTGAGAACTGAATTAATTGAATGAGAAATATCTCTCTAATGAAATTCGAGGAAATAAGTGTAAACGAAGGGCAGGAAAAAATGCGTATGATTTAATATTCCGCACAAGGAAGTCATGTGGTGTACACATCAGATTATTTTTATATGTGTAGATTCTTAAATTTACCTTTATTTATTTATATTTGTTCGATTTATTTATATATACTATGAAAATTTGTGCGTCGGCTAAGTAAATGAACTGCTATATACTCCAACAAAAGATCTGATGAGAATTATGTATATAAATTTTATAGACTGTATATTATGTATAAATTATGTTATAAATTATGTATATAAAATAAAAAACATAAGTTCATACATTGGATCTCTAATAAGACCAAAGGAATTTTGTATTTCGAAAGGCAAATCATATTGCTTATTCTTCGAGCGAATGATAACTCTAAATAATAGTATGCTGCCAGTTAACTCTTAGAAGGCCAAATCCTTCGCTAATTTGTTTGCCTAAATAACCGAAACATCTGAAATTGCATTTGGTATTCACAATAATTTCTTCTTTCCCTCCGTACATTAACGGTTAAAAGAATTGTGAAACTTTCAAGTCATATCTTTTTTGGTTTCGACTTAACTTGCATAAGTCTTTAGCCAGTAATAATTTTTGAAGCTTAAATATTAGTCATCCAGAATCAAGCTAACTGACAGCGACTCATTTGAGTACAGTAATGTTTTTGCTTCTGTCCCAAGCTTTCATTCTGAGTGGGCCGAATTTCCGCTGTCGCTCTTGTCCTGCCAACCTACTAACGCTTACTCCTTCAAATATGTCTAGCTATTTTTAAGTAGTTTATTAAGAGCAGGCGTTTATTGATCCAATTTATTTGCCTTGATTTAATGAAATGTTTGCCAGTTTTCCAATGGGAATAGAAAGGAAATATTCTTACATCCATGACTCTGAGCTTCATTCTTGTGCATCAACATGACTTTAGCAATATACCACTTTCTAAATTGTTACCAATAATGCAAAATACAATAAAAAATAAAAGATACGTTTAAACCATGTTCAGAAGCCAAAAACAGAAGCGCAGTGGCAAACGGCAATGAAAAGGGCAGCAAAATACCTAAACCCAATTAAGTTAAAAAAATGTTTTTTAATTTAAAATTCATCTTATATTCAGTCTGGAATAAACCATACGAAAAAACCAGCTTCCATATGCCAAAATGGAAAAAGAAAAATGAAATTCACAACTTCCGCTGCATCGTCATCAGGATTTCATACGAGAAAAGAAAGAAAGAAAGAAAACAGCCTATTTCTGAACCGCCAAACATGTAAATTAAAGTTTAAAATTTAAAAATAATCCTAGAAAATCTGTCAGAATAATCAAAGTAATCTGTGCCTTTAGTACAATCCCTACAGACCGAAGTAGGCAATTCAAAAAATTCCTAAATCATAGCATCAAAACAACATATTCATAAGGTTTCAAAATAATAGACCAATTTAAAAATTTATTTTGAGGAGATTGAGTCCAAATAAAAAATGGCAAAAATAAACTGTTCAGAATTTGAAAAGACAAAAACCTATGCAAATTTTTAATCCAATATTTGAAATACAAAACCATATGCAAAATTTCAAAATATGTATGTCGTATTAAAAATTAAATCCTAGTCAACCAAAACAGCTTAAAAATTTAACACAAATTTTCAGTTTGAGTGGGCTGAGTACAAAATCATGTAAAGCAACTTATGAAAAAATAAATGAAATAAATGAAAATTTGACTAAATTGTATGAAATAAAAAATAAAATAATCGATGAGCAATAATATATTCAGATTTTAAAATTAATTAACCAAAGCTTATTAAATTAAATTATCTATTAAATTAACTTGGACTATGTTGAAAAAATAATTTTTGAAAAATAAAAATACACAATAATTTATAACAAGAAAACGGTTCTGAGGTTTAGACAGGAAATTGTTTCCATAAGTAGAGTCTGTCAGTTTTCAACTATTCATACATATCATTGCAAATAAAAATCGACTATTAACCATTTCACAGATTCTACTAAATGATATTTCGGAGCCATAATAAACTGTTTAACATTCTTACGCAAACGAAATCAAACGCTATGTTGAAAAAATTCATTCAAATATTCCCTTTGCGCAAAGTGTTTGATTCACAGTCATAAGGCATAACGCCTTTATTTGCATATTGTTTGTTTCTTGGCAGGTTATTTTTCTAAGCTGCTCGGCCTATTTATTCTCGTTTGCAAAACTATCAACTAGATAATCTCAATGTTAAGAGAAATCGTTCTTAACTTCTAGTTTCTAAGTATGCTGTTTTCTAAGGTAGTAAATTATGACACTTATATTCTTTTATAATATTCGCAGCCTTAAACGTAGCCTTAAAGGTTAAAACGACTTCGCAGCCCTGAACAGATGATTTCTAAGCTGTTCAATTAAAATACTTATATTCATTCACAAAGCTCTGAAGGTATTTCGATTTATGGACTTTTCATTTGCCTTTCATTATTTTCCCATTTTCATCTACAACATGAATGCTCGACCATTCTCCAAGTTAATCTTGTCAATACTTCTAAATCTTCTTTCATCACTCGAGTCTCGAAATAGCTGTTTTTTATGCATGTCAGTTAGCTTTAATCTTCTCAATATCCATAGATTTAAAAACAGCAGTAATTGCAAACTGATAAATTAAATGACTGGCTTTTAATGATTTCGATTTGAAAATCGTATTTACGTCATTCAATCTGTTATGTTAAAATGTAATATAAATTAGAATGCAACACTCTTTTTAAATTTCGAAGCTTAATGGATAAAGATTAGTTTTGCATTTACTAAATTCTTAGTTTTTTAGACACATGCATTCATTAACAGCACTACTGTATTTAAGAGGCCAATATTTGTCTTCGAAAATTTTCTTAGTTATCTAAATGATTGTTTTAGTAAGTCATTTGAGATTCCTGATTGCATAAAGGAATACGGTGTATTAAGATCTTAAAATATATAAAGTTTCTATCATCTGTGTTCTGTTTAATAGTCAAAATTGTTTCTCCAACCCACGAAAATTCTCTTTTTTTATATTATCCAAGGGTAATTACAGATATTAGCAATCCCTCTATAAAAAACCACATGAAAGCAACATAATAGCTAATTTTATATTTCTGTTTAATTTTCAAGGATGCTGTTTTAACCTTCTCTAAATATCCAGAAATTTTGATCTCATTCTCTCTTTCATCAAAATTAAAGAATGCCATTCCCAGAAACTAAGGATTTCGAAGTACGAGTGCGTAATGCAAATTAACCGACACAACAGCTTTTCACAGTCATTACCACCGAGACGATGATTCCCTCTTGCATTTCGATAATTTCTCCTATAAAGTGAGAGTTTGCTCCCTAATGAGTATCGATTTAAACTATATAAGCCGCAGCTTAGAAGCAGAGCGAACTGGTAATGTAATAGAAGGTCCATTTTTGTTAAATGTTTGATTGCTATTGTAAAAGCTCATCACGATCATTTGAAGACAAATGATTTCCTAAGTGGCAAGGAAGGAGTTAGGAGAATACCATAATAAATGAGATGTGGTATTGAAGGTAAAATTTAAATTTAAAACAGATTTTAATGCTGTTTGGCTATTTGGAATTGATTTTTAAGCTTTTAACTTACCACTAATCATTGCAATTCTGTCCAAATCAATGCGTTTTGCGTTGTGAATAATTTGAAAGCTTCATAACTTTCTTTTTATCAATATATTTTTTCCATAAATTTACTTACACGTTTGTTTGCGTACATTTTCGAATATATGTGTTGTGAATAAATGCACTAATTTATTTTCTCTCTAATATGTTTGTTTGTCTATTAAATTGAATATGGTAAAGCACTTGATAATTATCTTCCTAAGAAAAATTATGCCTTTCTGGAGGACTTTCAAAGGTATATTGGTTCAAAAATATTGAATATATACAAGGACAGCTTCTTTTATAAAATTTTAAATATTGCTTCAGAGCTATTACTGAGCGCTTTTTCTTCTGCCTAATTACAATATATCAGCAAACTAACTATGAATAATGGCTGTAAATTAGAAATGTTAATACGAATTTCCATGTCATTAATGCATTATTTAACTTTTCCAAATGGTTACATTAGTATAAAGTGAAACATTTTTAACCAAGAGGTTATGGTCGAGGGAACAAAAGCAGATTTTTCTGTAGTAAACGTTCTACAGCATTAAAAACCTGTAGCGCATGCAGCTGACTATGAGGCATTCTCATACGTAATTTACATATGAACTAGAGTTTCTTTTAGAAAATGTCTTCTTTCTTTTAAACTGTTTTCTAGAAAGGTACTATTTGAAATGCAGGTTTTTAAGTGTTCTGTATCTCGTTAAATTAATCCTTTGTGTAAAGTAGGAAACCTGTCATATGTATGTACACTGCCCTCCAAAAGTTAAGGAACAGCATGTTTTTTGTGTCTACTTTGAGAATGAAGAAATATAGAAAGAAGAAATTTACAGGATATGTTCACTAAACAGTTCTGTAATGAATGAGACCCAGAATGTTTCTAAAGTTCAAATAAACATGAGTTATAACAAAAATTCAAACATGAATTATAACAAAAATTCAAACATGAATTATAACAAAAATTCAAACATGAATTATAACAAAAAATTTCGATTTTGGCATAGAAATCCAGTCTTGGAGAAACAGTGTATCCCAGTTTTTTTAGGAACCATGTGGTAGTAACATTACAAAAACTGGTTGTAATAAGGAATGTGTCCACGGCTAGCGGCAATCTATTCGCAGTAGCGACGTTCCGTGCTGCCGATTAAGTTGTCAGTCAGTGAAATGGGAAGCAACGACCAGACACGGAGTAATCTTTGTTCAAGCTCATCTAACGACCTTTTAGAAGAACTTAAAGCAGCAACCTGTCTCCCATGGTAGTCGCTAAGATATTCTATCTGCTCTATGGGATTCAGGTGTGGGGACTGAGCTGGCCATTCCATCCGCTCCATACTGTGACCCTCAAGATATTCTTCAGCAACTCGAGCTGGGTGCGGTCCCGCATTGTCGTCCATCAGAAGAAATCCAGAACCAATAGCAACTGCATATGGGCGGACACATTGATCAAGGATCGTGTCTCGATATCTCGCACCGGTCAAAGTTCCTCCATGGAACACATGCAGGTCAGTGTGACTACCGAGAGAGATCCCAGCCCAAACCATTATTCCACCACCTGTGTAACTCTGTCTTTCCACAATGTGGGATTGCTTGTATCTGGTGCTTTGTTCCCTCCAAATCAGCTGACTACTTGAATCACTCTCTAGTGTGAACCTGGACTCGTCTTTGAAGAGAACAGACGCCCAGTTTTGACTGATCCAGGAGACGTGTTCTTTTGCCCAACATAAACGGGTACCTCTGTGCCCACGGGTTAAGATGACACAAACAACTGGTCGTCTTGTATACAAACCTGTGTTGTGCAGATGTCTGCTCACTGTAATAGCTGAGATTCTTGTTCCTGTGGCCACTAAATAACCTGCCATAAGCTGAGACACAGTAATGTTACTCCTTCTTCGGGCCGAAAACGCTAAATAACGGTCTTTCGCAGGTGTTGTAAGTTTAGGTCTGCTAGGAACATGTTTTCTAGATACGGAATCCTCGGATTCAAACTGGTTTCAGAGTCGGTGGATCACACACATTGAGACGTCTAGAAGTATCAACATTTGACATCTCCAATTCCATTCCGATCGCCCGCCATATATTTTGCTATTAATAATTGTAAAACACTCCTAAATTGACTGCTAAATGAGAAATACTTTTCGTTTTTAAAATTCTTCACAATTCGTAAACTTAATGAAACTATCGAAGCAAGGTACATTACAATACAACTCAAATATGTTCAATATAATGCAGTATATTCAAATATACAATGAAAATTATTTCTGCAGTTAGGAGTATTTGTATACTAAAACATACATCAAACTAGAAAATAAATGTACATTTAATACATGATACAGATTTATATACACGTTGCTAGTGTAATTGAAAATTGTGCATATATATATAAGATAAAATATGTAAATTATAATTTAAAACAGTAATAGCCCTTTAATTTGTCTTTTCGGTTTGGATACTTCCCCTCTGTATTCTAAAAACAGTAATGACTTTGTCTAAAATGCGCCACTGAAAACCTAACCTGCTATGTCATCTGCAATGCGAAGAGTTCTACGCCAATAACCATTCAAAACTTGAATAAAGAATTCCAAATCTTATACATAGGCCTTGTTGAAATGCGCATTCACTTTCCGACTATCGCTTTATTGGCCATTGTTTCGACATATAATAAGTGTATATAAATTTGTGGGGGCATTTGTCGCAGATTTAAAGACACAAAAAGAAGAATACGTATTAGAAAAATCATTAATCAAAGATTATGTGTCTTGTTATCTACAAAGTATTTAGTGTCTTAGGTTTCTTCTACGTATCGTAGTTGAGTGCGATCTATATCTCTCTGCAGCATCTCCGCCAGGATTAAGAAGTAACTGGTGTCTTCATCTACAAAATTGTTGCCATTTAAATAGTCGCACAGGAATAGTATCACTTGTCGAGAAACCCTTGCTTCAACAGAAGTGTTTGCAAAGCGAAAATGATTTAGTCGGTTGTTAGTGATTTAGTTGATTTAGTTAGTTTGGTTGGAAGACTGTGTTATTTAAAATTTGAATGCTCTAGGTACCTTTGTTTTCAAGAAACATTTATGCTTCATGCAGATTCTTTATTATTTAGTTTCTTTAAATATAATGCATGGCGATAATATTTGGTGACAACAGTTTGAAAAGTGAATCCGCTTAAAATGCCATTTTGAAATTAATAACCCTTCTGGGCTAAAACATATTTTGCCATTAGCGCAACCTATTGGTTAATATACACACATAAAAATATTAGATGCACACATAAAAATATTAGATTATAAATTTGGTTATCATTTTAATTATCAAAATTTACGTTATAATGCTTTGATTCTAAAATTTAGTGCGAAATTTGGGCCTGTTTAAGAGAAATAAATTTTTTTATGTCTGTTCTTATTTACTCAGTTTTAAGCTTAAATTAGAATCCACATTTTATTGTGTTCTGTACTTGTTTGTTTAAATATAACACGGAAGAAAATCCTTGTTCACACATATAGGTTGTGCAAAAAGGCAACAAAAATTTAATAGCTTTATCTCAAATGCTTCTAAATTCTTTTTTTAGATTAAGCTCAAAGTCAACAGCTGTGTTATTTTTGAAATCTTCAGTTATAGTTCGATGACAGGAAATTTCTATGAATTGCCCTTTTTCTTCACAAGATAAAATTTCAGGTATATTTGAACAAAATGGATTTCTAACCCAATTTTCTTTTTCATAATCCTCGGGAAAATACATTTCGAAGAATAAGGATCAATGAAAAATAAGGATTTTTAATGTCGGATGCCAGTTCTTCTATTTTCAAATTATTTTCGGTTAGAAAATTTTCTAAAAGTGGTAAAAAGCTGAAAATATTATTATCAAATTCTTTGATTATTAACTAGTGCTTTTTATCGTTGCATTTGTTTTATTTCTAATGGTAAATAAATTAACACTTTGTCTCCTTTCATTTTCCAAAAATATCAGCTAAATATGCTAAACGCATCAAACATAATTCACTAAATAAATAGTTTTGTAATTCAAACTTTGAATCACAGCGGAAAATTTGAATTTCTGATCGAAGTTCAAAAGAAGGATTCAAAACTTTGTCTCTGGATAACCACCTTACTTCGACATGTAACAAAAACGTTTTACTGCTCATCTCTTGGTATATAATCGTAAGTATTCTTTAACTGAAAGCTCGGCTTTTAATATAATTAAAAATTTTCACAGCTTGATTCGAAACGATTTTCAGATTTTTCGGGGATTGTTTTGGTTACTAAAGCTTTCGATGAATAGAGCAGTGAGTAAATTTAGTTTCTGGTGAGACTTTCTTTATTTGAGAAATAACATGGGAATGTTTTCCTGTTGAAGTTCGAGCTCCACCACTGTATCCGTCCAAGGATTATCATTCTTAGACATAAAACTGTCAATCACTTTAAAAATTTCATTTACAGTTGCTCTGTCTTGAATAAATTCACAAAATAAATACTCTTCAGCAATTCTTTTATCTTCTTCGAAATATATGTAACTAATAATTGCACAGAGTTCATTTATCAGTACTTTCACCTAACTGCAGTACGAACTACTCAGTGTTTTTTTTTAAAAAATAAGTGTCTCTTTTATGGAATTTGTCATTTCACGAATTCGTCGACTTACTGTAACATTTGAAAATGGAATATTATTAAGTTCATTAGCCGCTTTTTCCTTGAATAATGTTAAAACGATATCTTTAGCTGCTGGTAAAATAAGGTTTAGTCTAATAGTGTGACCTTGCCCAGGCTTAGCAATTCTTAGGCTTACCAAGTAACTAGCTTCCAAAGCTTTTTCACTTGAAAGTAACAAACCCTTTCATTACTTGTCTACTATTTTTGAACTCCGATAATTTCCTCTTAAAATATTCTTCAGATTTATCCTTTAAATTGGCATGCTTAGATTCAAGATGTGTTTTAAGAAAAGATGGTTTTATACTTTGATTGGATAACAGTTCACCGCAAACAACGCATCCAGGTTGAGGGCCCATTTCATCTCCATTCCAAGTAAATCCAAATGATAAATAACTTTCATTATATTTTCTAAAAAAATTTTTCTTTTGTTTTCAATATTCTTATTTCAAGTAGATTGTCTTAGATCCATCACCTGTGAATCATCACTTTTCCGCTTAGTCAGTCTTAGCCATCTTTCCGTTTCGAAAATCTAGGTCTGTTTTATTATTTTTTCACAAATATTTAAATGCACAACATATTACGAGTTCTTCAAAAACAGACGACGATATTGTGAAATCGCGTAGAAAAGTAAGGAACGCAAAGCAACAAGAAGACAAAATACCTACTGTTAAAAACAGCAAACCGACATTAAAATTTATTCTCATTGAAAATGGAGCAATATGAGCCCGGAAATGGCAACATAAAGTGCTGACATTCTAAGAAATCGATAAACTTTAAGAGAATTAATGAGATACTGTTATCTTTTTTACAGGAACTTATTTTTATTTCCTAGTAAATACAGCATCCATTTCTATCACCCCTTTTAAAAACATCATTTATGGAAATTGTGTTATGTCTACGGCTAAAAGAATATTTGTGAAATGTACAACAGGGAAGAACCAAGAAACCTGCCATGCAGACAGATTATTTGCCTCTTGCTAATGTCTATAAGCGGCTAGTAACCTTGAAAAAGCTCAGATCTCATAAATTTACGAATGTTAGAGAAAAAATCAGGATACTGGGGTTTTAATTTTTGAATTTAATAGTTAAAAATACTTTAGTTCTTTCCATACCACTTATTTCTCTCTTGCGTACCACCGATTGAGAATGTACACTGCGAAAAAAAAGGACAGTTTTACCGTTTTACGGGGCCGATTGACAAAATTCAAATTGCTTTTTCATGTTTCGAAAGCGCGACTTAAGATATATATTAGATTTATATAAGCATTGCTCTAATATATGTTTTTTTTTGATAAAAATCGAACTTTTTCTGAAATGACATGCCATTTATTTTTCATATTTCGATTCTACGACTCAAATTATGCCTAAACATTAAATTCGGTGCAATTTTGTGCAAAATTTACGAAGAAATTAAAGAATTTATCTTGGCGCGTTGTTTTAAGTTTGCGCAAAGAATAAATCACTTGGCGAACTTTTTAATTTATAGCAGCCTATTTTCCTTTCCTTTTTTTTTACTGTAGACGAGCGGAAAAAAGTCATCTTTCATGCTTTCAAATAATATTAACGAAGTGCGTAAACCACATTTTGACGTTATTATCGCTTATAACAAATATGCCAAATTTCAAAACTCGCCAGTATGTAAATTCATGCATATCATAGAAAATTTTGAATAAACACTCTAATTTTTTGCAGGTGTGCCAAGAAATACATCCAATTCAAGATGATGTTAAAATTTTTATAGGTTGAAATTCAAAGTTTTTTTTTCAAAAAATTTATGAAAATTATTTAAAAGTACAAATTTTAAAAATAAATCATAAAAATGAGCAAATTTTATTTGGAATGAACCTAAATTTCGAAATGGGAAAAGAGGAATCATATAAATTTAATAAAAAAAAATGTTAACAAATATATACCAAATTCAATAAACATTGAGTAGCTAAAATTTTGAGAGCTGTTTTTCTTAAATTCGACTCATGCGACTTGGCAGTTTGTCACAATTTCAGTCGTAGTATCGAAATATGAAAAACAATTGGGATGTCACTTCATAAAAAGTGCGATTTTTTGTCAAAATACCTATATTAGTAGAACAATGCTATATATAAATATAATACATATCCTAAGTCCGCATTCGAGACATGAAAAACGCTAGTTAAGGTTCATCAATCGGCCCAGTAGAACGGGAGATACGGAAGTGCCTTTTTTTTTTCGCAGTGTACCTTAAACTCGGATCTTGAAAAATGTTCAGCCACCAACATTGAGATAATCAAATTCACAATATCTAGCTTTGAACTATACACCATCTCCATTATATCAAAATTTAACTTTTCATAAAAAACGGAATACTTTAAGCTGTATTAATAATTTTTAAACTCTCGAAAATGAAACTTCAATAAAAGTATTGTCTTTATCCGGAGGTCTTCACGTCATTAAATTAATTAAACTGTCGTGAAAATTGGAAGAATAAGTAGAAATGTGTTATTTTATGTTTCAAACTCACCTGTAAATTATTTATTATTGCCTTCATCGTGTGTTTCTATATTAAAATTGCAACTGAATTTTACTAATTATAAGGTATATCATTTTTAAGGAATATAACTGAAGGTTTGCAATTAAATAATCCTTTTAGAGTAATTTCTCGTACTTATGGGAAAATACTGAAAATAACAAAGACTATTTGAATGTTGAATTTAATGTTGAGTGCGAACGTTCAGTGCGAATGTTGAATTTAATGTTGAGTGCGAACGCATGCGCATTTGATTTATTCCCTCTCAATAAAACATGCGGAGAGTCCCGATTATTTGCAGAAACAATCATTTTAGCAAAAATTTGTGCGACCAATAATTTGACTCCGTAGCTGCGTATCTGCTTGGCATACATCTTAAACCTAGACTTCTACATAAAAACATCGTTGATTTTATGCCGACTAATATTTTTTATCTCTGATGCCAAACCTGACCGAATCGTTTTTTATTATATCTTGCGTTCATCACTGCATATTTATCCAACACGTGACAATTTGAATAGTGACTCATGCAACGATGCCTAAAAATTTTTTTATATTAGTAATTCTATAATAAAGAATATGGTAACCTTTTCTGTTAACATACCCTTGGAGATTATTACGGATTTAAGTTAAATGCTCTAAGAAATGTTGACGAGGAAACATTTAACAAAACTTTCTTTCTACATGCTAAAAACAGATTTTGTTAATGATGCTCATAGACCAAAAGATTATATTTAGTACTATTTTAATTAAGAATAACTGATCTGTCATTACATAAACCCAGAACCGGCACTAAAGCTCGTATGGCCTCACAGGGCGGCAGAAAACACTATTTTTTTAGAATTTAGGGAAAACACTGGAACCCACAATTTAGGGGCGGAAAAAATTTAAAAATTAGGGAGGCGCTTGGTAGCAGAATGCAGGATCCGTAGAGACTGCATCTGGCGGTAAGATATCTAATGCCGGCCCTCGATCAGCCTTAAGTACATGTGTGAATTTATTTATTCAGGACTCAGATTAACCTTAAACATGTGCAAGAAATAGACATAAGAACTATAATAAATAATTAAACTAATGCAATTCAGGCTTAATTGTCTCAGTGCACGATAGAAACAAGACAAAATTTAGGGGAACAACTTGTCTTTCGTCGCCAATCTTATCATGCATAGCCAATAATGTATAGCGGACGCTATTAAAAGCTAAGCTAAACAGAAAAAGCTAGGCTTTACTGATTCCAAAGGAATTTCAATTAATATAGAAGAATGCGCTATCCATGATTGATTCAGCTTATTATTTTTTTTATTTTTTGCAGGTTGTTATTATTACAGCAATTTAAACTTTCAATTATATCGAAAACAGTTTCTAATTCTGGAGCTGCAACAGGATCTATAAAGCGAAAGCATGTGTCGATGTCCATGAAAAAAAAGTGCAATTGCTGCAAAAAATGGTTATATTCGTCTCAAAGGTATATTCGTCTCAAAATCATGCGAGAAGTTTGGCATTAGAAAGTCAACTGTATAGGACATAAGAAAACAGAAAAAGGAACATTTTGAATTTTTTTTGTGGATTCCGACACGCAACTCGCAATGAATAAAGAAAAATTATTCGTTTTTCTAAAAGTGACGATCATGATAAAGTAATGACTGAATGGATCAGACAGCATAGCAGCGAAGGCGTGCCATTGACGTGTCCAATAATAATAACTCAAGCTAAAATATTTCATGAAGAACTGAATTTTAAAACTGAATGCACATATTCGAAAGGTTGGTTAACCAAATTTAAAAATCACCATGATATAAGGCAATTAAAATTATCAGGTGAAAACGCTCTGCTTAACTATTTGCAGATGAATTTATTGTACTCACTAATAGTGAAAGGTTATCTCCAGAACAAATTGAAACGCTGGTGAAACTAGTCTTTTCTGCAAATATGTACCCCGAAATATTATCTTGGCAACCTCTACGAAAAAAGCTTTCGAACTGGTGGCAAAAATTCCAAAACGAGACTAACAATTTTAGCACGCGCAAATGCGGCAGGAACGCACAAGTGCAAGCTTTTCGTAATCTGAAAATATATACGACCTCGAATATTTAAAAGAGTAAAGATTTTCTCCGTTATATATCGTGTAAATAAAAGAGCATGGATGACGCAAGAGTTAATGAATAATTGGTTTGAAAATCATTTCACAGCGAAGGCTTGACAATATTTTAATTCGGTTGGTTTATCTAATGACGCAAAATTGTCCTGATTGTTAACAGCTGTACGGCTTCACTAAAAGTTTTAGTAAAAGCTAATGTATCCGTATTATTCCTTCCTTCAAATTGTAAGTCCATCATTCAGCCCTATGGATATCGGAATAGTGTTTGCGCTGAAATGCAAATATAAAGTAGCATTTTGAAAGTTCATGTTAAATTTCTTGAATAATGGCAAGATTATTAAAGGATTTTTGAAATATTTTAGAATAAAATAGAATAAAATCTGCTATGGGGACCATGGCAAGGTTCAGGGAGGATGTGTCTCTAGGTACTTTAAAAAATGTTTGGCATAATTTATGGCCAGCTACCATATTATATTGTGCAGATGATGAAGATGATAGCCCCGAATTTGAAGGTTTTCGGATGTCGGAAAACAAAGGTGAAACTTTCCAATTAATACATTTGCAAAGAAATGTGGAGGAGAGGTAATAAATGATATAACAGAAGTTTTTCATTGCGATGACAATGCCCCAATCATCAACCAATTAACGGACATCGAAATCTGTAGTATGGTTCTACATCCAGAATACCGCTACAGACAATGAAGAAAGTGACAGAAAGGTTATTGAAAAGTCCTAGTTATTGAGAGTCTCAAAGCCATATTTAAATTTGATGATTTTTATATGTCTTGATCTTTCTGGCTAAGGAAATAGTATAGGACATGTCTTTCATTATTTCATTAATAATATGCTCTTAATTTTTGCCTTTTAATCGTTTTCACGTTTAATCTTCTAGAAAAAATTTGAATAAACAGTTACTTTTCTTTCAGAGTGTTTATTATGTACACTGATGAAGAAAACTGGAACGTACAACTCATTATTACTAGAATATTTCATAAAATGCCCTCAAGGGAACAATCAATTTCCCTAGATCTGCGGAACAATAGAAACTCACATATTGCGATTTAGTCTTGTGTTAAATAGGATTTACGCTCTAAGCAATTCGACTGAATTTGACAATGGTTAAAAGTTTCCTTGTCTCTTGATACTAGTACGTCTGACGCTCTGTCAAAATGCGCATACAGTCCTTCTTCAATTAATAAGGATGAGGCTGATATTTGTTAACTTTAAACTGTTATTTTTGATGCATTCCTCATTTGAAATTACTTCTAAACAAACCAACAACAATACAATTTTTCTTCTCTGAAATATTATTACCGATGAGTTAGATTAAACGAGTGTTTTGATAGAATTAAAATTAAGCACATTAAACAGCTTGAAGATTTTAAAATATAAGCAGAGTTTTCATTAACGACGCAGTAACAGAAAGCGGAAAAGAACACCAAGGATTAAGTTCCGTATCTGTCAAAGATTTAAAATAAATATTTACCTTTTAAAATATTAAACGAAGAGAAATATCTAATTAAAATTAGACCTGATAGATTTTAAATAGCTATTTAAATTTAGAGTTTTATTACATACATTTATTTGTATGCATGCTTGCCGTTGCTCTAAGTAATCAAGATGTGTAATCATGATAAATATAATGATACAATAAAGTTGTGAATCATCTGTCTCTCTCTCTCTCCCTCCAGAATTTAAAATTTTAAAATCTTTTATGTATTCTGCTTAATTATGCTTAATATTAGTATTGTAAAATAAATTTAAGTCTAGTAACTTAAACAAATCAATGATAAATATTGCACACAATTAGTGAAAATTGGAGAACTGTTAGCATTAAAAACAACTCATACAAAAGACGTACATCAATTTTAATAACTTAAAGCTTCAACTTTTTTTAGAATTATTTTTAAATGAAAAAGGCTCAATGGATTTGAAAAATTAAAAAGATTAACCTAGATTTCCTACGAAGAAATAACTGGGCGCTTGATTCTGCTGATGAATTCTTTTCCGTGCCACTGAAACTTAGCTCACGTTACAAAGCGGTTAACTTTTTTTTTGTCTGTGATCCACTTTCAGGTTTGAAACTAATTCAGAAAATCTAAGTGAGAATATTTTATTTCTTTCAAAGAACCTTTCTTAAATTGTTTTAATTTTTCTATTCCATGGCGTATCTTAGCCGGAAAGTTATCCACAAAATCACCATTCACTTTAGGCAAACATCACTTGCATGCTTAATATATTAACCGGCCAGTCCTGTAATGCAGATGGTTAGTGTTGTCTATTTAGCGCCGAAAAACTTGATGTTCGAACACAGCCGAAGGCACAGTTGTGTTCGCACATATCTCGCTGCTAACATTCCAGATTAGTCTTTACAACCCCATATGTCTTAGTACATTGACTCTGGTTTCTTTTTTAATGCTGCGAGAAAGGAAATATTACCATTAGTTAAAATTTGGGGCGATATTTAAGAATTCTTATGAACAACATAAGCTAATATCTGAAGTTAAATTGTCATTTAAAATCAGCAATATTTTAAATTTTTTTCAAACATGGTACTTAAATTAGCGGAATGTCGACATCCACACACAGTTTTCTCAATCCAATAGGCATATTTCTTTATATACTTTTTAAAATATTGCTAGGTTTAAAGCAATTTTTCTCTGCAAATTGCAGATAACTGCTTTTCTTACGTTTATGTTACGTATTTATTGTTATTTTATGTTATTTTATGTTACTTTGTTATGGTCTTTGACACAATTAAAACGATCCCTCTTTTGTCGCCAAGATAGTGAAACACATACCTTGACATTCTGGCGTAAAGGTCTTGTGGGTGACTGGCGGCAGGTAGCGCTTCTGACTCCACATAATGATTAGTACATTTGTGAGGCTGCGTAATACCTACAGCATTTTTAACTCAAAACATATTTATTACAATTACGAGAAGCTTATAGATAACATAGAATAATAACTGTAGTTAAGTATAGTCCTCGTGACGTGAGGAACCTGCTAACGATGGTCTCTCTAGTCAGGAGTTCAAGAGCATTCTGGCGTGTTGTTCCGATGGAAACAATCTGCAGGCTGAATCAGCCATGCCCCCTTAATTTTTCGGTTGTATTTTGCATCCTCTGATTCGTTATGTCTGGCATGATATCAGAGGGAAAACAAGATCATTGGTTCGTCAGTCCTCCTGAAATCTAGAGGCTTTGATGACAGACACAGTGCAGAACGTTAAAATTTCTTGGCACTGGTCGTGAAGTTATGTCGCTCGTACTGTCAACTGGAATACGTTATTGCGTCTGCGATGTCAGACCTTGTCATGTGACATATCGTAAAAGCTTGAAAACAGTGATTTGCGAGGAGCGCACACACGATTTTCTAATCTCTGTGTGGTCCGCTGCAATCTTTTTCATTAAACCTTCCGTATAAAATTTGAAATAGTACAACAGTTTCAGCAGTAGCTACAAGAACTGAAGTGAACTGTTGAGCAATAAACTTCCTGTTCTGAGAGGAAGTTATTGTAAGATATCGATCTTTAGAAACAACTTTTATTAGTTTACGACTTTGTCCAGACCTCCTTACAACAGTTCCAGTGTTCCGAAATTGTTCCCATAGCACAGAGACTGTCTGTCTCAAAATATTTACATATTTCACTGTTTCTATAATTCTCAGCTGCTCTTCTAAACGGCCGATGAGTTACAATTTCCGGATTCTTCTAAATGATACTCATACAAAAGTGTCATAACAGACCTTTCTGAGCCCTTGCACATTGAAATCAAACTTGTCTTGCAGAAATTCTCTCAGATATTCGTTTTGCGCAAAGCTCTTTATTTACCGCCAGATGATTTTATTCTTCCTGTCTTTATTCACGCCTTGATTTGCTGATCAGAAACCATTTGATCATCTTTGATTGGATGATGCTAATTAGGCTTGTCTTTAATGCATTCTCTGCAAAAGAGGATTACATCAACTGGGTATATTATGGAATGTCGTTATATTCGGGGGTGTAAAGATAAATTTGAACATGAGTGTATTTAATGTAAAACATAATATGTAATGAATATTTAAATTGACGAGAGTTTCTGAAAATAACAAATCAAGTTAGTTTAAAGGAAGTGTACCGAGAGTGAACTCAGGCCTATTAGAAAGTATTACGGATTGAAGTGGTTGAAAGCAATATAAGCTGTCTCAGTTTCTTAGACTAGGTCAACCGAGAGAAAAAAACATAAAAATAAAATTTCAATTTTTATTGCAAAAATCCTCTATGTGTTTCAATGGAGTCCGATTATTCAAGCAGTAAAACAAGTTTGAAAATAAATGCTGGCAGAAGTATTAAATAATGTATACTTAAATGCATGAAATAAAACAAAACATTTCTGAAATTCTGAAATATTGAATAAAAATTCTGAAAGGTTTCAGATACTTAACGTTGTCCAAAAGAGCTGTTTTGAAGTTTAATTAGGTTTAGCGATTGTCAGTAGAGATGCCTTGGTATAATGCCGGAACATTTTACAGGATACTAAATGAAATACATTTAGACTGACAGGAAACGCTATATATCTGTATTTGAAAAATGAAAAATATATGATAATTTTTACAGAATTCTTTTGTGTTTTAATTAGATATGTCCTGAATTAAATGTATTTTTGTTTAGATCGATCAGATTAAAAACATAAAAAAAATTTTCTAAAGAGCTGCATCTAATGCTTTTTAGCTTAGTTTGTTAACCAATAACACACAGATTAAATTTGAATGATACGTATCTCACATCTTGCCGAATAGGAACAGACTCGAATGAAAATTTATAGAAACATTATGTTATGTTGAGGCAGGAGACATGAAAAATGAGCAATGCCCTCGGCTGGGCTCGAATGTGGAGCTCTCGAAAACGCGCCGAGTGTGCTACTGTTACTCCAAAGAGGCATGCAGAAAGGAGGGAGAAAATACCTTACGTACTCCCCCTTTTAAAGGAAGATTGGAGATTAGTGGTTCCAATCGCCAAATCCTGATGGTGAAGAATCATCATACGCCACCTTTTTTGTTCGGGCGCCACTGTAGAGTCTTTACTTTTTTTTATGCAGGAGACGTGAAAAATGAGCAATGTCCTCACCGGAACTTCAACCTGAACTTCTCGAAATACGCGCCGAGTAAGTTACCGTTACACCATGAAGGCATGCAGAAAGGAGGTAGAAAATCCCTTATAAATTGAAAAAACGCATTTGTAGTATTTAAAGTGAATGAATGCAAAATGGTGATTGGAGACTAAAAGCCCTGGGATAATAAAAAGAAAGCAACGGTTGCAGATTATTCTGCTTACAAAACGCTCGATGACAGAAGACTTGCGAAAAGCAAGGTGTAATTCTAACGAATAACGTAAGCCAAGGTATAAGCCTAATGGTGAAATTCCTCGAAATAAAATTTAAAAACTTGTATTCTAGGAACTTCAGATTAGAATCTAAAACTTCTAAGAAAGGTTTGCAAATAAATATTTTTACAAATTCAGAAGTAAAACACTTTTTTAAAATTATCATTAAAATATATCGTTCTCTAATAAAATATCATTCTTCAGCAAAAATATTTTTTGCCGAATAAAATCAAATTCTACGAAGATCTATTTCAATTTAAAAATCCACGAGTTTTTTTTTTTTTTTCGTGTTCGTGTGTGTGTGTTAGTTCTCCTCATCAAATTGTAAGTTTGTATAAGCAAGAGACTATCAGAATATTAAAAATGTATAATGCCTTTTGAAAAAAAATTTTAAAAAAACTTGTAGTATCTTGGAATTCATATATTAATATGCATTTGCTTCACAACCATTTTAGAATATTTTTTTCGATAAAGACTGTAGAAGAATATACATTAGAATTTTTACAATCACTCTTTTATAAATTTATAAATTTATTTCTAACTCTTTTATAAATTTGTTTTAGGCATTTTATCACTGTTTTAAAAAAAAGGCCGCCTTAGCTTGGCTAGATTTTGAATGAAAATTTCTTGATTTTAAGAATTGATTATATACAAGTCCCTCTTTTTCAAGAAGAAAAAAAATTCAAATTATGTTTTTTGTCTTTCCTAATTTTAAATTTTCCATTGGCTTCTCTTCAAATTTGACTTTTATAAGTTGTTACAAACTATTTTAATTATGATACTAAAGGAATAAAATAGCATTCATAATAATTTCAGAATATTGATAAGAACGTAAAATGAATATTTCAAGATTAAACTAACGGGATTCAACAACGCAAAGTTTATAATATAACGAAGTTTATAACGAAAATAAATTAAACTCCTTATTTATCACCGATGTACAGCAATTTTATTGCAATTAAAAATAATAACATCTCGAAGAGATTTTTCTTTAAAGTGTTAAAAAATTCTTAAATGGATATTCCCAAACTGCTGTTTAATCACCGCAATAGCCTAAATATTGATAAAACTTGCATTTTTTTTTATTTAACCTGCTGTTTAATCTTTATAATAACGTGAAATTTGGCAAATCCATTTTGCATTCGTACAAAAAAAATTCTCAAAATTCCTTTAATGCTCATCTTACAGAAATCTTCAGTTTATCTGTGACTGTTCTAAAATCAAATTCAGTCTGAAACTGAATTTCGCTTAATTCTAAAGCCTAATCTCAATTGCTCTTTTTTCATATATTATGATAAATATTTTGGCTATGGGCTGTGTATTCCTTACGTCACTAAGTTTTGAACGCAGAACAAAACTAACGACGTTTCGCTGCTTTTTTATTCAGTCACTGTTCGGCTAAAGAGGTTCTGAATCGCTAGTTTTGTAAGTTATATTATAAGGGTATTTCTTCCACCTTCTCGGCATGCCTTCGTAGTGTAGTGGTCAGCAGGCTCGGAGCATATTCGAGAGGTCCGTGATTCGAGTCCCGGCGAGGACATTGCTCATTTTTCATGCCTCCTACTTCCAAATAAAACCTAATGTCTCTGCAATATAACCAAAATCATAATTTACTTAAAATTTCATAAATTAAATATAGCCTGCCAGTGTGTTTTTATATGTTTTGGAAACATTAAATTTACGTCTGGAGTAATATTTAGTTATTATGCTTTCAGTTTAGAACAGAAGCAGTAACCAAACTTTTTGGCACTACAATCACCTAAACTTTAAATTTTATTTTAAAGCATTTTGCGTTGCATTTAGTCAAATTTTCTTCAAATATATACTGTGGTCTCAAACGTTTTTACCTGGCCTCTGTTTTTCCAATCGTTAGTCGTACGTTTCAAAAACAAAAGTGTTTTAATGATGCAAAGTTTCATTTTTAAGCATTTTTAAATTTACAAAAACGAAATTTATAAAACTTACGAAACACAATTTTGTATACAGTTCTATATTTATATTCACAAAATTTGTATACTCCTTATAAAAAAATAAATCACAAAAAATTTGATTTTTATACGCCAAAATTTGGCCTAGATACATTTCAAAATTTGGAATATTTAAAGTCATTTCCAACTTGCTTTGAGGGAACGATTAACAAATTAATTAGAGTAATACGGGGTTGATTGTTTTGGCCTTAAATGCTATTCAGTTGTATTGTTTTGTGATTTCCTAGTGTGCAACTATCTTGAATTTATAATTTTGTTACAACTTGTATGCCAAAAGAATTTTCAGGCATGCAATTTGTAAGTTTTCAAACGCTAAGATAAAGTTATTAATGTTCTCTCGGAATTTAATTGGGACTGTAAATAAGTCTATGCTTTTTTTTTTATCAAAACTTGGGCATTTATTGTGAAAGAACGGTTGTTTTAAGAAAATTACTTTTTGTTCAAAGCACTGTCCATCATTAGCCACTACTTTTCCCATTTTTTGACATCATGCTGATGCCCCAAATATTTACGTGGATACAGTATGTATCTTATAAAACGTTATTAAAAAGATAATAAATCAAACTTTCTTTTGATTGCATTTTCACTTACTAGAGTTTGTTCTTAACCATATACCTGTAGGCAACTATCTGATATTAATGTTAAATCAGACAATGTTATTTAAATGTCAAGTCAACTCAACGAAACAATATTAAGCTATGGTGTAAAATTACGGCCATCTAAGAGAAATTTGATTTAATGAATTCTCTCAAGCGGCACAGTAGCTCGTTCACAGCGTACTTTGTGTTTACACGGAAAACTTAAGAGCATTACTAAAGCCCATTAATTCACTAGAAAACAGGCCTGATTCGATTACTTGTTCTTACCGTCAGGACATTAATTGCATTGTAAAGAAAATAAACATCGCCCTTTCCGCATGTAAATTTCAATCTATTTCTGGAATCGCTCAGCGAAATTTCCTGCTCCGAAATAATCCCATAAACTCTGCGCTTAATTTTGTAATCGTAACAATGTATTCCACTTCTGTTTGGAATTTCAAATATGCTTTCTATTGCAGCTTGATAACTCCAATAATGTAAACAATTCATCTTGAATTATTTTTGCAAAGCATAATGTTGTCATTTTTAATTTCAGGTGAATAACTACTTTTTAATTCTTTAACGATGCGTCCACAGGATATCCAATAGCTATATTCAATGAAAAATCTCTGCTTCCAATTTCCTTTCTAAAGAGAATTATTCTGTTACCCAACGGAAGAAAGCTCGCTGATTTGGGCATAAATCTTGTCATCAGTATGAGCTTTCAAACTGGTATAACATTATAAAATGTATGTAAAGCAGCAACAAAACTTCATTTTAATTAATCTTAATCGAAATCAAATAAATATATAATCATCAGATAAAAGTGGAAAATAAGGATTCACAGTAGAAAGGTAATTACATAGTTGAAAGTTTATTTCAACTTAAAAAGGAAAGAAAGAGTCAAATCACAGGAAAAAGATGCTCGAAGTATAGAAGCAAGGTCAGGAAATAAGATTAAGGAAGATCATTAAGAACAAATAGATAAGGAATTAGTTTCTAAGCAGTAACTAATGACAAGACAATCGTACCAATTTTAAAATATCAGTAGAATATAGTTAATTTTTCTGAATAATCTTAGAACGTTTTAAAATTTATTGAAATAAGAATATAAAATTCCATTGAATACGTCAGTGAATAATGCTACGTTTGCAATATTCTAAATAATAAGCAAATATTCTAATTTTTCCTTAACAAATTTTATTACCAAATTTCGTGAGAACGAAAAAGCATATAAATCTTTTTTAAGCCTCCTTTTTAAGTTTCATTTTTAAGCATTAATCTCTTATATTTACGGAAGAGTTTCTTAAATAAAAAAGACAGTTTTTATGTTCCTATAATGTGAGATTGTAATGCAGACATATTTTCCCTATACCTTTTATATCATATGACAGGTACCACACTGAATGAATACGTTACCCGAAATATAGTATGTCAAAAATGTCTCCTTTTTAGGCTGACTGGTCTTAGCTCCTTGTTTTTACAGAAGAAAATAGTGAATATTATTTGTAGTTAAAAAGTGAAATTAAATAACTGATGGGCATTTCAGTAATTTACAGTTTGGAATTGAGTATCTTTCCAGGTCATATTTGATTTACATATCCTTCGTGTGTGCTAGTAACTATCTCCTTATAAAGAAATCAATTTCGAATTTTTGACGGCTTGATAAGTCTCACACAACAAGGACGTTACGTTTTTGACACTATTCTGTACTAGACTGGAATCTAAAAGACCACATTGCAAGTTTTCTGACATTTCCTTCAATGTTTGGTTAGTTTTGTGTATCTCACGTTGGTTACAAAGATATTCTGTGTGTATTTTACACATTTTATGTTACTACGAAGTTCTTTGAGGTATGCTGAAGAGGAAAACTCGTCAGACCCAATGTCACTAAAGGTCAAATTGGAAATAGGACGGAGAGTCGAAAGTTAGAATTTACCTTATATTTATGTAGTTCAATGATACCTTTCTGTTAGGTGTTTCGCTCTGCGTATTTGTATAACGCGATTCTGGTCGAATCATCCGAAAACCTTTCCAGTTTTATTCAGTTCATATTAAATGGTTGTATCGTTATGTTATAAAGATGAAGTTCATAGTAACCTAGATCCCGATCATCTGAAATAATGAGAAACGATGACATTTCTGAGAGCTGAGATATGTAATACGAAAGAATGTTACGAATTTTCAAATTCCTGCAGTAAATTTTGCATGAAAAGGAAATGCAGGAAATTCCTGAAAATTTTGCAGATGTAATTAACAGCGCGTCTGGCTAGCAGGCGAAAAATTCAAAATTCGAATCCCGGCGAGAACATTGCTCTTTTTTAAAGTTACTTGCTTCGAAAGGCCTAATAGACTGTATAGTAGCACCCGATTAAAGAAGTGGCGAATGATAATTCACTATCACGTAGATTTGGCGAATGTGTCTGATCCCGCCTCAGTCCTTTTTAAATGGCAAAGAATATAATACATTTTCAGGTTCTTCGCTGCATGTCTTCTTGACAGCACATCCGACTAACAGTCACAAGATTCACAGTTCGAATCCCGGGAAGGGCTTAGCTGTTTTTCACGTTATTACTTTTCAAAATCTTCGTGTCTGTCAGTTTAAAAATTAGAGTTCTAAAAAAGTTCGCAATGTTTTAACTTACAGTATCACATTTAAAACTTCTGGTTTAAAAGTGATACTAAAAGTTTTTCTAAGACGTACAAAACCAATTACTTGCACACACAGTCATTCTAAAAGTAATTAAAACTTTTTCTGTCTACGTTTTACGATGACGACGCTTGCGGCAAAATTCAAATAAAAGACTAATAAGAGCGCATCATTTTGCTATAGTGTTGCTTGGAGACTTTTAATTTCAATACTTTATTGCGATTTCTCGCTTCTTCTCCGCAGCTTGCCACAATTGTCTCGGCATTAAAATGTCAACGAGTGTACATTTACTTAAGATTATTGTTCTGGTGACTACTTCAAGATCTCGTATGAAATACGTGTGCTCTGGATTCAATAAGGAAAAAGAAAATTTCGTAAATTAAGAAGTTGTACACTAGACCTGCATATTCTTTATGAATGTTTAGCAGTGAAAGCATAAAAGCGCGCAAGGGCTGTGGCCTGAGAGAAGGAATACATTCTTTGGGATCTCTTGTTGTGACTTATCTCATTTGTCTGACAGTAACATCAGAGGTTAGGTTAGGTTAGGTTAGGTTATTCAATTATGGCAAAGCACACGAGGGCTATCTGCCTAAAGAGAGGGATGCCTTCGTGGAGGACTTTCTAAGGGAAACTGGCTCGTATACACGTTACACATGGGAAAAACCACGAAAACGCCCATGCAGCCAGCCCGTTCGCGGTATTCGAACCTCTGACCGAACTACCAGTGTTCAGCGTCTTTACCGCTCGGCCGCTGGTGGGCCAGTAACATCAGAAAAAGCCCACAAAATCCATCGTGGCAAGGAGTGCAAGATTGCGCCTGTCGGTGTGTACAGACATTAGGTTATTTCGAAGCAGGATAGATGAAAAGTGAGCAATGCCCTCGCCACGACTCGAACCTCGGACTTCCCGAATACGCCCCGAGTGTGCTGACCACTACACCACGAAGGCATGCTAAAAAGGCAAGAAAAGTACCTTATAGTTGGCAAGAACTTTGAGCATCATACAGGTGACAGAACGACTTCGCTCAGATCCTCAGATCCGTCTCCAATTTTGATGGAGAGCACCCCTTGGGTGACTGGTCCGAGGGTCTTTCACCCCTCTTCCCCTTCCTGCAACCTCTCGAAAGGACTTTCGGCTCGCCGCATATTTAGTGTCTCCATGCCACATAGACACTATACATTTACAAACATCCATGCCTTCTCAGGAATTCGAACCCGGGTCCTTCGGTACGCATTCAGCGTCGCTAACTACTATTCCCGTTGGGCGGCCTTTGAGAACTTAATGAACGAAGTACTCCTTGAATGTTTGATTTTTCTAACATGACATTCTAACATTTCTAACATGAAATTTAACGTAATTAATCAACATTATAACGTAAAATAATCAACATTATTTTACATTAAAAGTAATATGAAGCAAGTAATATTCAGCATGTTCTGATAAAAACTTTGACCATAATGAATGAAATGAAACTTAGTTTTGTAGGGACTTTTGTAGAAAACTTAACTATGTCTTGCCGGGATTCGACACATTGACCTTCCAAATTGCTAGCCGATGTGCAAACCACTTACGTAGGATGACGAAATACATACGTGACACTTCCTTAAAATCTGACTTTAAAAAACTTCAATTTCTCTTATTATTGTGAATTAGTATGTGATGTCGTGAATTAGTAATTGCAGTATACTTGGTTATTTAATAATTAGAAGATTACCACCATGACTTGTGTAATAGTCTTATAATTTTAAAATTTTCGCTAAGACTTTTATGCTTACGATTTGTGTTATTCCTCATAATTGGCCAAGGTATTAACTTTGCTCGAAACTCCACGATTGTTAATTAATAAAAGTAGCTTTGATCAAGTATCTGGCTTCCTCATCGCACGTGAGTTAATACCTGCTTGCGTAATCCGCCAACGAAATTTATCCCTTTTAGTGCCTTCTCGTTAACACTACAACCCAACAAAGCGAAATAAGTCAAGAGAAAACTGTGGTTGAGTAAATCGAATGCGTGTTAAAGACCAAATCTACTCGAACACTCACTGAAGCGTTGGATTTCTCTGAAAATCTGAAATGGCAGCAAACTGAATGGGAGCAATCAATGACGATAAGAATGACTTAACTGAAGCAAAGATTCTAAACCTTATAATAATCGGATTGCAATCCAAGGCATTTAAAAGTATTCTAGTAGATATGCAAGAATTAATTACAGTTACTGGGTTCTGCATGGTTGATGGATGAAAGAAAACGTGGCGTAAAATCGTAAATGTTATGACGATGCAGGAAAAATGCCTTGCTGAACTGTGTATGGAATTATGAGGCAAAAAGTAATTCTTTTCAAAAAGTGTACAAATGTTAAAGTATAATTTTAAAAAATTGATTTCTCCACTTCCTTTAGGTCTGAAAAATGATTGCATGAGATGCAGTTGTTCCCACAGCATATTTTGGTCCGCGTAGCCAATTGTGTCGTGCCTCAGTTTGAGCCAAAATAATGTAGCTGCTATTTGCTTGTTTGTTCGAGATTGAGTGCTGAACTGCTGACGTCGTGCTTTCATCGATGGAACTTCCTTGAAGAATAACGATTTTGCGCATCCATTTTCTGCAATTAATAGAAATAACGATTCTGTATTTTTTATGAAAGTACTTCAAGGAAGAAATTTTCCATTACGTTGATGTAATGTTTCAGAACTGAAAGAAAGATAGCATCGGAGCTGATTTCTAGAACAGCGTTGGCCATATGCTGTGAATAGCCTGCAGCACCGTTTAGATGAATGTGTGGTGCAGGTGAACAGTCATTTGACAAAGGCTGAAAGCAAAACGTTTATTAATAAGAGGCATTCTTTTAACTGTTCTTTGACATGAAAATAATAAGCAAAAAGGAGTTGCTCAGTGATGACACGATTTTATTAATATACTATCATTGCCGTTCTTATCTATACCAGTACGTTTATAGCTATTATAAAAATCACGCAACAAGAAATAAATGTTAAATAACATTATTTTACAATAATAAAGTTTTGCTGCATACAATTCGCTTTCTAAACTAATTACATATCAACAGGATCACATCCAATTAAAAAGCATAAAATTTTAGAATTAGTGGCATTTTTACGTTCTTTCACAGGTTGTATCAGTACAGCGGTGACAAACTTTCAGGAGAGAGAAAAGTACACCTAGAAGATGAGAAATCACATAGCAATACATGGTCGGAAACGCTTTCCTGGCGCGGTAGTGACAACACAAAAGTCAAGAAAGAGAGAGAGGACATGAATGTGAGTGAGAAAATATGTTTACAATTCGGAGTGCAGCAAAAACAAAGAACAAGCAAAATAAAGAGACAACGATTGTCACTAAAGAAGGAATTCGGAATAACGACTCGGACCGTGTGCAGGAACCGTGCGTCATGCATCTTCCATTCGTAATGCAGCTCTTCTATGCGCTGGAGAAGTGAGGCCTGCATCACGGTTCGGGCTCGTAGTTTCGAACACCTCCTTTAATGACGACCTTTGTTTGTTTTTGTTCTTATTTTTTGGTTTCTGCTGTACTAAACGTAATAAAACACATTTTGTCTCACAGTTTGTGTCCTGCCTTTTTTTGAGTTTTGTGTCGTCACTACCGCTCCAGGAAAGGGTTTCCGATCATGCATTGCTATGTGATTTTCCATCTTCTAGGCGTACTCTATCTCTCCTGAAAGTTTGTCAACGCTGTACTGATACACCCTGTATATTCATCACATGATTCCCAACTTTCTGTGAATAGCATTAAAACTGTGAAATGGCATAGTTCGGTAGCTTAGATAAAAAATAAATTGCTTTTTATACTAATTACTAAATTATGAAATCTGTTATGGCTTAAGTCGTGCTTCGCTACTTGTATCATCATTGCATTTCAGAATTAATCTTTTTAATTTAATAATTAAAAACATTTTTAACAACAAAAATTAATTATTAAAAAACAAATGTTTTACTTTTTCTAAATATTCAAAAGCCTTCTACAAACTTTTTTTTTTTTGGAAAATGAACGACTGCTTTATTTTTTGTACAAAGAGCATATATCTCTAGTAAACTGAAAGCTACGAAAAAGGAACCGTTGAATTAACTAATTCCGGTTTTGTATACGTAGAAAGATAGTTTCTTACTTGAGAGGATTGTGAAACTACTGAATAGAAGGAATCTTGTGGTCACACTTCATCAGAAGTTATTTATTTTTGCAGATGTTTCTCATCTTTTATTTAAGAAAGAAGCTTGTAGTAAATGTAAAATGAACCAAACTATACATCTCTTTAATGCCTACCCAACTGCAACAATATTTTAACAATACTGAAAGAGCAAACATGTATTTCTCCTTATCTTATTGTTTTCTTTAATATTAGTTTCTCAATCTAAAAAGAAAAGACCTGAAATCCAATTCCAGTCGTGCTAAATTTGACATTATTGCTGTGGATTTAGAAAATACTTTGCCAAGTCTGCATCCCAGTGCTCACTAAAGCATGCTATTTTTCTTCCCCCACATAATATATTATTAAAACTTGCGATTATAAATGCTTGGATAGTTTTTAAGATAATAACCGGTAACCATTTCAGCGGAAGAGAGTATATTTTGAAATTAGCAAAAGAATTAAGACAGTATCATATTTCAAGAAAGCCGAAAACTAGTTCTTCGATAAAAATAGCCTCAGAATATTTAAACAGGCGTAAACGTTGCCAGGTTCAAAAGTACCAAAGCAGCAAAAATATAACTGTGTGCAGTAAGTGTATGAAATTTAGGTGTGGAATTTATTTAACTCAAAAGCAGACGGCAACCATTGTATTGTGCATCAAGTGTTGAAATGGTATACGTATTCACTAGCATGACAATTATTACGAGTTAAATTGATATTAATGTTATTGCTGAATTATGCGTAGTATTATAAATAAATTTAAAATTATAAAGTTAATAAATATAGTTTTATGAAAAATATTCATGCAATATAAATTACATAGCATATAATCTGCAAGCAAATAATATAAAATTTGAATATTCTTTCTTGCAAAATGAAGTCTACTCATGTGCAAAAATAAGACTATTGAAATCAGTACGTCAGCTGAGATTCTCCGCTAGGTGTAATGAAAACGCGGTAATTCTATTGTGAAGACCTCAGAATTGCAAAGTTTCTGGAGCTCGGAGTTTTAATTATTCACCCATTTAAACGAAATTTCAGTCTATTTAAGAGATAAACTGAACGTTGAACTAAATTTAAATTGCCCATTCAGTTATTGAAATTTGAATTTACTCAATTTGAAAGGGGCGGAGAAACACTGATGACTAAGAAAATGAGTCTAATGAATATTTACAAGTATCGTACATGACAACTGCTCATGACGAAAATTATTGAAAGTTTGCGTGGTTAAAAGTCTCCAGATAAGAGTATTGTATATTGTTTATATATGTATTGTTACGTGCGTACGGGTTCGTTATATATTGAATGCGCAAGTCGTTAAAAAGTTAACAAAAGTTTATTCTTTCCACAAGAAATAAATTAAAATGCTGAAATATTTCTTCACAAATCTTCGCACAATAACACTATATCTCAAACGTTTAGCAAAAACTCAGTTCAAAACAGATAAAATAGTTCTATCTCACAGCGAAATCGCTACAATCAATACAGCATTATGTAAACAAACAGCAGTTCGCTTTTTACAGCTACAAGTATAACAGCAACAACAACAACTACAACTGAGATGAGCTGTTTGAGTTCGGCTTTTATAAGCTTTTTAATTGTCAGTAGAACAATCTCAATTTTTCTAGATTTTTCTGGATGGCAACAGTAATTACGAGACATTTATTTATTAAGCACGCTCTCTTTTATTTATTTATTTTTTTTTTTTTTCTTTTTTTTTTTTTCGATTTAGCTTTCTGTTCAAAAATCGTCTGCGTTGCACGGGGAAATAAAAAGGAATTTTAATTACAATTCTAAATAAATAGCCAAATAAATGTGAAATTCGTAACAGTATTATGTATTGTTTAGATGCTGATTTCAAGCTTCCTTAACTACTCTAAACCCACGCAAACCAAATTATCTTGCAATTTGTGAATACGAAGTTCCTTTTTAAAGTTGCTGGACTATTGCATGTATGTAGAATGATATTTCTATTATAAACAGAAAATTACGTGTGATGACAGCCAGGCGAAGATTAACGTATCATAAAATCCATAAAAACTTAAAATATTCTAATTTCAGAGCAAGCGCAAAAGTTACTGTCTGTATAAAGTATTTATATGGAGGAAAACTTTCACTCTGCTCTTACACAGTCCCTAAATTCTAATAATACCCAATTCTACGGTTAATCTAACTGCATTACATTTATATTACACTTATACTGCAATTATTTCTATGCTGTTTAAATATATATCAGCGAGAAATAACTTTTTCACGCACGATTATTGGTTCAAGAAGCATACACTGGGCAAGATGTTTTGTGTAATCTAAAGACATTACATATTTGATTTTAAAGAAGAATATTTGAAATATATTATTTATAATTATTTCAATTTATCTTTCTGAGAGAACACTGCAGGAAGAAAATGTGTGATTTTCCTCATGAAAAGCGCAAAATGTCATTTTGGGTATATTAATTTATGACATAATTATGGTCTTACAATATAAATTGTTTGTTTCCTATCTTAGCTCACTATAGTCAGTTTTCAGCTGTATGAATTCCAAAATCAACACGTACTATGTACGACTGAGATTTTCATTTATGCAATTCCTGCGTTAAAGTATGCATGAAAATGTATACTGATCAGAAAGCTGGCAGCCAATAATTATCTTAATTATGTTTTAACAATAATCATGCCAAGGTCCCCGAAAAAATGAACTTAGCGATATTATGAGACATGTTATTGACTCGCTTCTAGGGTTTCTAAAATGCATTTAAAAAACCTCCAGAATATCGCCAAGTTAATGAGAAATCACCGAATATAGTCATCAGATACAATTATTGCTAAATCTTCCCACTGCTCAGGAAAGTGTTTACATAGATCCCAGCTTCTAGCTGAGCTACTGTTTCAATTTAGTAATACGGTGTGGTATATTTATTTACGGAAAGCATTCAAGGGCTATCTGCTAAGAGGAGGGATGCCTTCGTGGAAGACTTACTAAAAGAAACTGGTTGGTATGTTACACATGGGTAAAACCACGAAAACTCTCATGCAGCCAGCACGTTCATCGGGATTTGAGCCCCGGACCGAACTACCAATGTTCAACGACTTTACCGCTCGGCCGCAGATCGGTTTTCGGAATTTAAACTTTGGTGGATTCAGAATTACAATTTTTACATTAAAATACAAGAAATAAACACTTAAAAAAAAGGCCACATATTCGACTAAAAAAGGTTATGTAAAAACAACTATTGCATAAAATGAGCTAAATAAATAAATTAATAGATAAAGTGTAATATTTTTAAAAATACACGAAAACCCAAATTTTAAAAATGCAGATATTTGGATGTATTTAAAACAATATACATTTTTTGAATCTGCTGAGTGTCAGAAAAGCATATCTATAAACTGAATGGATAAATTCTCGTGTACTACTGCAGAGATCTACTTCACGATTTCGTCCACAACATCTGAGAAGCTGGCGCTAAAGGGAATGATATATCTGTCAAACTTAAAAACGTTTTAAAAAAACTATTCTATTACGTCTGAACTTCAAATAAGTAGCTTACAAAACGTTTCTAGGTAAAGCTTTTCGGTTTATCTCTGTTGCATACGAGCATTCTTGAATACAAGCTATTCGCAGTCTTTTCTTCCTGTTGTATACGGCAGAAGAAATCTCAAAATCTATTTGCATTATTTACACACATATTTTAAATTATTCAGATTTCGCAATAAATCTCAATTCTCGTCTGAGAAAGAATGCGTTGGAAAATATTCAAACCTAGGAAACTTCTTCCCGCTTAAGCAGTGGAATTTGAATAGAGATGTATTCCTAATCATTAGTCAAATTTAGCTTGCATTAAACTGTTTTTAAAGATTTTCTTTGCGTACATCACTTGTTTAAGATTTTTTTTAAACTTCATATCTTTATTATGCTTTATATGCTTCTTCATCTTTAAGATTTTCATCATTCGCTAGTATTCCAAACGCTGTTATAGTCTTTATATTTATTCTTCATGATGCGTCACAATCTGATGATGTTAACGTATGCACACGTTCCCTCACTTTCTTTAATAAGTTAATCTATTTGATGAAATTTTCAAGATCGAATGCTTTTAATAATTATTTTTGTTGTTGTTATTATTATTATTATTATTATTATTATTATTATTATTAGCCTAAAGGGCGTTATTCCAGTAGGGCTATTAATTTCGTTTTGGCATTTTGCGTTGATTCACTTTTCAAACTGTTACCACCAAATATTACAGTCCTGTATTATATTTCAAGAAATTAAATAATGAAGAATCTGCATAAATGTATATATGTTTCTCACATTGTGATAAAACAGCGGTACCTAGAGCTATCAAATCTTGAATAACGTAATCCTTCACCGAATATGGGCATCTGGAAGCCCTAATTTGGAAGTTGGAATTTGTTTTATTATCTATTTCATATTTTGTCAGACATTGAAGAATTTTTGATTAACAAACTCAGCGATTTCAAAGCGAGGAATGGCAGCACTGTACGGAAAAAAAATTATCTCTAGCGCGCAAGACTGTGTATCGGAAATTTTAAAGTTAGGCTCATTTTAAAATTATTGTGCTATATTGCTGTTGAATTGAATTTTATGGTTTAAGTGCGAAGAACATGATACTCAATAAATAAAGGTAACATACAAAACGTTAGAAAAAAGCCCCTTTGGGCGTAATGTAAAATCTGAAAGCTTTCAGACTTTTATTATTATTATTATTACCCAGTCCAGTCACATTAATGTGACCACCACGTACTTTCCATGTCAGAGTTAAATAACCAATCACAGAAGGCAGGTGGCAGCACAGTGCAGTTGAGCGTATATAAAGGGTGTGTGAGGGCTTCGGAAAACATTTCAATCGTTGGCGTAATGCAGAAACGAAGCGATTTATCCGACTTCCAAAAGGGCATGATCATTGGCTTTCGGGCCAAGGGTGGAAGCATTTCCGAAACGGCTGAGTTTGTGAACTGTTCGCGTGCCGCCGTGGTAAAAGTGTACCGTGCATGGCAAAATGGGACTGTCCAAAATCAGCGACGTGGCAAATGTGGTGCACCACGGGCCATAGATGACAGAG
>KK119093.1:416280-469529 GCA_000611955.2 Stegodyphus mimosarum | reverse complement strand
TATTATGTTTTTCTTAACATGAAACATGCCCCATGACAACTAATGTCCGAATAAATAATCTCAATTCCAGTGTAAGTATCATTTCTCTAGTTGTAGTAGAAAAAGGGCAAAACTCGCTTGTACAGTTCCTTCTAGAATTTCTTTCAAATCATCAGGGAGAAAGTTATCAGATCTTTATAATGAGGACTGTAATGAATGAGCTCGCATCCAGGTGCAACGTATTTTGCACGCACTATTTATTTGTCCTGTAATATAACCAGACACTGTTTTTGTTCCATTAGTACACTCAATTACTTTTCATTTAAAATTTCATTTAAAGAGGAAGATGAAATCAGTCATGTTAAAAATATTTTCACACGTAATAAAAGTTTGTAAAAAACGATTTAATTCAGCTAATAAAATACACGCCAAGATTTAAACTTGGAAAGATGATAGAGATAAAGCAAAACTTTACCTGAAAAAATTTCTTCAACGCTACTGACTTGTATTCGAATTACCCATGGAAGCTATGCTATGTTCTATCGCTTTTGTCTATGCTTTGCCATATCCACCTGCTGTGCAGGTCATGTTGTTTTGTGTATTTTTTTTTTTGGTATGAAAATCTTTTGTCAATATATATGCTACCTTGCTATGTTCATATGCAGTGCTATGTTCTGTCCTTAAGCTAGGTCCATCTCCATGCCGTGTAGGTTACATGATGCTGTGTATTCTATGTTGTAAATATGTGACGTCAATGTGTTATGTCGCAGTACTATGCCTGTTATGTCTATGAGATGCTATGTTATGTCGCTACGCTATTTTGATGTTTCATTTATTAAAATTATTATTTTATTTTATTCATTAATTATTTTAATAAATATTTTAATGTTTTGAGTATGCACACCAATATCAGAATTAACAAAATTTTATAGGTGATTAATAGTAATATGTTAATTATGTAGCTTATTACTTAGTCTTTTAAGCTTAATTGCTTATTGCTTAGTCTTATAGGATAAATCAGGATAATATAATGAATGATCTTACGAATGTGCTGTGACTTCACGCTTGCCTAGTGTTTCCATATTTTCTGGTTTACGAGCCAGGGAATCAAACACGTTTCTAGGCTTGATTTGTTTATGTGATTGTGGCAAAGCCTCGAAGGCTATCTGCCTAAGGGGAGGGATTCCTCCGTGGAGGACTTTCTAAGGGAAACTGGCTCGTATACACGTTACACATTCCCGGGATTCGAACCTCGGACAGAACTGCCAGCGTTCACCGACTTTACCGCTCGGCCGCTGATGGGCCCAAATACGTTTCTAAATAAAGCAGCAAGCATTTCGGTAAGAAAATAAATCAAGCTTTATTAGACGAAACCATTTTTTTAATAAAAAAATTGAAGATAAAATTATAGTATAACAATATTTTATAGATTTAATAAAGGCAATGAAATAATCCATCTAATTGCAGCTTTTATACTTTTAACTCTCACAGCACGAAAAATCTTATGCTATGTCTCATACGACTTTTTCATTCCATATTACACCGCACCATATCGGCAGCATTCGCAAGTGTTTTATAGTATTCCCAATGCACTCCAGAAATATTCTACAACTTTTAAAGAATATTTCAAGCATATTCCAATTTATAGTATCCTTCTAATCTATAGGAAAGAATTTGTCTGAAGCGTTCTAGGTATATCTCATGATAACGTTTTTCTACACTTTAAAAAAAAAAATAAGTCTTTCGTGCATTCTTAAAAAGTTTTACCAAGCCTTCAAAAAGTATTTGTTGAGCTGGGTTTTTTATATAGAAGGCCAAGAAAGTGTTTAGAGAATTGACAAGGTAACAGATTCGCTCCCTGCTTATAACCTAATATCTGAAACGTGCGAGAACATGGAAAGAATATTATTTGGTTGTTTCGGGGAATGTACCCATCATTATGAAAACAGGCGATTGCCGATTTCATATGTATCCTAATATATGATTGGCAGATTAAGGAATTTTCTTGGAGTATTCGCATACTATTTCTGGAAGATCTCAGGAATATTTTTGCCTTGTGTGGGGCATCATCGCATGAAAATTTCAAATGGCCTGCTTGAAATTATGCCCATATATACAAATGCTGCCACTAATCGAATGTGACTCAAAGCATCACATTCGACTTTAACGACGATTTTCGACCCATAGCTATTTTTTATGATGTCAAGGGTTGTGATCATTTCATTTTTTATACCGGAGGGACGAGTGATAGAACAGTCTAACAGAAGCTACAAAACGTCGTAAATTTGTCATCTTAAGGATATTTTGAGAAGTACTAGACGAAGCCATCATGCGCAAAAAAATTAACATTCTTACAATAGAAAATCATGCAGATGTATGGAAAAAGTTGTTTCCCAAAAAAATGGCAAAATTTGGGAACGAAGCAATATTTACGTTAAAAATTTCACGAAGCAACGGTTTGTATAATTTCTTATTCCATTTCACAAATTTAATTTTGAGAAAAGGAGACCAGGGTAAACTAACGTCCCATGAACATTATTTCGCGCCACAAATGCTTCCGTCAATTCGTTGAATGTCCTGCAATCTCCGGTTAAACATTATTGGCTCCGAATCCCACTCTTTGGAGATAGTTTTCTTCTGTCCAATATGGTTAACGGTAAAGTACGTAAGGACCAACTTAATTTTTAATGTATAAATAATGGACCAAAATAATCTAATTCCTCTTATTATATTATCTATTTATCCATGCAGTAATACACTTTAGAGTATCAAAGATAATAAACAAAAAATTTCATGAGACTTCAGCCCAGAAAGCTGAGATAAATCAAAACAAATACGAAGGAAACCGCATTGACTCACTTTGACTGGATATTTTGAGATAGCATGCTCTACAATTTCAATAGGATCAGTTTTTGGTTAATTAAAGGAAAGGGAAATGGACAAACTCTTATGGGCGTTAATTACAACATAGTCCTCCGTAATTTTAATTTCAGAAAATAAGTAGCAGCGATATTTATTGTCAGTGATGCTTGCTCTACCGCATTTTGAACTCTCGCAGTGTAAAAGGCGTATCTCATGTTGAGTATCGCTGCTGTATGCAATTGTTATACACCGCATTCATAGAAGTTGTTACTTGGCCTTATTTTCGCGATCGTTGGCCATAGATATATACTTGAAAACGTTTTAAATAAGGCATAATTTTCCTGTTTATAATAAAATTCGAAACTACTCAAATTTTGCCATTTTTACTTCCTTGTACGAAGTAAAAAGGAAGTATTCTAATCACGAAAAATTTCGGGTATCATATTTCAACGAAAATATCCATTTTGACCAGTATCGAATGTAATTTAACAATGTTTTTGAGTGTACGATAATTAACGATATATAAGTAAGGACAGAATAAAGGACTCCTTTTCCCCAAACGGATCGTAAAACTGATTTAAAATGGAATCAGAAGAGTTTTTTTTTTGTGGTGTCTGTTTGTCTGTACGTACGTATGCACGTATGTATGTATTTCGCATAACTGAAAAAACGAGTAGCCTCAGAACGTTGAAATTTTGTATATAGGGTTGCGGTGATATGTAGATGTGCACCTCCCTTTTTGGTTGCACTCGGCCACACAAAAGTATAGAAATATATATATATATATATATACTCTGTTACTCGACTCAGTGAACTTAGTTTCTTTATTCTTATATGGTCGTAAATTGTGTAATTTTTTTTTCTTTAAAAATGATTGAATTATGTTGTTCTTATCTTCCTATAACGTTTTTTTATGCCTTTAGTTAACATGCATGTTATAGTTGTAGAATTATCAACAGTTTAAAAGTTGTGTAAGGGCGGCTAAGCCTAATTTTTTTTACCATAGCAGCCATATTTGTTTACATTTGAAATTTAGCAGAACAGTGGATTTGCTCCCAATCTAGAGAAACTAAGCTTTGCAATAACAAAGTAACGTCTTCTTTTATTATTGCGAATTAAATTATGCTTAATCCATTTTGGAACTATCATTTAAGATACTAAATTATCCCATATATTGACTCAGCATAGCCTCCATAAAGTCAGTTTCTATGCCTTCAGTGTCTTTTTGCCGAATGAGACCAAAAGTAAACTTTCAGTTTTGTGCACCAAAAAATCTGCCTTCTTGTCCGCTGGCCGAATTACATGCTTTTGCGTAGAAACTGTAAATTTAATAGTAAAAAATAATAATACTACTAATAATAATTGTTTTAACTGTATTTGGCGTTTTATGTTTTTCTGTATCTTTCAATTTTTAATATAGATATCTTGGGTTTTTATGTATTTTTGCCGTGTTGCGAAGTGAGAACTGAATAAATTGAATAAGAAATATATCTCTAATGAAATTCGAGGAAATTAGTTTTAAATGAAAGACAGGGGGAAATGCGTATAATTTAGTATTGTGTACAAGGTTGTCATGTGGCGTATGCATCAGATTTTTAGTTACAAAATAATCTGTTCTTTAAAATTTCAAATTTTTACTTTTTATACGATCCTCCAGACCCTATATTTATATTTAAAAAAATTTTATGCTCACTTTAACAGCTAAAACATAAAAACTTTTCCTCCCTAGTTTATTCCCCGTACTGTAAAAATTTACGGAGCTATTAAATTTTACAGCCTGAGATAATGTTTTCTGAAAATTCAAGGAAGGCTCTTACAAATTGAATGAGGGAAAATTTAAATTTGAGTGTAACTTATTTCCACACTTTAAAATTATGTAACACGGTTAATTGTTGGCGTAAATGAATCAAACATTTTTTGCTTTATTTTTTAGAATGAGTATAAACTTATATATTTACATTATTTATTATATATTATACTATATATAACTATAGGGATCGAAGAAGCGTATTAAAAGTTAGATTTCGAAAAATAAAAATTAGTTTATTAATATAAAAATTCCAAAACAGGAATATTTGTGGCATTTAAAACGGTCAATGGTTGAGATGATAAAGGCTGAGTAAAGAAATTTATAGACAACGTATGTATAATAAACAGTTTTTGCAACGTATCATCATCAACGTTTTTGCAACCTTAAATCTGTAGGTTATATTTCTGAAGTTTCTGGTAAATAAAATGTGCTATTGTAAGAAAACTTAAATTGTAGAGTTTATTAGTGTTTAATTGTTGTTTGTATTAAATTTTAATGCAAGCCAAGTATTTATAAAAGCTTTAATAGTTTCAAAACAACAGATACAGAGTTCATATCACTATTCGAATATCGTTGAGGCTAGTTATTTAAAATTCATTAACAATTGATAGAAATGTGAACAGAAGAGCATTTTTTTTTATTTATTCGTTAGGCAAAATCAGAAAGGACGTGTGATGAAGAAATTTATAAGGTATGATGCAAAAACTTTTATGTGGACGAAACGATTTGCAATTGAAATCCAGTACAACATTAACATAACACAGCAAACCGCTTACTGTCTGTTGAACCGTCCAATGGTCCAATATGTGTCCCAGATAATGAATGTTGTTAACACTCAGACCGCGAGTAAAATCTTGATAAAATGGGAAATTTTTTTCACATGAAATCATAAATTGGAAATGGAATTGTAAGTTGACGAAAAAATAGCCTTTGCCGCAAATACATACAATAAAATTTAAGTACTGAAGCGACCAGAACGTTTTCCATGTTATATTATGGATAAATGGTAAATATACTATTCACGAATTCCATGGTCAGAGGATTAATGCAAGATAGTTGGTAATACCTGTCTCATCCAAAGGATTAGAAGAGCTTCACAGCATACACAAAGATTTGTTCGTGGAAGTATTTGACAAACCAAAGGATGCTTGTAAATTACCTAACAACAGCTACTGCTTTTATTATTCGATTTCTATGGCATTTTTTTGCGAATTTGAACTAGTTCCCATGTAAATAGAAAGCACCTGTAATAAACGGGGCAGAGTTTTCGTCCTTCTCAAGTATGTTAGAATTTGAATGAATACGAGTTAAAAATAAAATATAAAAAAATTTGTTATCCCGTAAGGAGGAAAGATAGCCTGAGGATAAGAAGGGATTGTCCAGGTGACATACAAAGATTGTCAAGCAAGCAAGAAAAAAATCCCTCAAGAAAATACATTAATCAACCAACAGAAAAGTAAAAAAACAATCGCGATGTAATCAGACAACACGTGACACAGCGTTTATTTCATTTCACATTTCCGAAAAAGTTTAGAATTACTCGAGTCCATTTGCTACCTCACCACAGGATAGCGCAGTCTCGCTTCCAAATTAATCGTCTGCCTTTCCCTAACACAGATTTACATCAAATGATCTCTGTTTGTTCGCATTCTTAGTGGGGAGATGTATAACTTCGTTGCAAATTGTAACCTCCCTAGATTACTTGACCTTTTCCGCAAATATTCAGCATCTATAAAAACGGAAGCATCTGAAAAAAGTAAAATTCTTGCCGTTTATTTCCAGTGAGAAATAGAAGAATACTCTATACATAAGTTGTATCATACAACAAATAAAAATTAACCTTTCCCTTCTACGTGCCGTCGCCTAAAAGAAAGAACCAACTCATTAATTCATAGCTTTTCATAAATCTCAAATTCGCGTCTACTCTTCCGCCTAATAATGTTTATAATCTCTGTTCTTGGTATTCTAGCCGAAGTAATGATTTCAGCTTTTTTTATATGATTAAAATTTTGCCCTAAGCTGTTAGCGTTAGTTATTGCTGACAGACAATGGTGTGCTATAAAGAACTCGCGGAAACTCTTTGTGAGCTTCTGTTCTAATTATTTACCTTCCAAGAAAAATATGTATCAGCGTATCATAATTATACTTTGTCAACCATTAAATTTTATCTTAAAACACGAAATATAAACTAATTACTTTCAGAATTTCATTCAAAGACATTAATAACAAACAAAAAAAAATGTACAACGAAATTCCTAACAGCGTAAAGGACAAATCTGAAAAAAAAAAACCCTCAGTTTGAATAACAATATTTCCACAAGTAGAAGATCGTCTTTTAACAGTATAAGCAATTTCTGGTTTAACGACATTCACTTTATATGGGAAAAATTTAAGAAAATTCAGTCCGAAACCTTGCGCTAAAAACCTTTTGAAAATCATCGCTTGGCCTTAGAATTTCCTAAAAATCAATTCAAGAAGAAAACAATGTGCGGGGACTTCTGTCACAAATTATACCGTATAATTAAATTTACTCTTATTTTACATAATTTTTCGGTCATTTTGTGACTTTTAAAAGATTTTTCATTCATAAAGATTTGTTTTAAAATTTTTGGGAAAACAAAACATTGAATTAGAATTTAAAATTTTCATAGCCCACCACAGAATGTAATTTCTACGAAGCCGTAGAAAGAGTTTACAAAATTAAAGGACATAGATATGTGGCGCCATCTTCTGGTTGGTTAGGTAACAAAAAGCCTACAATAGTTTTAAAATACAAATATACAAACAGAAAGAAATAAAATGAATTAAAATATAGAATTTTGATGCATAGTTCTTGCTTTTTTGAAAACAAAATAAATTGTCGTATCACAATTCATTAATCTTGTAAGAGCGAAACTGAGAATCACGGTGATGCGTTTCAGAAACTGATTCACTGTGACAATAATACAGTCAAGAAACGTCACAGATCTTAAAATCATGATAAAAACCAATGTGTTTTACGAATCATGACGCATATACCATGGATCATAGTACTTTATTTTGTAAAATATCAGTATTCTTTTGTTAACTTAACCTAAGCTACTTTTTAGCTTATTTTCAAAAGTACACATTATGTAATTGTGTGGTCTTTCTAAAAAGAAATACGACCGCATTCATATTACGCATTAGGAAACTCACGAAAAATGTATGCAGCAAGTTGGTTTGCCCAGATCTAACTGTTCGAATTACCATAGGTTCTGCAGTCTTATCTGCTTCTTTCAGCAGCTGCCTTTTCTTTCAGAAGTATAATAAGGGATCATATAGGCCAGCTTAAATTAGAATTCCGTGTATTAGAACCAGTCTAATCAGCATTAAGATGCAGCAATCTTTTGAGGTGTGTGAATGTACTACTTAATTTGATCTAAAAGCTGCATTAATTTTGGATCCTAAATGTAGAATTCAAATTTTATCAAGCTTCGGTTATTTTTATAGAATTGAAAACGGGTATTTACTTATTTTGTTCTGTAATTGTTGTTAGCTTAAAAAGTAAAGTATTTGGTTTGAAATTAATTATTCATTTACTTTTTTATCTTATTTTTTATGTTATTTCAAACACAATTCAGTTACGACGATTTCCTTAACATGTCTTATTTCAATCTTACATCCCTTTGTTTTTTGTTCCGCTCAGTTTGTTTTTCAGTTTGTTTGTTTCGGTTTGTTCTTCTTCCGCTTGTTAGGCTCTGCCTAAAACACGAGATAATAAATTTTACTCCTACTTTTTCCCATGGATGATAATGATCGGAGTAAACAAAGGCTACAAATTACACAGAATAGTCAATAAAAAGTTAGCCGAAGGCTACTATGAAAATTCTTCACAACAAAATATGCCAGTTGCCAGAGGAGTAGTCATAGCTTTGAGGATGAAAATGAACATAAGCATCTACAGCTAGATAACACAAGCATGATCTAGAACAGAAGTTATGCAGTCACACCGCTCGCTAGGCATAGTACTGATATCCTTGATGCCCAGGTTAACGGTTTGACCACGAATTTAAAAAAAAATTAACCCGCTTTCGATCCAAGTGAGCAAAATATGTCATAAATAAGGTAAATTTAGCAATTGGGATTTTGTTCACAAACGGTTTTCAAACCAAAGGCTGGGACACATATGTCCCAGGCGTACTTAATGGTAGGATACATATGTCCCACACGTAGCGATCGACTTACTATAAGCACAACTATTATTCTGAAAAACTATATTATATGAAATAGATTTAAATCATATGGTACAGAGTAAAGCATTCTTTGCATAACCCAGCATTACACATTGGACAACTCATAGTTGTTCTTTTCTTTATGTTCATTTGTGTGCAACGAGCACAGCGGCTTCTTTATTTTCCAACTTTTGAAAAATGGTCCCCAACATTCAGGAGATTGTTAGCAATCTTCGACCCAGAAGTAATTTTTAAGCTTTTAGGGAGACATGTATGTCCCGTTAGTAGTCAAAGGGTTAAAGTCCGCTTTCGCCCAACGGAGAAGGAATTGACTTGCAACGCAAAATAACAAAGCGGCTGTACACACCGGTTCACTAATACACACTCTGTAAGCAACAACTCTACAGAAGCCACAAAATTACATTATCTTCAAAAAAAAAGGGGGGAGAGAAATAAAAAGGAGAAGGAAAGAACGACAGGAAAAAGTAAAGGAAAATAGCACAAAATGAAAAGGGAGATTGCTTTTAATGTTCCTACTTATATAAAATATTTGAAAAACTGGTGCTTCCGAGGGAAAATCAGGTGGAAAAATCAATTGCAAAAATACACTGTCATTTTTCTATTCATTTCCGCCTCTTATTCATTTCGACCTAAGAACCATGATGCATCTCGCTGTTTCTCCTTTCATAAATATATTTTTTCATTCTACCGCTTAACCGAGATAGTGATTATCGACGCTGATTGCTGTATGGAAGGGCCCGGGTCTGAATCTCGGAGATGGCATATGGATGTTTGTAAATGTACAGTGTCTATGTGGCATGGACGCACTCTAAATATGTGGCGGAACGAAAGTCGTCTCGACAGGTTGGTGGTAGGGGAAGAGGGGGTAGACCGTCGGACCTGTCTCCTCCCCGGGGTGCTCTCCGTTCACAGTGGGGGGAACGGAACTCTGAAAAGTTGTATTTTAACCTGTATGGTGCTCAAGGCTCTTGCCAATAATAGGCGCAATCTTGAACTTCTTGGCACGATGAATTTTGTCAGCCTACTCTGATGTCCCTGTCAAACAAGTAAGATAAGTCACAACAATAACATTTTTCCATTCTTGTATGCAGTAAGGGCTTTAAGGATAACAGATTGCCATTCTTTCGAAGAAGTGTCGGAACTCTTGCTATCTCTAGTAAGATATTTGCATATTCGCCATTTTCCTTTCATTTGTAATTGTTGCGCTTTCAGTTAAGGTTGTGTAATGGTTGTTTACAGCCATTACACAGAAATTGTGCAATTTGAAATATTGGATACTTGAATTACCTGTCGCTGTTTGTTGGACAGAAAATACATCTTTATTTTAATAGAATCGTATAAGATAATGTCCTTAGGCAACTACAACCTTTTCCCACTTTTCAAGTAACAAATGGATTCCGCGTTAAAAAATTCACCTTCTTTTTTATGCATCCATGAATCCAGTTTTCGATATCGTTAAAAGATGTGAAGTGTTATTCAGAAAGGCCATGCTGCATAAACCGTAGCAAATGGTAATCGGAGGAGGCTATGTCTGATAAATATGGCGGGTGGAGTAAGTTATCGCATCAAAGCAGCTTCAGCGTTTCCTATGCGGGATTCGACTTCAGTAATTGTGCTTCATAGCGATCAGCCATTCACTGTTAACCCAGTTGCAGCAGTTCATGGTAGAACACACGGACTTGGTCCCACCAAATGCACAGCATAATCTTCGTGTCATGATTATCCGGTTTTGACGTAGATGCTGATGGTTCTCTGAGCTGCTCCCATCATTTCATGGAAAACTTACTTCCGTTTTTGTCTTTGAAGCAACACTTAACAAATGGTTAAATGTTTCGCAGCGTCATTTTTTGTCAATTCACGTGATACCCAGTTTTCCAATTTCTGAATCATCCCCATTGCTTTTGAATGCTTACTAACAGTTGACCGCATACACAGTTAATGTTTCACTGAAGTGTACAAGCGTCCGAGATTAATTGTCTGTCATTAATGCATCTAACTGTCCATCGCCAAACTTTTTCAGCTGACCAGGACCCATTTTTGTCACTCACCTCAAAATCCTTGTCTTTGAATCTTCAAAACTAATCTCTGAACGTTATTTCTCACGTGTCGTGTTCTCTATACACTTTCACTAGCAAATGATGGTCTCAGACATAGATCTGAAAGCCTAGTGTTTCTACTGTTAACTATGTCTCATGTCGCTGTCCTCTATGCTACACTAGTACAACTACTGTTTCTCTGCGCCAACAGCGAAAATTGCTCCAAGGCTAAGCTATATGGGGGCTGAGCTTTGAAATTTCGGATTAAAAATCTCAAATTTCCGTTCCATAAAAAAATTTTAAAAAACCAAAATTCGTCTGTCATGATAAATCTTTCGTCGTTCATTAAGTTTTGGTCGTTTAAACATTCCTTGAGTTTCATTTTCACTAAAATTATCCAAAGCGTAACTTCTCAGTTGTTTCATTTTCTGTAAATATTTCTAAATTCACTAAAGCCTGTCAATTTAAATTACGTAATTGTTAAACATTAGTAATTAGTTTCGATACTTGAAGGAGAATTTTGGCTGTATTAGTATTTACAGTTTGAGAAAAATTTTCACTCTGGCAATATAGAGAGCCAACATACGCTCTATTGCCAACATACGTGGCTCATGTTTTTTTTTTATTTACATTTTTAAAGTATAATAGTATTAATAATAAACTGTCACATAATAACAATGTTTCCACCGCACAGTGAGGCATTTAAACCAAAACCTTCTTCTCAATAAGGTTTGTTACATTTCTATAACAACCTTGATGTGACTAATTTAATTAATAAAAAAGGTTATCAGTATTTTATCAATTAAATCTAGTACTCTACTTTACAAATCGAACGGAGATATAGCTAATTATTGCTATGTCTCCGATAAAATGATAAAGTCTTAAGAAGGTTATAAAACAACCTTTTTATTTAAACGGAACTTTGAACATAGAGGCACGACTTTCTGTTGCAAGTGAACACAGCTCGTGGCCATAAAATTTTAATAAGAACAGTTAATTTAAATTAAACGTTGATCAGTAGTCTAAGACTACACAGTTAAATGCTAAGTTATCCTCTAGATCAATAAATTACCAGCGCGTCAGATTTAAATATCTGCGGCAAGAAAAAGGTGAAGTAATTATATTTAACTAGAGCTGGCAGAATCTAACCACACGCCTCGCAATGCCAGAACTGAAAAAATTTTCTTAAAAGTGTAATTTCGTAGACAATGTGAAGATATTTATCTACTACTTTCTTTCCTTTTCTTATTATATATAAGTTTTAGAAATTTGCTGTTTTCGCTGACAGTATTTTTCATAAGAAAATGATGAAGTACTGTTTTCATGACATCTTGCTAATTTCTATTTCTTCTTCTTTTTTTCCAATCCTTGTTTTGTTTAAGACAATATGTTTTTCATTAAATATATATGCATGCGGAGAATAAAATTTAGTGCAGTTTTGACTTCGAAACGACAGCAGTTTATGTCGCCGATTATCATTCATTATTCCCTTTATTTCAACATTCTCTTTATTTGAATTTGAGTGATAGGATTGTCTCTTTCTTTTCTGAGAGTACGTTCGTTACAATAGAAAACTCTCATTTCATTCTGAGAAAATCAAAAGAGTAATAGAGATAAACTAAGAAAATAAAGGTCTTTCATGTGAGTGACAAGGCATCACTAATATGAAGTCAATATCAGTGCCGTAAAAGAACTTCTTGAGTATCTGAGCAGCATGTCAACCTTATGTCCCTTATGAGGTGGCAGATGACTACTATCTAGAAACGGACTAACAAGAAAAGCTATCGGATAATCATGCTGCACTTACCACGGAAATTTCGAGGTGATTAAGTACATGAACAGAAAAAAATGCAACATGTGACATTCCGGAATAGCTCGCAATTGCCAGAACAATGCATATAAAGCAACAGATTGCCAAGTATGATGTATCTGTCAATTTCGAAGCATTCTGTAGTCAATAAGTCCCATATTACTCAGTTTCTTGAATTTGATAAAGATATCCTGGACAATTCATACTACTTTGTGCTCTAATCAATCGTCTGTTTCTAGAGCTGTGACAACTCACCACATTTTCTCGGTGTTGTTCTATATTTTCGAGAAATTGGTGAAAAGAATTTTTATTTCTCTAACTGGATAAATAAAGAATATGCAAAGCGCGTTTTAACGTACGTTAGAGCTGTGCGTTTGTTATAACCTTTGACATTACCTCCGTCGTTAATCTGTACTCAACATATACACGTTCGTGCTTGGCATTCGCTTGTTTCGTGCTTTGTGTAAATGATAGCCAATGCTGTAGTCACACATGTCACCTTCCAGGAATGTGTCACTCACATAGCATATGCTGTAACTCAAAGCTACATTACATTCGCATATATTAGCTGGAAAAATTTTCTGTCGTGCAAGCCTTTTTTAAGCTCTTGTGGAAGTTGCGGACGGTTGCAGAATGTCACTTTTTCCATTCATTTTTTCATTCGCACGTTTGATATAATTTTAAGCGTGTTCTAACATCCCTTTTGTCTAATTAGTTTATTATGTTATACTGCCCCCAGTGCCGTTTGAATACAGTCAAATTTTTGCAAATAGCACGAACAGAAGCGTAAACTGTCAAAATTACTCAACCTTAGCAATAAAATTTGCTGCCTAACTGGTGATATTTGGAAGTGGCTCATCTAATTTAAAAACACTTTGAAAGTACTAGGAATAAGTTTTGAACAGTTATAAAAACTTCGAATAATTTACATTGCAATTTTGAACAGATCTATCTCTCTTGGCGAAAGTATAAATGTAGGCCATCGAATCAGATAGATCAATTCTAGAATACGAGTACTCCGTTTATTCAGCCTTTTTTCAATGAGCGAGTCTGCATTTTTTGGAACTTAATCAACGAAATTTAGAATTTTCTGCAGATTTTAGCGGCAGTGCATGTATCCAGGAGAACTTCAGGACATGCATCAGTATAAAAAGCAGTGTTAGTTCAGCGGAGTGTCATCTTTAGGCTCGTTTTCACATAATTTATTTACTGACTAAATGTTATATAAAGGTAAAGCAAAATAGACATTCAAAATTGTTGTATTTGTGTACTATTTGTTTTACAAGTAATATACACATTGCTTTTAAAAATAGCGACAGAAATTATTATTAATTCTTAACTTTTAATTATCAGTTTTTAATTTTAATAACTATATAGTTACAACCTCTTTTAAAAACTTTTTTGACCACTTTTATTTAATAAGGCTTCTTTTCCTTCTTTAAAACTGTGTTTCACTTTCGTTCCGTTTTCCTTAAGTTAAAGAGTTTAAGGTGAAACACTTTTACTCAAAACTCCTCTGAAAACGTTATTATTGCAGAAAATGACTGAACCAATAAATTCTTTCAGCTTTTTATTTTTTCATATAAAGTCAACAACTAATGTTGCACATTGTTTGGAAAAGAATTTTTTGAACTCCTGAACATCAAAATGACATATCTTAAAAGTAAAAAGAAATGCAGATAGCATATATCCATATGCTCGAAGTAAGAAATTGGAGTAATCATCTAGCATCCCTATTTTGATCAAAATATTTAAGTCATCTTTTCATATTCTGAAACATTTTTATTAAATTATTACACATGATCTCACTTCAAAAATATTTTTGCAAGAAAGCACGAGAAGCGATACTGTAAATATTGAACTACTTTTTTATTTTATTTTCCGTCGGCAAACTTCCACAGAAATCAGTTTTATTAAATAAAGAAACCTTAATTTCATTAGAAAGTTTCTGCTTCGGGAGGAGATTTTTTTTTCTCATAACATTAAAGAAATCTTTTTTATTTGTATAGTCAATAAATTTATTTTACCCTTTAAATTAAAACATTGTTGCTTTAAACTGTTCGTAATATTCTTTAAAATTAGGACAGACTACATTTTGTGATACTACTCAATATTTATTTTAATTTTATCTTTATTACTTTTTTATATATTTTGAGATCATTCGAGATATTTGTCTTAATTACGTATTTATAATTATTAACATATGGTAATTTCTTTGTGGTTATTCTTTATTATTTAGTGTAGGAAAATCTATTGTGTAATTTCGTGTGGTACCAGATAATACCTAAATGCATCACCGTAGAAACTTCATTAACTGCAATTTTCGTGGCGTCTCCAGTCCTTAACAGCTGACACTATTCTGGATCTGTACACATACCTTCGACGGTGTCCGTTACAATCTGAGGTAACTCATTTCCTGTCTCAACAGTTTACATTTAGTGGGACTTAACTTTAGATTGGCTTCTTTCAGTTTCTCAAGCACCTTTCTAAGATTTTCCAGATGTTCTTCAAAATTCTTCCTGACGTTGATGATGTCATCGAGGTGTATCAGACAAGCTTCTTAGGAAAAACCACCTCTCTCAACACGGTTTCCATGAGGCATTCTAATGTTGACGGTGCATTACATAATCCAAATGGCATCACTTCTAACTGTCAAATTCCTTGTCCGGTAGTAAAAGCCATCTTTTCTGGGTCATCAGGATGCACAGCTCTACCTGTCAATGTCCATTCTTTAAATAAAGCTTCTAATACCACTTGCTTATAAAAAGAATGCCTTGAATGAAGTCAGATCTGGGAAGAAGATAGCAGTCTTTCTTCGTAATCTCGTTCAATAGGCGATAATCAACACAAAATCTAGTGGCATCAACTTTTTTTCGAACCAGGATGATATTAGAGGCCTAATGATTTGCAGAAGGCTCGATAACATCGTTTTCTTGCATGTGGTTTAGAAGTTTTCCTACCTCCTTCTGTTTAGAAGTGTCTTGTATGTTGCTTGATTGGTGGGTGATCGCCTGTATAATGTGCTGTGTCAAACTGGTTCGACCTAAGTCAGAAGATAAACGGAAGAAACTGATTTTTCAATGACACGTTCTGCAGCATTTCTGTCCTCATCGCTTAGTTTTGCATTATGCAATAACTCCGTTATTAAGCGTTCTGAAGACAAAGTTTCTGAAAGCTTCCTCTTTCGTTTAACGCAGAATGCTGGAGTACATGCTGCAATCACTTAAGCTTTCTAATGACTTTCGCGTTATGAGTTGCATTGGCAACTCTTACCAAGATAACGGTCCTTGACAGGTCGACGAGTGCTGAAGTTATTAGTACTCTTTTCGGGGTATTAGCGTTCTTCGTCTATTCCCTTACGCCTCCTTCGTTATCTCTTCGATTGCGATAACGGTCCCCCCCCCGCATTAGGGGATCCGTTATCACAATCGAGGGCTTCCCTAATCGCTCGACACTATACTGTCTGGGCAGCTGTTATTCCAATTATAAATATACTCATATCTGCTAAAGTTTCTAATTCTGACATACTGGTCTTTACATGCCACCGCTCAGGTAGGCATTCTCCGGCCTCCAGCAGCCTGAAGACAACCATTTCATTGCTGTTCTTAAAAGAACATTTCTTCACCATGTATACAGTGTACTTAGCAATTTCTGAAATTTTCATGTAATTATTTTGAATTATCTGCATATATCTTTTCATTTAGTGCAGTAATCGGCTAGCCATGCCCCTTCATAACATTAGATTCGCTACTTTAGGCCACGTAACCAGCTAAACAGTGCCTGACCACAGCCCCTTGTACAGCTCCGTCCAGTATTGACATTTTCTTGCAGGAAGCAATAGGCTTCAAAGTCTTTCCCACCTCTGCTTATACCTCATCTGGAGAATACTATTTATGGAATTCCTCAGACTTCAGGCCCAATTCGGGAGTCACTCAGGAATCTGGAAAGAGCAGGGACAGAAATTCCCCGCTGCATGCCAGAATGTATTTGATACTGGCTGTATTCCCAGTATCAAAGTATGTAAACTTGGTGGCCAATGTCGACTTGTGCACCGGGAACGAGGACGGGAAGCTGAGAGATCTGGAAGCACTTTTTTTCTTTCTCTCCCACCTTTTCTCCTTTTCCCCTTCTCGTTATACCTTCGTGAGGGTGTGCAGCTTTCAAAAGGAAAGCCCACATGTAAACAGAATTGCCAAGTACCAACTTCTATTTAAGCCTAAATAAACTTTTTTAACATAAATTATTTTTAATTTATACATTATTTTAACATATAATTAATCATTTTACAATATATTAAAAAATCTCTGAATTCGCAAAAGTAGCATAAGGAAAAGATGGAGGTCGCAAAAATTTTGCAAAATCGCAAATACTAAAATTTTAATGGCACAAGTTTGCCAAAAGTAGCAAATTTGCGAAAAATCGCGCGATCTGGGAACACTGACTGGAAGGCATAGACGGTTAATGTTACCTCTAAAAGACGGATATGTTTACAGCTGCATATAGTGGTCAATTAACTTTATTCAGTTACAACACCCATTGCAGTTACACAGGGACCAGACAAAAATGTCGCCAAATGATCGCCAAGTTTGTTGACTTTTGGCGATTTCTCCCGAAATTTAGGAGAGAAAAAATTAATCACCGAAACCGTCGCCAACTTGGCAATATCTTGCCAATTTAGCGAGATAACTATTTACTCGATGTTCTTATTTCTCCGGCACAGGATCGTTTCTTCAGATTTTCACTTTACATTATATATAAAAAACCTAGAATTTCAGATATAATTTGGCTAAAGTTATTTAAATATGAACAAAATTTTTACAGGATTTTGCTTATCTCGCTGTCACCATGTGTCTAAAGCTACTCCTTGTTTTGCAGTAGGAACTAGAGTTTTTGTGTTGCATTCTTCGCCTTTTCTTCATCTCATATGGGTTGCAATGGGTTTTCTAAATTCTTAAAAGGAGAAAATGATACTCATTTTAACTTACCTGAATGTATTATTTATTAGAATGAAAATATTTGATCTTTTTTCTTCTGTAAACTGTTTGTGGTATAATTATTATTTCTTTAATAATAATTATTATTTATAATTATTATATATACAATTATTATTTCCTTTTTATTCATTTTATTTGTTTATTTAGTGTAAGTTTTGCAACCTTTCAGACTCAGGGTTAAAGAGAATGCCTTTGTGTGACTCCTTGCCGAAGCGATTTTCTTAGGAGGAGTTAACGGGAAGTAGTCTGACATCATTATGTGCATCTGCTCTGACCTCGTCTGCAAAAAACTGTAGTTCCACTTTACTGCGAAGCGGTATTCCAGCAATGTTGACATCCCAAATTGATTTTTATCACCTGTATTGCTTTCTAGTAAAGCGGCATCAAATTGGTGGTCCACGGGCCGCATATGGCCCTCAAAGTCATTTTAAGCAGCCTACGAACACATTCCTCGTAAATGAATTACCATTATTATGACAAATATTTTAAGAAAACATACAATATTTTAATAGTTTGAAGTCCAGTTTTAAGTTATTTTCAATAAGAGAAACGAATATAACTCTTCAGAAAATCTGGAAATAAAGCTAATTAATTTACACTATCTTGAGTACATTTACATGACTTTCTTTTCGTAGTTGAAAATCAATAAGTCTACGAAAAGAACCAGACTGCCGATGAATATCTACAATTTGGGATGATACTTTTTAGAAATTTCCAAGTTTACAAACGTCATGAAAATCGAAGCGTCATGAGGTGTTGTAGTTGAAAAGTGTAGTAAAAACAAAGATGTTTACAATAATTTACACACAAATATTATTTTTTCGGTTTGCGTAATAGAAAAATCTTATAAAGAATAGATTGTCATTATTTATTATCAAGTTTTCTCCCTCTGGTGAAGCTTTTGTATATTTTTTTTTTAGTTTAAATTAAAAGTAAGTTATTTAGTAGTTACGTCAAACTATTAAAATTATTTAAATAGATGCTAATCTGAAAATTATAATATTTAGCTGTCTGTTTGAATTCAAAATTGTAACCAAAAGCAATTCCTTGCCGATACCAACTTTTAGATTTCAGGCAAAATATAAGTGCTATAAATTTGATATTTTTCTTTGCTTTATTTTTATTCGTATATTTTTACAAACATCCAGTAAAACGTTTCTAATTTAATTCACAATTATTTTTTCATGTTAGCCCAGAAGGGATATTCATTTCGTTTTGGCGTTTTGGGTTGATTCACTTTTCAAATTGTTGCCACCAAATATTATTTCCATGTTTTAAAGAAGCTAAATAATGAAGGATCTGCCTTTTAAAAACGTAATCTTCCATCGAATAAGGGCATCTGGAAGCCCTAATTTGGAATTTGGAATTTGTTTTATTTTCGATTTCATATTTTGTAATACTTTAACGAATTTTTGATTAACGAACTCAAGGATTTCAAAGCGAGCAGTGGCAACACTGTACGAAAAAAAAAAAACATTTTTATCTCCATCGTGCAAGACTGTGTATGGGAAATTCTAAAGATATGCTAAATTTTAAAATTATTGTGTGATATTGCTGTTGAACTGAATTTTATGGCTTAAGTGCGAAGAACGTGATATTTAATAAGTAAAGGTAACACGCAAAAATTAACAAAACGCCATCTTGGGAGTAATATAAAATTTGAAAGCTTTCTTTTTTTCGACTCACTGTACATCCTCATGCCTACTTAGACCGCCAGTTTACTTGGATCATTCGTTATTTCTTTTTAAGGCTAAATTAAGCTAATGTATCCGCCCTTTAAGATTTCCTTTTTTGGAATTTTTTTTTAATTTTCCTAATTTTTAAATGAAGATCATCTTTTCACTATTTTTAATATTTTTTTGTTAATTTTAATAACATTAACGACAATGCAACAGCCATCACAGATTTTATAAATATATGTATATTAAAACATTTTAAAAGTAATTAATTTATGTACATTGAACCTACAATGTTCCTGAACTTTGTTCATTAAATAAAAAAGGAGCACATAAATTTTAGTGAGAAAACAGTTACGAACTATCTTTTTAGTTTAGTTCCCACAAATAATTTTTTTGCTTCATTTTATCTCATCAAGAAAAGTAATATTTCAATTTAGCTTTTGTTAAATAGAATTGAGGTATTCATTAAATTTTACATTAGTAAAAATTTATTTTTTTATTTATTTGAGATGAAGTAACCAATAAAAGCATGATTCTATGTTTAGTTGTAGGACTGGGTAAATAAATGCAAATTATATTCATAGTTTAAGTTTGAAGAAAATATATAAACTTTTTTATGGAAATAAACATGTTTTTTAACTGTTTAATCTTTGTTCAAATGAAAAAGTATACTAAAATAAAATACTTCATGACTTGTATTAGAATACGATGTATATGGTACACAATAAAACATAATTTATCTGGGTTGTTATATCTTATTTTCTGCTTAAATTTCGGATATTCGGATGAGATATTCTGAATGTCTATGCTGCTCCGGAGTCAGAGTCATCTGAATATATTTGCATAAACAAACTCTAGTTAACGGTGACTCATATTTCGTAATATTATGCTAGAAATCTATTAATAAAATTCTAGTTAACAGTGACTCATATTTCGTAATATTATGCTAGAAATCTATTAATATCTATTAATTATTATTATAAAATTTTTGCAAGGATGTAATTCCACACAATTTTTTATAAATAATAAATGTAATATCACCGAATAAGATTCTAATTTTGAAACAATAAAGCAAAAATACATTTTTATAGCTCAGTAATAGAATGTTATATGAGGCAAGGCGTGTGGAAGTACAAGACCGTTTAATGAACATATAAACTTCATAACATATTTAAAAAAAATTCTTAATGCACAAAATAAGATACAAACTAAAATACTTAATCGAGATAAATATTTTGTTATGATTTATTAATAAAACCGGTTGCTTTTATTCATTTTTTCCCTCTAGTCAATATAAAATGCAGTAGCAATAGTTGAAATTGCGAAGTATCCGTCAGTCACTTTGAACTTTATAAAAAAAAAATCCCAAATAAGTATATCCAATTTTTACATCAGTTAAATGAACAAATCATGTGGCGCCATCTGTGAGTGAAAGAGACTGCTTTCCTTCCGTGGAAGTAATATTTTGATATTTTGTCAAATTAACAAAACTTACCTCATTTGTAAGACGTCAACTACGCACAATATAAAATTCTTGAAAACTGGAAAGAATACTTAAATGTTATAAATGTAAGCCTGGGAAGCGTACTTAAAAAAATAATTACATTTTATTTTGCCAAATTTATTCATTTTTGCTTCCTTGTAATCACGAAAAATTTCCACGAAAATAACCATTTTGACCACTCTGGAATTCATTTGTTTTGCCTGATATCTGTACGTACGGACAGAATAAACACTATATTTAAAAAAACAAAACAGACTCTAAAATGGATTTAAATCGATCGAGAAGGGAGTTTTTTTCGTGATGTCTATACGTCGTAAGCATGTAGTATGTATCTTGCATAGCTCAAAAACGTTTACCATAGAACTGGGAAATTTTGTATATGGAACGGCTACAACGAATTGTTACGCAACCCTCAAGTGCATATGTATATATATATATATATAGTAGAATTATCATATATATATATATACTCACCCTCTTACCCAGATGGTGAGCTCTGTTTTTCACTCTTATATGTTGTTAAATTGAGCATTTTTGCTTTAAAAGTAATTTAATTATGTTATTCTTGTGTCCTGGTTAAGACTCTTACGCCTTTAGTTAATATGTATGTAGTAGTTGTAGAATTATCAACATTTTCAAACTGGCGCTAGGTCTTACGAGGCCACCATTTCTTTCCATTTGAAATAGAATAGTGAATTAAATTAGCTGGTGTTCCAATTTCAGTGTCTTTTTGCCCAGTCGGACCAAAAGTTAACTTTCAATTTTGTGCACCGAAAACTTACTCTTCTAGCCAGTTGGACCAATGTCTTGTTTTGGTGTGAAAATTCTATTTATAATTGAAAAAAAGTGCAAGCTGTTTATAACTGTATTTGTTGTTTTAGGTTTTTCTTGTATTTTGCAATTTTTATGAAGGTATTTTGAGTTTTTATGTATTTTTTCCTTGCCGCGAAGTGAGAACTGAGCTGGTTTAATGAGAAATATATCTCTCTGAAATTCGGTTGTATTAGTTTAAATGAAATGCAACAAAATATGCGTATAATTTAATAGGCCGTAGAAGAAAATTATGTGGTGTCCACATCAACTTTTTTAAAATGAGAAGGAAAATTGGCTTCTGGATAAATTTAACAATTTTTTTGTTACTTTTATACTTTTATGATGACAGACTTTTGTGAGGGTATCAAAATATCAGAACTCACATCAAAATGTAATCCTGCATGAATAATATATAGTTACGAATTTCGCATATGCGTAAAATAATTTTAGCTAAATTTTATGTAACATTGTTATATCTCTTATATGATGTAACAAGAAAGGCCTCAAGATAGTGCAGTTTCGCAGGAAAAATAAGGTTGCAGGGGCAAGTACTTTTAACATGGAGATAAATGGGCTCGCCAAATTTGGCGAGAAATTGCCAAATGTCATCAGACTTGGCGACATTTTGGTCCGAACTTTGTGTAAGTAACTAGTCCTATCATTTTGTAACTGTAAACGTATCCAGACCTATACATCCAACAAGTTCGAGAAGTCGAATGCACTGGAAATTCCATGGCGTCGGGAAAAATGGCGGTCGGAAGAATGGAGAGAGCGTTAGTTCCCAGTTTAGTTCAGAGCTGAGTTCAGAGTTTAATTCAAAGCATGTGAGTACTGAGAGAGCACTGTGCGAGCTTAACGCATTTGAGGATGTTATATTTTCTTGTCTTTAACATTCTTAGTAGTTTCAAGTGGTAACTACTGCTTTCCTCTCTAGAGATGTACGATCCGCTCCGGAACCGAATCAAAGACCTGATTCACTTTACTGAACGAAATATCAGGGCTCTGGCGAAAACGAAACGGCAGTTCTTTAATAGTTCACCGGAAGCTGTTATTAGGAATCATGCCAAAAATTTGATTTCCTCTTAATGTAACCACTAGCATTTTTTTCTTTGTTTTTCCAGAAATATCTCTGACCTATTTTTATGTGTCTATGCGTTTATGTATGTACACACACTGGCTAATGAATTAGAAACCTTTGAGATTTTCATTTGAATGCGCACTAGGGATGTAGTATGCAAATGTCTTTTATGACGTGGGCTACACAATGTTACAAGGTTAGAATGCTAGTATAAGTGTAAAAGTGTTTTTTACGAGGAATGAAATAAAATGATAAAAACGACAAATCTTTCTTCATTTGAAAAAGGGCTTATTGTTGGAGCACGTTTAGCAGAGCCCTCGATTTCGAAGACGACAAATCTCATTGGATTCTCAAAAGCAACCATATTAAATGTTTTCAAAAGGTGGAGTCAGAACTCACAGTCCTTCTCTAGAAGACGTAACTGCAGTTTGAGCACAGTTCTCTGAGAGAATGACCGGCGTCGTCTCTGATGAATTGTACGGCAGAACAGGGTCTCTACTGTGCTTCAACTGACACAGATCATAATCAAGGTTGTTCCCAATATATTTCAGCTCGAAGCATGCGCAAAGAATTGCAGAGGAGAGGAATGCATAGTCAGGGGCCTATGAGAAAACAACTCATTTCTGCTCAACGTACAGGAATTCGTTTGCAGTGGTGTTGGGAAAGAAGACGCTGCACATCTGAGGATTGGAAACGGGTAATGTGGTCGGATGAATTATGCAACACCTTATTTTGCACTGATGGAAGAAGTCCAATTTGGCGAGAACCTTATGAAGCCATGAATCCATCTTGCCTTACTCGCACTGTATAAAAGTCTGGTGGGAGTATCATGATATGCAGCATGCTTTGCAAGCATAGATGTAGTGCCCTGGTGTTCCTCGAGGGTAAACAAACAGCCATCAGATACCTAGATATACTGGCAGATCAAGTGCACCCTGCAATGCTGCGTTTTTACTCTGACGGCGACGGATACGTCACGGACGATAACGCAACTGCACATCGTGCCAGAAATTTTCAAATTTGGTTCGCTGAACATCAGTCTGACTTACAACACCTTCCCTGGCCACCGCATAGCCCGGATCTTAACCCCATAGAAAATGCATGGGATATAGTGGTAAGATCCATCCGACAGCACTCTCCTTTTCCATCTAATTTACAAGATCTAAAATGCTGCATAACCAATGCATGGTATTTTCCGGACGTAAATGCACTCCAGAAGCATGCAGATTCGATGCCCAAACGAATCGCAGCAGTTATCCGTGCAAAGGGTGGTCTAATGAAATATTGATCTTGGGTTTCTAATTCATTGGCTAGTGTGAGCTTTTGGCTTGGTTGTGTTTCATCTAGTATTTAAGAAGCAAGACATCAAATAAATCGATGCATCTCAACGAAACTGACTCCTCCTGTTTGCAAATGGATGGAGTTTTTTTTTCAATCTGGCAGAAACAATGAGTAGAACAAAAATGGACTCTTTTTCAGTCTCTCAGTTACTGTCGATTCAAATACATAGTTTAAAATGTTCTTAAGTATCCGAGAACTCTATGATTCAAGATGATGAATGAAACTCTATGATTTAAGATGGGAATGTCATTAATTTTTCAAACACGTTTTTCTCAAAACATACACTGAACAGCATCTTTAACCATCTGATCATCGATACCAAAGTCATAAAACGGAGAATTTTATTCAAATTAAATCATAATTTGAGGGGAAAAAAGCCGCTGCGTCATTGATGTACCACAAAAGTTACGTGCCGACGCCATAGAATGTTCCAGCATATACTCAGGACAAATAGAGAAGGCATTGTTCACGAATCCTTCGGCAGAATGTTAATACCTACAGCTATTAAATTTTCGGTAATTGTATGGATTTACCTCGTATATCAACTTGTTCTCTAGAACATTTCATCCGCATTTTGATTTATGGTGTTAGCTGATAATAGACAAGATTTTATATTAGGACCTGTAGACAGTAGTTCACTCTAACGTATCCAGAGATCAAGACCTCTTCTAGGCTAAAAATATTTAATGATATATAAACCTATAAAAAGTAAAAAACTTTAAAATACATCTTTTTTTAATGCAACGGAACCAGCGAAGCCCCGCGTCCGCATCTCAGCGACACTGACCACTCCTGTTTGCAAATGGATGCAGTCTTTTTTCCCATCTGACAGCGCGAGATCTGCTTAAAGTACGTAGATTATAAGTACTCAGTTTCTTCCTCAGACTCCCAGCTGTCATCGCTCCAACAACATCATCTCTAGTCGCAGATCTGAGTCCTTCGGAGCATTGATTTTTTGTTCTTTTCAGCGCTCTGTCTCTAGCGGCGGATCTCATTACTACGGAGTTTTCAATATTCGCTCTTTCCATCGATCCGACATTCCATCTCTAGCCGCAAATCTCTCCTGAGGAATCTGGATTATTTGCTCTTTTCGCTTCCTCAGAACTCTTGCTTTGAGTTGCATTTCGATTCTTCAAATATTGTATCATAATGTAGCTATGTATATTAGGTATTCATTTTTTCATACAACATTGTTATAACATTTATATCAAATAATAAATTATATTCTTATTTATTTACTTATTTAACAAACTTCTTGGAATAAAGAATTGTGAATTTCTCTCTAATTTTTAGAATAAGTATACATTTATAAAATAATGTTTTAATAAATGTTTCCATCTAATGTATTTTTCAATGCTTCAGAAAAAAAGCGGACACTACCAAATAGAAGAACCTTGAGCGATATTTTGATATCATTTTTTCAAATTAAATAAAACAGGAAAATTCCGGTATTATCAGCAGACGATTTCCTGTTCTTTGGATCTGCCTCGAGTCTAAAGGTTATTTTTACGCTCTGCTTTGTAGTAGCAATAAAATATAAATTACAGTAATAAAATAATGTAAATCTTTCACAAAAGTGAGTTTAGTTTTCATTATTTTTTAACTTCTTCAGCATTTTCTTATCCCAGAATTTTATTGTTGTTCTATGTAGAAAGGTGTTTTTAGCGAATCTCAAAGTACGTATGAAAGATATCAGTCCAGGGAGCGAGCGGTTTGATTAAGTTGATTCCACCGTTCCCGCTCCTTCTTTGATTCATGCTGCTTTTTCCCGTCTTTGCACACCGCTCGCCTTGATCCACGCCTATTCCGAACGCATTCATCAAGGTGATTGTTACAGAGCGATGAATCGTTAAAAAGAACTGATTCACTTCAGTGAGCAAACGGTTCCTATCTGCTCCCTCATACGAGAGCTTTTGCCCAACCTCTAGTGCTCTGTCGTACTGAGAAGAGCTGTACGACCATTTTTGTTGAAAGTCCCAAAACTATAAAATGTGCCTCTTGGGAAAATAAATTTTAAGCTATCATAGGTTCTCTAGGAATTCATTCCATTTCGAACCCGTACGCACGTAATAATATGCATGTTTCTTAAATAATTTCTAATCTCTTAAAATCTGAAATATATATGCATTACATACTGATAAACCGAAACAGCACGACCATCCCTGTTATGTGAGAATAGACTATCTGAAACGAGATGGCACATGACAAGGTAAAATTGTTAGACAGAAACTAAGATAGTTAGGTAGCATGTTTTAAGGTATGTTGCTAGCGACATTGAGACATCATTTTATTGACTACCTGTACATATAATGGAAAAAACTATTTATTTAAGTGACTTTGGTAAAGGCTAGCTTGAGATGGCCCGAAGCAGTGACTGAGTATCTCCGAAACTGCATTGTTCCTCGGGTTTTTACGATTTGCGTTGTTAACCTCCATGAAAAGTTGAAGGGGACCGTGAAACCTGCGGTGTACCCCGAGGTTTTGTATGTCTGATCATGTTTGTTGTTGCCTGGTAATGGCAACTAGTCGGCTATCATTTGTAAGTAGATTACAATTCTAGTCTACATTTCTGAACACCCAGTTCATCGGATTCCATTGAGTGTGGGATACCGCAACAGACTTTCCTCTCACGTGCCCAATGTAAAAAGTCCAACCAATCAAAATTTCTCTTACAATTATTTCGGTGGCCATGCGCGAATACCCCATTTTCCAAGCCAACAACTGATTAACACGTATATCGCGGCACATAAACTAGCTGGCGATAAAAATAGATTACTTAGGGATAATTGTCTTGGGCTTTCGGGGACCGATCGCGTTGTAGAACATACCATTGCACTGGTATCCATGGGGCGTTTGACTCGATTCATTGGCCGTCTCTGCCCTATGAATTGAAGAAAATAGGTATTACTAAACAGTTGTTTGATATTATCAAAGATTATTTGAGAAACTGGAAGACAGTTTTTAAGAATAGGACAGATTCTGTTCATTTGATTTGTGATATTCAAAAGGGATGTCCTCAAGGATCCCGCAGTGCCCCCTGTTCTGGAGCCTCATTGTCAATAAGATTCTTGTTAACATGATTGGTGTTGAAATTTTTTGCTGTGCTGATGATATTTTGGCTGTGGTATACGACGACTTACTTGAAAATACTTTTAAGAGATTATAGGATATATTTATACATTGGAGTAAAGAAGAGAGAATAGATTTCAATAATGATAAAATAAAGGCTATTTTATGCCCAGGGATGATAAAGCAACTAGAAGACCGAGATTGAAATTTAATGGTTCAAGGATTGACTTTACCAGTCGTTTCAAACATCTGGGTGTAATAATAGATGAAAAATTAACTTTTATTAAACACTTCAAGGATAGAGATATTCAAAAAATACTTAAATATTATAGAAGTACTTTTGATTCACAAACTTTAAAGATTAAGAGTACCACCCTTAGGGATATATTTTTAAATGTTATTAGACCAAAAATTTTGTATGGTATTGGCATGTGGGGCTGCCGGGCAGAAGAACTCGTTAGATTGAGATACAAATTAGATACATTGCAAAGGAACTGGCTGCTTGCAATAACCAGAGCTTTTCGTACTGTTTCCACTGAAATAATTTGTCTGCTTGCCGGCATTCCGCCGCTCTCTATATTTTATAAATTTTATTATGAAAAATTTTTTCTTAGTAATGGTTTAATAGAGAATATACACAGTCCAGTCGCATTAATGTGACCATCTGTCAAAAGCCAGAATAACCACCTTTCGCAGAGCGGACTGCTGCGAGACGTGCAGGAAGAGAGTCACATAGGTCCCTGAAGGTGTTCTCTGGGATGTTGAGCCATGCCGACTCTAATGCCGTGGCCAGCTGCGCTAGATTACGCGGTTGAGGATCCATGGCGCGAACAACTCGATCGAGATGGTCCCACAGATGCTCGATTGGGTTTAAGTCAGGTGAGTTTGCTGGCCAGGGGAGGACGGTAAACTCATCCTGGTGCTCTTCGAACCACGCACGTACACTGGCAGCTGTATGGCACCTCGCATTGTCCTGCTGGAAGATGCCATCATCCTGAGGAAAAACAATGCGCATGTAGGGGTGAACATGGTCCGCAAGGACAGATGCGTACTTGTATTGATCCATTGTGCCTTCCACAATGATCAGTGAACCTAGAGAATGCCAGGAAAACATTCCCCAGACCATAATGCTCCCGCCTCCAGCTTGGACCGTTCCGGCAATGGTTGCAGGGTGGTTCCTTTCAGAGGTTTCACGCCTTATACGCCAACGTCCATCTGTCCGATGGAGCATAAAACGCGATTCATCCGAAAACGCAACCTGTCGCCACTCAGTGGACGTCCAGCTGCTGTACTGGCGTGCAAATTCTAGCCTTCGCCGTCGATGAACAGCAGTCAGCATAGGTGCACGAACCAGGCGTCTGCTTCGGAGGCCCAGACGCAGCAATGTTCGCTGAATAGTACTTTGGGAGACACTTTTGGTAGCCCCTTGGTTCATTTTGGTGGTCAGTTGCTCAACGGTAGCCCGTCTATCTGCCCGAACGCATCTCCGCAACCGTCGTTCGCCTCTGTCATCTATGGCCCGTGGTGCACCACATTTGCCACGTCGCTGATTTTGGACAGTCCCATTTTGCCATGCATGGTACACTTTTACCACGGCGGCACGCGAACAGTTCACAAACTCAGCCGTTTCGGAAATGCTTCCACCCTTGGCCCGAAAGCCAATGATCATGCCCTTTTGGAAGTCGGATAAATCGCTTCGTTTCTGCATTACGCCAACGATTGAAATGTTTTCCGAAGCCCTCACACACCCTTTATATACGCTCAACTGCACTGTGCTGCCACCTGCCTTCTGTGATTTGTTATTTAACTCTGATATGGAAAGTACGTGGTGGTCACATTAATGTGACTGGACTGTGTAGTAAGTGAGAAAGGAGTGATATTGAGTAGTAATGCCTTAACTGGAAGAAATTATTTTAATATACATCCAAAAGATTTTAAGGGAATACCGTATGATAGAGATTAAATGAAAACTGGTATGTTTGATAGTTACACAGACGGCTCAGGATATGAAGGTGAAATTGGTTGTGCTTATATTATATATTACTACGGTATAGAGATATGCAATAGGAAAATTCAGTTGAAAAGACTTAACTTCGTTTATCAAGCCGAAGTAATTGCAATTGTAGAAGCGTTAAAATGGATTTACAAAAATTTGGAACGGAATTCTGTAGGGCATATTTACTCAGATGCTCTTTCGGCCTTACAGTGTTTGAATAATGCAGAGCCTAGCAATAAACTCGTTGTAGAAATAAAAGATATTTATGATGAAATAAGGAAGAAAAATAGTAGATTTTTTTCATTGGGTCAAGGCACATATTGGTGTTACCGGGAACGAGAGAGCAGATTCGTTGGCAAAAGGAGCAGCCCTGAGAGAAGGCGATATTTGCGATGATATTAATGATTTCAGAAGAATTACAGTGAGAAAGATGAAAGAAAATATAATTGAAAAATGGGCTCGGAAATGGACTAATTCTAATAGAAACAAAGGATATTTAAAAATTTTAGAAATAAAACGGAAAATGAATATTATAAAAAATATAGATAAAATACAGGTTATGACAAACCATGGCAGATTCCCGGCCTATTTGAAACGATTTAATTGCCAGGTAAATGATCAATGTTTAATATGTGGAAACTATGGTAATGCAGCACATTTTATGGAAGAGTGTAAATTAACAGAAAGGGTTAGGAAGAAATTTGGTGTTATAAATGAGCAAAACGTAAAAGAAAGAAGTCCATATTTGAATATATATGCAGAAGAGATAATGAGAAAAGTAAATGAAAATAAGACTGAAATAGACATAGTGAACTGTAGATCTTTTAAAAATTTTTTTTGTTTTGTTTATGTGTTGTATGAGTGTTATGTATTGTCTTTTTATTATTTTGCTAACCGTTTTTGATTATGATTTTCCTAACTTCGTTTATGTGAATGTGAGTTTTTTTAAAAGTTTAATGATTTGCAACCATGATTCACACTTGTTTTTTTTTTTGGTTTATTATGTTTTCGTTTTTTTTTAACTTAAGTTACTTGGAGCTCGGGCCTGGTTTCCTGGAGGTTTTTTTTAGAAAAGAATGAAAACTCAATTTATGCTAATGATTTAGTGTCGGATTTCAGGTAATTTGGAACACTGACGGCTCGTTGGCTCTTTGTTTTTGGTTGGAGGGGCCTGCTCATTATTGGTTGGTCAGAAGGCTGGCTTTGCCAGCTAGGCGACCTGGGCTGCGCCCTGTATCAAATATCAAATATCATTGTATTGGTGATGTATGTGGAAATTATTGCTGACCATATATATATCTCTTGTCTTCCCCACCAGAAATGTATACTTCAGCAAGGCAGCGCTCCATGTCTAAATACCAGAATTATTCTACACTGGTTTGAGGGACTTGATGAATTCGAGTGGTATTCTAACCTCATATAAGAAGCTGACTAGATCAATATCCTGGTAATTATAACTTGTAGGATATTGGCCTTATTGTCCATTCTACTATGTCGTGGAGCGATCCTACAAAACTCTTTAAAATGTGAAAAAACTTAATTGTTTCTTGAAATTTAAAATTAGGCTAAAAATAATATTAGTTTGGCGCAGATTTTAATAAATCTCTATCGATTTTAAGGGCAATCATAGGTAAAATCGTCTTCATCTTCAGGAGCAAAAGACATATGTTTTATACTCGTAAAGAAGGATGGAGCTGCTTCCGATGGCCCTCTAAATTAATAGTTTTACACAAAATCCAACTAAAATTGTTTTTTGTTGGGTAATTTTAAATTTAATATTGGCATATTTGTTGTCCAGTTTATTTTTGCACTTTTACATTTTAAAATACATCTCCAGTTAAAGCAGTGTTCTTTGCATAACAGTAAAATAAAAAAATACTGGTAACATATTTGCATAATGATGAAATTTAAATGTCTGTATATTATGACCACAAAACTAAAAACGCTACTTCCACTAGAATCTACTATTAGTCTTCAAGGCACTGCCATAATAAAAACCCTAACTGTTTCAAATAGTAGCATATTGATTTTCATCATAAAATTGTCTACATTATTATTATTTATTCGATGTAATTACATTAAACTCATGACTGATTGAGTACAATTTAGGAAAATGTAATAAGAATTCAGTGTGCTTACAATTTCATGTTGGATTACAAAAATCATTTGGAGCTTGTTACAGAATGATTTATTCACAATATTGGCACAAATTATATCTTTGAACGAAGCCGAGGGCTTGTTGCATAGGATTATAGAGTGAGTTTCTATAAAAGAATGTACATGCTTTATCTATGCTCATTCCAGCGTCATCATCTGGTATCGATTCCCATTTATTTAGTTTTGCCTTTCGCAATTGCTTATACACATTAGACTCACGAAGAAGTTTCTTAACATCATTTAGATCTGTTGCCATTCCCAGAAAAGATAACAAGCCACTCATAACTGTTTCTGGATTTTTCATGAAATGCTCAAAGAGTACAATCCTATAAAAGTTTTTATATCCACTACCTTCAAGTCTTTTTGCTGTTTGAACATCATGAAGCATTCTGGAACACAAACTTCTACCTTGGAAAAACATATCTGTGCCAGAAACCCACCCTGGACGAACTTTCTTGTTATGCAAATGAAGGTTCACTCTTGGATCTCGTTGCAAGATGATCACTTTCACTATGTCCTTGTTTTGCGCCAGAAGTTCCTGGACGTCTTGAAGATAAATTCGAATTGTTTTTGCAACAACAGTAGTTTTTGATTTACAAGTTGCTTGAATGCACTCAGAAACATTACTTTGAATTAACTTACACGAAGAATATGCAAATGGGGCTATTTTCTTTACGATTTGATCAGAATATCCTATCTTTGATTCTAAAATATTGCACTCAAATAGATCAGAAAGGTACGCTGTTGCGTCATAAATAATCCTCCTTGAAATCGGTTCTTCCCCGTCTTTCAAGGAAGTAGAATCGAAAGGATAAAGCGGTTCATCGTAATAAAATACATCAGAGTGGTGCTTGAGTATATCTGCTACGTGTACAGGACTGGTGTTGAAATAAGAAATGATCAATATTTTTTTTGCTCTATTCAATTTGCTAGTCGTGGTTTTCTCATTGCTGTGTTTTGTCTTTGGAAGAATGTGCACTTTATCCAAGTAAGGGGCTCTTGTTGGTTTCCTTTTCTTCGGTTTTGTTGGCTTTAGTGGCCCTAGCTTAGGGGTAGAGCGAACTGGCACGTTGCAAATGGACCCTGCAATAAAAATGCGAGAAGAAATGAAAGACATATAATGCTTCTTACATTACGCAGTAGATATAACTCATGGTTATGTTGAGAAATGAGGAGAAAAATTATTTTCTATACCTTAATGCTGAACACACTCTAATAAGTTTGTTAAAATAAAGAGAATAGAAAAATTTCCTTCTATGAGTGTTGAGGGTAAAGGCACAGGAACCTTTACGTAGGAGCACCACGGCGAGCAGAGTTTTCGCTGTCTTTATTAATCAAAATAGCAAACCAACTCTTTTTTCATGGTGAAGTCCCAGCATTAAAGAAAGTAACTTGCAAGAACTTAAAACTTGACCTGATAAGGATGGTGGTACCTTTATGCCGAAGCACCATTAAGATGAAGTCTCGGCGAATATTGGATATAAGTTCAGACATGTTGATGATGGGGCATCTTAATATAGTTGCCCTGGGGTGATGAACCAATTTTAAACGAGAAAATCTCACCGATTCAATTTTCTATATAAATAAAAATAAGAGCTAAAGAAACCAAGCTAACTATAAAATACATAAATTAGGATAAATAGGTGCTTATTGAAAGACATTTTTATAAAGAGAGCGCTTATCCAAACTGCGAATCTTTTGTAGGAAGCACACAGCTGCTGGTTTGAACTGAAAAAAACGAAAAAGAAGAAAATTTTCTATTTCTTTTTCTTGGCATGGGGTGCTGAGATTTCTCACCACACTTGGTGTATTGACTAGAATGTGGCAGAATTCACCCCTTAAAAATGAGTCTCGCTTAAGAGTGGACTATTTTTCTATCTGGAACGTCTGCGCCACTCTCCATGAGTGCCAGCACAAAAAAAATGTTTTGGGGAACGAAAATTAATACAGTCTAATATCTTTGTCTCCGACACTTCAACTCCGTTAAGGAGCTGATTAAAATGGAGCAATTTTGTAATTAACACTGTAAGATATATTTTAATTTTATAACAGTTATTTTAATTTCAATGTGCTTTCTTATCGATTCTTGTTTCCACTTACAACTCCCTACCAGAATTAGGTTTTAGAATTGCGTTGAATGTAAATAAGTTAGAAGTAGTATTTAAGGAAGGTTCAATTTACTTTGTGAGAGAGAGTTAGGAATCCTGAGTAGCGCATGTTTGCCTTTGGGCTAAATCTCTCTTGAAGCTGTTACGCTTGGCGGTAGTGCCTTTTGATATTCGCCGGCTAATTTAAATCGACGGCTAACTACGTTAGATAAATGTGTAAGCTTCGGCTAAATCTCTTAGTTAGTTATAATTTAGTTCTTAGTTCTCATTCTGAGTTGAAGCCCAAGTGAAGGTTTGTTGTAAGCCCGAGAAAGGGGCCAACTGTTCATCTTATTTTAAAGAGAAATAAAGAGTAGTTAACTCTTCTTTGACATCTACGACTTCAGTTATTTGAACTCAGAGATCAATGGCTTAATAGTTCACTAGGTTCCTCGACATTTTAGCCAAAATTAGTGAGGAATCCTACAACATCTTCTTTTCTTTCGGCTACGGAGTTGATCTTCACCATGCTTCGTCTGTACCGGCTATGAATAGGCCGTCATGAGAAATCCTCCCGGCTCTACTACAGTTAAGGTGTCTCCATTCGACCATTACCATCTCCAGTCCTTGCGTATGGGACGCCTAAGCCCAATCGACATAACTTGCTCCTAGTTCCACTAAGGGCAGCATTCTTTTTAAGTTTTTCATTGGAGTACCTTTACAAATTCTTCCGGATGTGGCATCTACTAGACGCTGTGGTTGGAAATAACTCACAGATCATCAATATACCAAGATAAGTAATTAGTTCGTTCTTTACACACCATCTCAAATAGTTGATTACGATGCATTTTTTCCAGTACCCACTGCCAGTAAAAGACAATAAATTAAAGCAAAAAGTACTCCTATTTAATAATTAAGAAATTTTCATTATAACCTTAATGAGAAAAATTTTAAATCTTTTTATTCCTTTCCATAAAATGTTTAAAAATATTTAAGAAAAGTAGTTACTGTAATTTAGTCATAATGAGGAAATGTGAAATCTTTTATTCCATTCCATAAAAAAGTTTGGAAACACTTAACTACTTTATTTCCTGAGAGAACATTAATATGACATGTTTACTAAAAACGGTCTAAATATAAATAATTTAGTTTGGTTGATGAAATGAGTTGTTTATATTATTTGATTCTAGCCATTAAACACTCTAGTGTTTGTTGCTCCATTGTTAACCAGTGTTGTTGCTCCATATAAAGCTTTTGGTTTTCTTTTAACTATATTATACACAACGCAATGTATTGTCTCATGTTTGGAACACTTTAATTTTTATACACTTTAAGGGTTTTGAAAGGTTACCAGAACTACTTTACAACATTTCAATAAAAAGTATTTAAAGTCTATAATTTTGTTTCGCACTTTGTGTACATATTTCAAACTTTTAATATTCAGAAAGCTTTAATCACAGGTCAAGACAGGAACACGCATACAGAACACCAAGAATTTCCCAAATGATAATGAAAGTACTGTCCTGAAATTGCTACTGATCCAGTGTAACACCCTACAGATGATGGGTGTTATCTTTATAAAACATTTTCGGACAGTTATTATTTCGAAGTGTACATACACTGCGAAAAAAAAAAGGAAAAAAAAGACACTTCTATATCTGCCGTTTTACTGGGCCGATTGAGGAAATTCAAATTGCGTTTTCCATGTCTCGAAAGCGCGACGTAAGAGGTTATGTATTAGTTTTATATATACCCTTGTCCTTGTTCTAATGCAAGTATTTTGACACAAAAATCGGATTTTTCTGAAATTAGATGCCAGTTTTTTCCATATTTCGAATCTACTACTCAATTCTGCCAAACTGCAAAATTTTGTAAAAGTCGCTCATGTAGTTTTTAAAAAAATAATTCTCAAAATTTTAGCTTCTCTATGTTAATTGAATTTGATATATATTTATTAATATCTCTTTTTTATTAAACTTATTTGATTCTTCCTTTCCTATTTCGAAATTTAGGTTCATTCCAAATTAAATTCGCTTATTTTTTATGAATATTTTTGAAATTTGTGTTTTAAAATAATTTTTATAATTTTTTTGAAAACAAATTTTAATTATAACCTATAAACGTTTTGCCATCATCTTAAAATAGATGTATTTCTAAGCATACCTGCAAAAAATTAGAGTTTTTTATTCAAAATGTCGTAAGACATACGTTAATTTACATTTTGGCGCGTTTTGAAATTTGGCATGTTTGAGCGATAATAACACCAAATATGGTTTACGCACTTTCTTAAAATTATTTGAAAGTATGAACGACGACTTTTTCCTCTCGTGTACAATGAAAAAAAAAAGGAAAGAAAACGAGGTTGCTATAAATTAAAAAATTCGCCAAGTCAATCATTCTTGGCGCAAACTGAAAAAAATACGCCAAGATAAAATTTTGAATTTCTCCTTAAATTTCTCACCAAAAATTACAAAATTTAATATGTAGGCATAATTTGAGTCGTCAAATCGAAATATGGAAAAACATTGGTATGTTATTTCAGAAAAAGTCCGATTTTGTGTCAAGATACCTATATCAGAACAATGCTATATATAAATCTAATACATATTCTAAGTCGCGGTTTCAAGACATGAAAAACGCAAGTTGAATTTTGTCAATCGGCCCAGTAGAACGGGAGATATATAACTGTCTTTTTTTACCCCGCAGTGTACATTGAGAGAAAGACTTGTTTCTCAACAATTATTATTCATAAGTCCCTTTGCTTTGTTCCGAAGGGCACTTCACAATATAGTTGTTTTTTGATGGAATTTTGGAGTGTTTTCGAGCTCGTTCGTAGTTGGTCTAATTTTCTTATATACTTTGTATTAATGGATTTGAGAATAAGTAGTGCTCTGGTGTGATCCTTTCGCCGCAAACATAGCTGTCCGATAAGAAATGAGAGGATCACTAATGTGTGTTTTCTCGCTGTAAATATTATTTTCGCCCATGTATCTTTCTCGAAAAAACTGTCTGGCGCGTTGCCCTGTAACGAAAAAGGTCCATAATAAAAGAAAGCTACAATCATAAGCTATCTATTGAGCTGAATCCTTTTTCTTTTTATTATTTATTTATTCCTATTTTGTTTAACTTAGAAAGATTGTGCATAATAATTTGCTACTGAAAACACAGCCAGCTTTAAATTCTCCTGAAATACCTGTGAACTAAATATAACGCCCAAGTTAAATCTTCCTTAATTTTAAAACTGTTATGTTTACTTTATTACGTTTTATAATTTTTTTTGGCATGATTCGCCCAAATTAAATTAAGAAAATGAATTTCCCAATATATGCAGGGTACCCTAAAATAAAGGGAAAAGTAATGCCAAAGAAATTCTTTGATAATACTGCAAGCTAGCATTTCGTAATTGCGGATCGCACCGCTATGATTGTTTACCTAAGATTGGCTCTGCCTATTTGTTAAATACCATTACCCTGAGTGCAACAGTTTTTTCTGAACGCTGACTGGTGTGTGTTCGCACTATCATGCCATTATTATATAATGTACGACTAAAAAGAGCAAAATGTGTGCTCAAAATTTATACGTTGTGGAAGTAAACTGTAATTAAAACCATTGTTGTACTTCGACAAACACTTAAAGTTGATTATCTGAGTAAATAAAAATTACGAGTGATTTTCCAGATTAAAAAATAATATGTTAAATGAAGACTGCTACGAACTGGACATGTGTTGAACAGAAGACAAGTCTAAAACATTAAAAAAATACGACACACTAACCAATGAAGCTTATCAAAAAAAACATTGACCAGATTTCTGAAGAATATCTCTTCCGTCCGACAACTTTTGGGAAAGACAACCATGGCATTCGTGTCTTACTCACGTAATCTACTACTTCTTGTTCAATGCGAACTTTTTTTCCTATTTCTTTGAATTTCTTCGCATGCCTTGAATAATATTGCATGTTAAGAGTTCTAAAACTGTTTTTATGTTTCCAGTAGTCAGGAAAACGTGGCGATATCGGTGAGAACGCTTTGAATGGAGCTAAAAATATCTAAGTATAATATAACTTTAAATTATTTCCGATTACTTTAGAGTATCTTTTATTCATATATGGAATAAGAAAGCATATAAAAAGAATATTGTTATTAATATAACACATTCTTATGCATATAATTTCGTATTATACTACTTTTTACGTAGTCTTTTAAAAACACGAAATGATTTGCAGCATAAAAAGAGAGCTGATTTTGGGGAAGTCTTGGATGTATTCAAAAGCTTTTTCAATAAATGCAACTGAATTACTTTCAGTAATTACATTAGCGTCTTTTCTTTTACAGACTTTACTGATTTATTTAAAGCGAAACTTAAATGTACAATTTCCCATTTCGGACACGTTATTGAAAGACTTACTAATCTCAGCGAAATTTACTGAACAACTCTTCCTGCCTATTAATAATTCAAGAGCGTTTAGTGTTTGTGAGAGTGGTATGATTATATGACGCGCATAGCTGTAAATCCTGCCGTAACGTTTAATTTTCCGTTCAGTGATAATTGAATGACTGGAAAGCTTCGACGTTAAGTGGCACGAGTCATATCTAATTTCATATTCTGGATAATGCTGTAATTATTCTTTGGGACTAAAGGTTCATGAAATATAATTAGTTACAGCTGTAAATGGCTGCCGTTATTTAAAGCCTGACATTCCTTTCGTGTGACATTTACATTAAGATGTAAAAGTCAGACGAAAGGAATGTCAGGCTATAATGCGTAGGGTATGTAATGAAAACTTGAAGAGCTTAATCAATTACAGTTTTAATAACAAATGTTCTTGTACAATCAAATCAAAATATTTGTAAGCTAGAATTATTACATAAATTGTGTAATTATACCCGAGTTAAGTGTTTTCTCGTATTTAATGCAATACATTACTTTCTACAATCATACTTCTCATTTCTATATTTGGCACAGCTTAATTCTCTTAATTAAAGTTTAAAGCAAGTTATTTAATGTTTATGTTCTATTTCTTGAGTTCAATGAAATTATAGGCAGGTGCATCAAAATTCTGTAATTTTGGCCTAGTAGTCAAACAAACAAATTGATGATGAAAACAAACAAATTAATGAACTAATTTAATTCTGTAAATATCGAATGTAAAACGATGTCTTGATAGCATGTTGAGTTGATTTTACAATTTTTTCTCTCTTCCTTTTTTAATCTCCCATTGTAAGAGAATCTTGTGACAATCATAAACTCCTTACTGAAACTTTTGAATTATGGAATAGAAATATTTCACTTCGAAAAGCGCAATATCCTTCAATCCGCAGCTTGTTTACGTACGGCATTTTGAAAGAATAAATTTAAACATAGCAGATGTATTTCACATTTCAAATAATAAGCTGTTGCCATGCTTTTTTTAAAACTCATTACCAAAATTGTTCTAAAAATGTGTAAGCACCCTCTGAAATATTAAGCAAAGTAAAATCCACTCAATCTTAGGCTAGAAAGGAAAATGCAAAATAAATATTTTTTTAACCTAAGAAATTTAAAAAAGGGAGGCGTCAGAAATATAAAAGTCATTATAATTAAATTATATCCTACGTTTTACACTGATGCATAACATACTCTATTTCAAAACAAATGTAGCATTAACAAAGACTTGATTTACAACAAAGGTATTTACTGGAGACAATAAGCGTGATGTAGATTTTGGATGATTAAAATTGATAAAAACAACTTGGCAGAGGAACATTTTAAACTTAGTATTTTTTTACCCACATTAACACACAGCATGGCAATGACCAATACAAATTTTGGGTAGTTTCCCAGTTTGCCGATTGTAGTTACGTGTGAGACATTTGAGCCAATAGCCTGACACTCATATCCCACGCTGATCTATGCGAGATTAATAAGGAAACCTTGTAGGCTAAGAAAGAGCTGGTCCTTGTCATTAAAGAAACGTTGTAAAATGCGTTAAATTTACGCAGTACTGTTATCTTGATGCACTCTGCTTTGGAGAATAACACATTTATTTCCTTTTGTTGTCTGCTAAATTTGCTTACTGCAGTGAAGTTGTAACTCCTGATGTGCAAAGTTAACTAAGCCTAACAGTTTGTAAGAATTATTATTTAAATAAAAAAAATTATAATTTCAGCCTTTATTATAACTTTTCCTTTCCTTTTCCTCAGCTAGAAGTTAGAGCATATTTAAACTGAGGTTTTTGGTTTGTAGGACAGAGCGTGTTTCCGTCTCTTGACGCCACGTTAGTTAGATTTGCCAGCTCTGATAAGATAGTATTTATTCGGCTTTGAGTCGCAGCTGCCATCACTTAAATTATTCTCGCCGGTAGAAGCTCTGAGCCAACTTAAAGTTAATTGTGTAGTCTTTGATTGCTAGTTTACATTTAAAATTTTTAATTTTACTTTTACTTTAAGTTGCCTTGCCACAGGTGGCGGCTAATCCTGTGAATACAAGAAGTACGTTTATGTTCTAAGTTCTATTAAATGAAAAAGTTTATTTTAAACCTTTTGAAGGCTCTGTAGTTCATTTAAGACACAGCGATAATTCGCTTAATGTCTGTGTTTGGAGTTTGATACTAGTCTATCCTACCAATGAAAGTCAAATTCTATAAGTTAAGCACAAAAATTTCGTCTCGAACGAAAGTATCTTTATTAATGGTTAAAGACTTTAGTTATTAATGGTTAAAATACCTGCATTAAGACTTTAGTGCCAATAGGAGATGAGATCTTGTATCGACGACAAACCGAATGTTCAGCCAAAGGACTTACTCTTGCAACAATAGGACTGTATACCTATAACGTTCTTGTTACAATTCTGAGATCCTCAGTGATCTTAAACTGACGGCAAATAAATCTTATTAAAAGATTTGAAGATACAGGTTGTACTTGGCAAAAAATAAGTTTATAAGGTATTTCTCCCGCCTTATTAGCATGCCATCGTGTTATAACACTCGACGCGTATTCGAAAGGTCCGAGGTTGGTGTTCTGGCCAGGGTATTGCCATTTCTTCGGTTTCCTTGCTTCAAAAGAACCCTGATGTCTCTACAAGTTCAGTTACGAATCTTCGCCTTAAGAATAGTCGCTTTGTTTTGGGAATTCATTTATATGTGAACAAATTTTTTTGACATTTCAGAATTAATAAGAAAAGAGCCAAATAGGCCGATGAGCATTTACAATCATCGAAGGAGATAATTTTTAGTAATTCCTCTCCAAGGTTACAAACTTTATCAGACTCGTAACACTAACGAGTGTCAACTGTAGTAAGAAATAAAGTCGTGTATAATTAATTATACGCAAATATATACATTTTTTTATACTTGAAAGAAAAATTTAATAAATAAGAGAAAGATACTTGGCTGTTATTATTTACTCTCAAATTTTGTCCCTTTAATAATTTTTTTCTGAAAAAATAGAAAATATTCAAAATTTGTTAATTTTTTGTCTAATTTAAAGTAAATTATTTAATGATTAAATAAGAATGTTAAATATGTGTGAAAGGAATTTCAGTCTAAGAACTTATTTGGCTGTCAGTATATTTGAATTACAAAGCGTGATCAACAAAAATGTCTTACAGACACCAAACTTTAGAGTTCAGACTACAAATTTGTATTTTTTTCCCTTGCGGTACTATTACTATTGTTTGTGCATGTTTTAATAATTAAAAATTGGTTACCATTTTAATTATCAAAACTTAAGTTGTAATACTTTAAAATTTAGTTTGAAATTGGGGCCTGTTTAAGAGAGATCAGTTTCTTTATGTCTGGTCTTATTTCACTTAGCTTTAACTGTAAATTATGATCCACTTTTAATTTTATTCTGCATTTAGTTTTCAAATATAACATGGAAGAAAATTCTTGTTCACACAAATAGGTTGTGCAAAGAGACATTAAAATTTTGATACCTTTATTTGAAATGCCATTAAATTCTTTTTTTCGGTTCAGCCAAAAGTGAACAACTGAGTTATTTTTTAAATCTTCAGTTGGAGTTCGATAACAGAAAATGTGTATCAATAGTCCTTTTTCTTCAAGAGAGTTTTGAATTTAATTGTTAAAAATACTTTGTTTCTTTGCGTACCACCTGCTTTTTCCCTTGCGTACCCCCAGTTGAGAATCTCTGATCTAGATTATGTAAATTTACAGATATGCTGCTTAAATTAGTAATAATTTTAAGTTGTGTTAATTTTAGAGGTATTCAGTCAGTGTTAGTTTATTAATAGAACTAAACTCTTTTTGGCTTAATCTAAACACTATTTTAACCTTTTAGACTGTTGGATGAATTAATTTCCCGTCTTTACTTTCCAGTACCAGAACATTAAGTAATTGAAACAATGTAAAGCAAGTGCAATACTTATCTCAACTTCTTTTAGAAGTTACAGAAAATATAACATTAACAAAATTAACTTCTTAAGGCTTGGACTAATAACAAATGATTCAAGGTATTTACGAATCGATGGTAAATTTGAAACCTAACAATTTGACTGCTATTTTCTGCTTGTAACAAAATTTCAATCAAAGACGCTCATTAAATCGCAGCAACGCTAAATGTAGGCAGTAACAGATGCGTTTCACCATTGCTGTCTAATATTACAAAATGTGTTTCTCGAATTTAAATTATAACTTTTTATTTGAACTCATTTCAAACTCATTAAGGAGAAAGAGACGAAACAGTATAAGTGCAAGAAAAATTTAATATAGTATGTTAATTAAAATAAGACTTAAATATTAACATTTAGTTTAGTGATAATTTTAAATTGATGAAATTTTTTAAATTAAAGATCTGGTTATGTTTCAATATTAAATCTTACAGATTGCTTTTATTCAGCTCTTGCGAATATCGGTTAATATTGTGAATTTATAATTTGAGTTTTATCTCTCTTCTACATATTAGAAAATAAACTAGTAAGTTTTAATTTTTCTTTTTGAATTTTTATTTTAATTACTGCAGAAAAAGCAGTTAGTTGTAATGGCAATCGTTCATCTGAGAGAGGTTTCTAATAATGAAAGCGGATTATTCTAAGAAACTTTGTACATTTAAAGTAGCTTTGTGGATTTAAAATCAAGCAGTTAGTATGTATACTTAGAAATCCTGTTATTTAGCATTCTCTTGGGCTTGAAAGTGGTATGTACACTGAACTGTGTATTTATAAGTGATGAATATAACGAATTTTAATTAACATATAGTTGCAAAGTTGCTGATTTTCAAGCCTTCTCTAATCCGGATTCTCTCTCTCCGAACATACAGAATATTTGTTGTTATTGTGACTATCCCTTTTGTCTGATATCAGAACAAGCCCGCAAAATTCATCGTGGTAAGGAGGCAAGATTGCACCTGCCGTTGACAAGAGCCTTGAGCACCATACAGGTGACATTACGGCTTTGCTCATATCCGCTTCCAGTTTTGAAGAGGAGCACCCCGAGGGACGGGTCCCAGAGTCTTCCAACCCTCTTCCCCTACCATCAACCTCTCGAGAGGACTTTCAGCTCGCCGCATATTTAGTATGTTCCCATGCCGCACAGACACCATACATTTACAAACATCCTTGCCTTCTTCAGGATTCGAACCCGGGCCCGTCGGTATGACAGTCAGCGTCGCTAACCACTATCCCAGTTCGGCAGCAGAGAATATTTAGAAGACCACAGTAAATTAATTTACAGATTACCATAATTATATTTTCGACAGTTTCTATTACGTCATATTTAAAAAAAAAACCTTGATTGCTAAGGTACTGCTATTTGATTGAATTTTTTTCAATAGATTTGCAATCAATCAATGAAAAGCACGGACGAGAGAAATGCAAAAGCTAAGTTTGCTGGTGCGTTGATCAATCCGAAATCAAATAATTTCGTGCTAAAAATAATTCTGATTCTCAATAACGTTACCTGAAAGCTGTAGAATACGAAAATTGGCTTCGGAACATTACTCTATCATTAAAATGTCATAAACGATTCTATTAAAATCACAAAGCTGTAGAAGTTGATGAAAGAATGGAATTGATGCCGAAAGGTTATAATCCAAACTTTACACCACTTCTCTTCCTACAAAGTTATTTTTATGAAGGTAATATTATCCAGCTTAAAATAGCGGTCTAGCGAAACTTTTCGTTACCATGCAGGGTTTAAGTTTTGGTTAATTGTTCGACTTCAGCCAAGTATGACAGAACGTGATGTTCATCATTATAATCTCATTTGAATAATATGCTGCGGATTTTGCCTGAGCGGTAAATATAACTCTCGTGGCCAATCACTCAAATGAATGTGTCAGTGCTTCCAGTGGAACGACGTGTTTGAATGAAAAATCCCCAGTTTTCAATGATAAATTTGAATACCGTGAAAGTATAACTGTAAGTGTTTCTGAAGCAGCATGTTTTGTCATTATTCATCCCACAATTGTAATAATTCAAAATCCTGGGAAAGAATAAACCCCATTCCAATCAATTAAAACAAAACAGATTTGGAAAATAATTACACATATATATATAATGGAAAGGATAATATATACATGCAAAGGATTTACATATAATTATTATGCAAACTAATTAAAATAAAAATGCATTTAAAATCCATCCCATGTCCAGTTCGGAACAAATAATATGCAAAAAAAAAAGCAAAAAACGAAGAGGCAAGCTGTATGACAGTCGCAGAATGTGAAAAGCAAAAATGAAATTTGCGTTTTTCGTTCCCTACAATTTCATAATAAAAGGGTAATTAAACTAATGTGGCCAATCTAAAAACTGTTTTCACCGCCAAACTGCAGTTTTTCATGATAGCCTATACTTAAAACATTATGGCGGTATAGTCTTGATATCCTTTATTGAGTTGAATTAGGCAATTTTGTCAAACTTCTTACATTAGTTTTAATTTATTTGCCTGTCAGACAACTTAGTGGTTAGGGAAACCTACTGCGGTACCAAAGGGCTCGTGTTCGAATTCCGGAGAAGACATGGTTATAACTGTCCTTCCCTTCATAGGAGGCAAAGGTGGACGGACGCCTATTAGGTGGCCTCCACATTAAAAATAATCATCTATCTCCTTTATTAACAAATGGGCCTACTTCAGCTACCAAGTCTCAAGAGGGTCCTCTTGAGTGAGTTCTATATTCTGTAACATTTGACAACGCCGCCCAACCGGTATAGTGGTTATCATCTACCGTGGTGAAGGATCCAGGTTTGAACCTCGGAGAAGGCATGGATGTTTGTAAATGTATGGAACCGGTGCGGCATGGTAGCACTCTAAATATGCGGCGAGCCAAAAGTCCGCTCATGTGATTTGATGGAAGGGGAGAGAGGTGGGACACCCTCGGACCTGTCCGCCCGGTGTGCTCACCATTAAAATTGGGAATGGAACTGAGCAAAACCGCACTGTCACCTGTAAGGTGCTCAAGGCTGTTGCCAACGGCAGGCGTAAACTAGCGTTCCTTGCCACAAGGTCAGACAAAGTGAAGTAACAAAAACAGCATTCGACAACTTTTTTCGTTTCCTGCCTTTTTTCTCTTTTACGTATCCCATAACTTGTAACTTACAAGAAATATTTATATATACTGGGACTATTAGACCTACAAACCTATTATACTTGCTTTAATTTCTAAAACTACAGAGTTAAAAACTACAAAGTGTCTTCAAATAGTGTTTACACGCTTTGAACTTTAGAAACAGAGAAGTTACTACAGACAAACTGATTGGCTATTTATAATTTTAAGCTGCAACATCTGGGTTGAATATGTATAAGAGCACGTAGGCATTCCGTTGTTTTCACTTCCATAATAAAAGAAGTATTTCCGTAACTCTAAAATGAGACATAAGTATACACTAAATAGCAGAGGGGAAAAAAGGCTTTCTTTTAAACAACGTAAGCAAATTTTAAAGGGATATCGGAAAATTGAGAATGTGCACGAATTGCAAGAATGATGGGATACAGAATTTGATGCTTCATTTCAGTCTTATTTAACAAGTGCGAGATTACGGGATTAGCTTGATGAGAAGGAATCATGTATGATCTGAAGAAAGCATGCTGCAGCAACAATACCCAAAAAAACAAAGGCTTTCAAAATGTACGTCACAAAACTACGGGCACAAGATGATGTGACACATAAGATTGAGAATAACTGTGTTTCCCTTCTAACTGAAATCATATCTATTGTTTGTTGATTTGTTCTACAGCTCTTAAAGACAATATATTGCTGCTATTGGAACAACATTTAGCTCTTTAAGATAAATGACAACAAAAAGTTAGTTAATAGTATTGTTACTGCTAAATGTTCAAAGATTATAAATATTATTTTCAAATACCTTGTATTCAAACAGAAAAAGCTTCGCTTGCATTCATATAACAATGCATAGAGGTCTAATAACCATCAACATATATTTTTAGTGCTAAACCACATCATTAAGCAAGGAATTACAATATCAATAACCTATCTTGGCCTTTAAAATTAGCTTCCACGTAACTTAATGAAAAATTATTTCAGACCCCGCGAGGCAATCAAAAATTACATTAAACGGTACGGCACTGAAGTTTCACTAAAAGGCAAAGATGTAGGATGAAGTACAGGACATCATTAAACCGAACACCAGATTAATTTATCTTATTCCCTGATATTTTTAAATCCGATTTAGGTATCTAGCCGTTAGTGAATGGCTACATTCAATAGTTATAAGTCTTAAAATTCATTGTAGAATGGCTTAATGCTTTATAGAAGAAGTGATTCTTTACTTAGAAACGAAAACAGAGTTTAATACAAAACTTTGCAACGAAGATATTATATCTGTAGTAAATACAAAATCAGTATAGAAACAGGATAAGAGGGCTAAGGATTGCAGAAATCGATCAAAATATTATTTTTTGTGATATGTTACCTTTACTTATTCGAACATACATGGGAGAAAATGAGAAAAGAATTAGCTATTTCGTCACCTCGTTTCACTATTATTATTTTCATCATCATCCCCATTGGCATCATCACTTTCTTCTTTTGCTTTTTCATAAAACTGAACAATAGAAATAATTTTTCACTTATTTTTACAGACTATGGTTATACTTTCTTCAGGAAATTTTGCAAACCTTCATATAACAATGACCTTTTCGGGATACAAAGACTGAAAAAGTACCAAGAAGGTTACCAAATAAACGTGTTTCCTTTTCTGTTGCCTATATATACCTGATATCAACATGTATGTGTGTCATTTCATTTTTATTAAGCAGACTCCCAACACTAATTCATGGCTTTCGAATAACAACCACTTTGCACGCTTAGCACCCGTGAATAATGGGTATAAGACGCCGTTTGGAAAATTGAAAGGTAATTTTTTTCTCTTTTCACTGTTGCGAGGCTTTTTGTTTTACTTTTTAAACTCTTAAAATTTAACTGACTTAACTGGTGCCGGACAAACTAAAAAAAACGATTAATAAAATTCTTCTAATCTGAAGAGGAGGAACTGAGTGATTTATCTAACTCAAATAATATTTAAATAACTATTTCTTAGAATCAATTCACTCAATCAAAGCAAATTCACACTTAATAAATCTTACCCTGGAGATAAGAAGGAATAAATCTTCTCTGGTACTCAGTAGAATAGAATGCTGAATCTCAACCAAAACATTTCTTAAATTCATTTAAACAACATACTCAATCATTTCTAAAATTAACTCAAGAGCAACAAGATAAAATTCATTAATTCAAAACCTCATAAGCGCCAGAGAAAACATATTAAAAAATAATCAATCAGTTCCACAAAAGAAAAATCAAGCAGTAGTTTTAAACTTTCCTGGCACCTAAAAAAAATGCCTTACAAAATTTATCTCAAAACAACATTCAAAATAATCATTAATACGTGGTTAGTACATAAATTAAGGTTTGTGTTGTGAAAAACCTAATTAAAAGTTATTAGCAAAAACCGCACGCAAAAATCTCCATGTTTCTTAAAAGCCTTACGACTCAAACAAATGTAGCGACTGAACAGACCATAGTAAGGTAACACAAAAAAACATGCAAGTTAAAATATAAAATCAAACACATTTATTAATATCTTGAATATTCTAATTCAAATAGCTGGGGAGACTTATATACAACAGTAAATAATATTCCACATTATTTCTTTCAAATCGTTTATGAAGAACATATTTCCAATTTAACAGAATAAACGATTATTATGATTATTCTATACATAAACTTAGTTATTTATAAATGGATCTCATGTAAGCTAATGCAGAAATTAAAATTAAAAGAATTACATATTTTATAGACAATAATCTTAAATTTTAATTAAGGCGCAAACAATCCTTTTTCCTTTTTAGTTTTCAAATAAATTTTTCTCTCTCTCCCAAATTAAGGAAGATTAGTTGAAATTACTTTACTTGAAAATACTATAATCTTACGAATAAAAATATTAAGTAAATCACAGTTGGTTGAACTGTGAACATATCAACACATCATCCCAAGCAGCAGCTGCATATCGTCGACCTCAGCAAAAAATCACGAACTCAAGAATTGGTCCTTTACTACTCAGCCCAAAAGTAAGGTGAAGAAGGATGACATAATTGTTGATAAGTTGGAAATCAGGCGACCGGGAACGCTGGATATACTATAGTAAATGAATCGCAGACTGCTTTGGTAATCAGTCGGCCGAACCCAGTAAAACTTCAAATATGATGAGTATCCACGATGAGCTCGGCTTCGAGCATCAAAATTCCTGGAAAGCCCACTTCAGGAAATGTCCGTATTTACCTCAATTTTGGATGAAATTCGAAGTTCAAACCCCGAGCTGAGCTGAGCTCTTGTCTTTAATGCAAAACTCATCAGCTAAAAGCCAAGAGAACACCGCACCAGGCTGCAAGCGCGAGCCACTCGCAAGAGTGAAGCCCCGAACGTTTTCGAAACTACATCACTCAGCTCCTAATCCTTCTCTCTTCACTAACTTCGTACAGAACCGAAGAAAACTCAGTTTCTCCGCCCACTATAAGTAAAATACCATAAGTAAAATATAAGTTGTAGCATCTTCGGACTTTTCTTAAGTTCATAGCGATTCGATGCGGTCGAAAACTTCTAGATGAAATAAAGACTTCCTTTTTTTTCAGTCCAAAGCGGCTTTGCCCTTGAAGGACTATTGTTTTCGTTTTGCGATTTTGCGTCGGAAACATTAAAAGTCTGCATCACTTTTCAAACTGTTGCCACCAAATATTGCAGCTCTGTATTATGTTTGAAGAAATTAAATAATGAAGAATCTGCATAAATGTATGTATATTTCTCCAAATGTGAGATACTTAGAGCCATCCAATTTTGAATAACGTACGTTTCTACCCGAATATGCGCATCTGGAAGCCCAAATTTGGAATCTGGAATATGTTTTATTATCTATTTCATATTTTGTAAAACTGTAACGAATTTTTCATGAACAAACTCAAACGATTTATTAGCGAGCAATGGCAACACTCTATGGGGGAAAAAACTTTTTATCTAAAGCGCGAGGAACTGTGTATCGGAAATTGTAAACATATACTCATTTTAAAATTATTTTGCGATATTGCTGTTGAACTGAATTTTATGGTTCAAGTGCGAAGAACATGATATTTAATAAATAAAGATAACACAAAACGTTAAAAAACGCCCCTTTGGACGTAATTTAAAATCTGAAACCTTTCAGATTGTTTATTATTATTATTTTTATTAGATCTTAACAGTTGAAGGACATATTGTAAAACTCGGGAGTAACATAGTTTTTACACCGAGAAATAACCTCTGCAGATGTAAAACGGCTGAACACTAGGAAGTCTCAAATCATTCTCATCTCTTTATATTTCCTGCTCTTAAATGACTAAGTATGTAACAGAACAGGGATCCAAACTCTCCCTTGGAACTTCTTTTTGCGGTCAGGAAAACCAACATAGGAGTTGAACGAAAGCTTGGCTCACTCTCATGAAAAAAAAGAAGCCCATTAATTGTAAACACATGCTGTAATGGTACAATACATAAACTATTTTTCATCTCATATAATATATTTGTAACTCGTGTCTATGCATTTTACTAACTATTGTTGTAACACACGAAGATACTGAAAAGTTCAGTTGTAAATAATTAACGCATCCCACTTTATGCGCTCTATCAAAGGGAAGATCTGTGATTTTAGCATCTAATTAGCAAATAGGAAATCTGTGGTTCAAATCCTAGTAAAAGCACTGCTGGTTTTTAACGTTTACGATATTCTGTAAATCATTATAATCTATACAAAACACATTAACTAAAAAGTAGTGAATGATAATTTTTTACCTCATGGATTTGGTCGACGGGTCTCGTGTACCTATCTAATCGACATTTAAGTAGGTGGAGGGAGAATATGAGAAATTACTGTATGGAATACATGCTGTCATAGCGTAAATGATTAACAAGACCAGCTACCATGTGGAGGATACATGATTCGAACCCCGGCAACGGAACTGTTAATTTCCAACATTTGTTAAGTCCAGATTTTCAATGATCTCTGCAAGGCTGTTACTGAATCTGAAATAATATAAACTTGATTTAAAAAATACAGTTTGAACTACTGACACTTTGCTATTGTTCAAAAATATGAGGTTTTTATCTCATAATCCAAAATTGTTTACTTATGTATACAGTGTGCGTGAAAGTTTAAAGACAAGTATAACATTATGATGAACATTATATTTTGTTCGTATATGATGAACATCATATTTTGACGTTTCGAATGAACATTGCTATTAGAAGTTGTTAAAAATAATGCATAAACAAAAGTACAATTTATTAAATTATCCGACCTGAATCCTCTAGTAGACTGAATCTTTTCTATAAATAAGCTAACCCCATTCGCTGCTTTATGAGGCCCTTTACGAACCTTCTCAAACGAACAAAGCAGCAGATAAGATTTTTTGTTATCCTAAAAAAGTGTAGAAAATATCGTACGCAACTTTTTAAGTAGTAACATTTCAAAAGACACTGCCTGCATTTCACATTGTTATGTTCATACTCTGGTACATAAAAGAATGAAACATCTCTTACACGCGTATTTGTATTACGGGATATTTCTCAGAATTCAAAAAGCAATTAAGTGGCGAAAGTGCATTGGTGTTCTAAAATTAACCAATAAATCAGAAAATTAGCATATTGAAGAAAAAAAAGAAACAATAGGTATAAACAATATAAAAATGGCCTGCTTTGGGTAGAATTTACATCTTTGTGTTATGGACTTCAGAGAGGTAATAGCTAAATTTTTGAAAAAAAAAATGTTAAATGATAATAATAATTAATGTTAAATTTTAAATGTGCGTAAACTAAACTACAGTCAAAATAGTGTAACAGTATATTACTATGTCGATTTTTATATTGCTTCAATAATTTTAATAAATGGGTTAAATTTTGTTACTTTACGAGAATAATTAAGAACGTTTATCACTGTAAAGCAGAAGTGAAACTTACAAAATTAAACTGGCAATAATTATCTGCAGCTTAATTAACTAAAGTAATTTTGAAATATAATAAGTTAAATACATATCATGTTTATTTACCTTTCTGACAGCTATCCTTTCGGTGAATGGGTCCATTTGACTTGTTTCCACCGATATGCTGATGCCCATAGATTAATAGTAATAAACATAAAGAAATAAAGTATAACCATTTCATTGGACGGGTATTAAAGATGGAAAAGAAACTCATAATTCGTATCGAAGAAATTATACGAGTTTCCTTTTTATCTGAAAAAAACGCAGAATTAATTTGATATATCTATCGTAGATTAAAAAAAGAGAAAGCTATTTGGTACATGTTATAATATGATTCAAATTTTTTAAATATCAAGAATGAAATTAAAATTTTATTATCAAGAAAAAGATAAAAATTCTAGAATTATGCATAATGAATAAATATCCAATAAATAAGATTTAAAAAAGTGTATTTAAAAATGAATTTAAAGCATTTGGTAAACCCACACTGCCCGCAAAATATAATATATGAATGAAAATTAATTTATTAACATCGCAAAAAAGATGTTATTGCTAAGCTTTGTAAAAAAAAGTAGAACAGATTTTGTAGCAGCAATAAATAAGGCAGAAATTATTTGTCGCAACTTTTAAGTACAAGCCTTTCAGTGGGGAAAAAATGTATGACTAAATTTTGAATAACTTTTTCTTTAATTCATTAAGTGGAAAATCTCCATCAGGCTTTGATTAATGATAAAAACGATATTATAATTTTTGCGAGTAGTTCGACCTTGTTATTTCGAATTTCAAATGCATGATTTTATGTTACATATTTTGAAGTGTTGTGGATTAATTCTTTAACAAGTGGACCATCGTAACTATTTAACATAAAACTGTTTCAGGTGTTAAATTGTAATCTGAATAAGAAAACCAGATCACAGTTTTGTATAATCTTTTCAGCTTTGCACCGTTTAATTTATATAACACTTTTCTTAAATTTTCCAAATGTTAAAAAAAAATTTCGATGTCTACAGGTTAATGAGACTGCAATTCATAAAACTCTTCTTCTTTTATTAATTTAATTATCCTTAGATGGTTTGCGAGTGAATGAAGAGAAATGCAGCATTAAATTAGATTTTAAAAATTAGAGTAATTAGAATATACATGTACATTAAATTAGATTATACATGCACATTTAACATACAAATGCTTAAATTTCATATCTATGTGTGTAAGGTATTTCTGTCACCTTCTTAGCATGCATTCGTGGTGTAATGGTCAAGCACGCTTGGCGCGTATTCGAGGGGTCCGTGGTTCGAGTACCGGCGAGGACATAGCTCGTTTCACGTATCTTAGCATCAAAAATCCTAATGTTTCAATTGGAAAATCTTTTGAATTCTGAATAATTAGACTTTCAGGAACAACAATATTTTAAATGGATGAGGAGAAGTAACTTCTTAATATTAACTAGAAAAATCATAGTAAAAAATGCTGGCTTCTTACAGAAATTAAAATTAATTTTGTACCTTGGTGGAAAATTTGTCAATATCTTATTTTCAAATCCGAAGAAAATTCTATTTTCATTCAGATAATTTCCTAATCAGAAGAACTAAATTCATTATATTTTTCAAAAGGTTGATCCTTTTCTTACACTGAAAAAGGCACGTATTTACATGTTTATTTTACTAAACGCATCGTTGATAGTAATATTAAAATTGTTTTTTTTTTTATTTTAACGCATAAACACTGATTTTAAATGTCCTGAGCTCTTAAGAATGGGTATGATACTGGGGCTACACTGGTTAACATTTTGAAGAAAAACATTTGAAGTAAAAGAATACTGGTTAACATTTTGAAGTAAAGTAAAAATCTCAGGCTACTCATTTAAACTTCGGTCTTTTTATTTCAAGTCACAAAATTGCTCCAACTAAATGTTTAATTCTCAGCTCTTTAACTTTTAAAGTAATTTAAGATTGCAGTGATTAAGACTGTAAAATTCAATGTAATATAAACAAAAGTCAATTCACTGAAGCTAGAAAATTCCACCGTTATTTATTAATTATTTTCTATATGTCTGCCATTGTTAGAAGATAATTATGATTTATAAAATACTCGTTTTATAAAATACAATTTCTAGTCAATTGAACCGCTTGATGCAGCCATTTTTTCCCATACATGCATTATTCTTAATCAGAAAATACAAAAAAAAGGCTCTAAAAATTTTTAATTAATAACTCTTTTTTTACATGATGATCATGTTTACAAATGCCAAATATATTAAAATACTTTCCCACTTTAAAACTTTTCATCCTCTTTATTCCTTAAAACTAAAAATAACCTTTCTCTGTGATACTGTATACTGGGTAATATAAAATTCTCAAATAATA
>KK119093.1:325582-416183 GCA_000611955.2 Stegodyphus mimosarum | reverse complement strand
CTAAATATATTTTTCCAAAACAAGAAAGTCTTCCCTCTGAAAAAACGTAATTTCAAACACAAGCACAAATTTTAAAGCCATTTTCTTCTGGAATGTGCGTTCTCTAATTCACATTAAAAACATATACTGTCATCAGCTGATCATAGTATCAATTATTTAAATTACATGTTATTCATTCAAAATAAAATTAAAGAATGCATTAAAAAACCGGACTTTCTTTTATATTTGGATTTGTAAATTCTTCAAAAACTGGATTTTTAAAAGAGGACATCATTTATAATGCAAATTAAACTCTAAAACCGCACTTACAAACCATTTAATGCGTCAAAAATATCATATTTATTTCCTTTTTTAGTTATAATTAACATATAATTGAAAATTATGATACATAAAAACCCACAAAGTTCGGTCAACAGTTAAACGATGTTTCTTGCTCATTAAATTTAACTGCAATCTGTACTCTTTTCTTATTATGCGTCTAAATTTGTCTTTTAGTCGTATGTTTAAACAAATGCATTATACTTATATGCTTATATTATAGACTTTACCACAAGTAATATAATTTTTAAAATGCATTGGTATGGCGAATATAATTATTTAATACTTTTAAAACTTTTCAACATTTCCCTTTACTTCAGACTATGGTATAGTATTCCACAGAGTTTCTGTTTTGAATTAATGAAATTAATTGCATTTCTAGGTATGAAAATCGAAAAATCTGAGAGAGTATGCTTCATCATGAGCTGTTCAAGAAAGATAAAAATTATCATAATAATAATAATAACAATAATTGAAAGAAAGTAAACTGTTTTCACTTACTATAACAAGGACCAAACCGTAATGTTTGGAATAGTTTGGACCTACCCAAAAATCGTTCCTGCTTCCAGGAATGGCAGTTCATTTAATGACAGTACAGAAAACAGGAATATTTCTGCACGTGCTATGACGACAGGCTGAAATCGATGGCCTCTAGTGGCGCATTTTTTCTCTTGCTTCAACGCTGTTTCATGACAGAAAGTATTATTTTCTTCGTTTTCTTTTATTCCGAAGTACCGCAGTTGGTCTTACTGAACAATTTTTTGTGGCATCAAAATCGCTTTATTTGAATAAGGTAAACAATATCTTTCTTATGTCTCATTTTGGTTTTAATTTTGAAATTTTAGTTTGTATTCAGTTTCTTAAAAGAGCATTTCATGACATAATACATTTTCTCATTTATTCATTTTTTAATGAGGTAAAATATGCAAAATTTGAAATGTATAAATAATTTCTTTTCAGTAACCTAGTTTATTTAACCTATTTAAGTGGATATGAAAGGATTTCTAAATGCATTGTTGTTTCAATACTAATGCGACAACGTAGTTATTCTACAATGTTATGCAAAGTGTTACTGGGAAGCAAGAAACAAAATTTTGGTTGCCCGATGGGTGCACATGAAAAATTTTAAATTCTGGTTGAGGGAAAATTTCATGAACACTTCAAAGAAAGCTAATAGAGTGTCAATATTTTTGTTGGAAATTCTCAACTATAAACATTGTTAACTTCACAAAGGATGGAGTATTAGTAAACTAAAGATTCAGTACCTGATGGAGTATAATAAGTGTACTGAATTTTTGAATGCGCTGCAAGTAAAAAAAAGTTAAGTAAATTGGCAAATACATTTGGGAAAATCAAAATCTTTTATGCACAAGAAGAAGCTTCTTATTAAATATAAGAAATTAATACCAGAAACAAATTTGTTCCAAACCGGAAAAAGGAAATAATAAAAACAAGGCAATCCAGAAAAAAAAATGGCCTTTGTTAAAATAACAAAACGCCACTAGTAATAGCTGGGGCTAACAAGGCTGATGGAAGCGACGTCACAATAAAGGGGGCGTAGCTACGCCACCTTGGATCTCTTGAAAACCGGAAGTGACGTAGGCCTGTTTGAATGATGTAATGTTTTTTCAAGCTTTATTTTGCCACAACGACATATTTTCAGTTTTATTTTTGTGACAACGACGTTTTTTTGTGACAACGGCTTTTTTTTTTTTTTTTTTTTTTTTTTTTTTTTGTAGCAATGATATCTTGAATCACTTATTTGGAATTACATTCATTGTAATTAATTTTCCTTTTTTATTTTTAATTACTTTATATGTAATTATTTTTAATTATCTAATCTAATTATTTTTAATTGCGCAACTCATTATTTAATAGTTAGCACAGAAGGGCTACTAATTTCGTTTTGGCATTTTGCGTCGAATCACTATAAACGGCTTATCACTTCTCAAATTGTTGCCACCATACACTATCGCCCTGTATTATATTTAAAGAAATTAAATAATAAAGAATCTGCGTAAATGTGTTTCTCGCATTGTGATAAGAAAAGGTAGCCATCAAATTTTGAATAACGTAATCCATCACCCGAATCTGGGCATCTGGAAGCCCGAATTTTGAATTTGTTTTATTATCTATTCCATATTTTGTAAAACTTTAAAGAAATTTTCAATACGTTATAATTTATCAAAACGTTAAAAAAAAAGCCCCTTTGGACATAATATAAAATCTGAAAACTGTCATTTTTTTCATTTTTATTTATTTTAATAACAATTCATTATTAATAATATTCATTTTACTAATAGTTCATTTTTCATTATTTAATTTAATAACAATTTTCCATAAATTTTAAAAAGCTGTGATTCGAACCGTCACCACCGACAGAACAAGGCCTTGGCACTGGCACCGTGACGTCGCTAGTAGTGGGTAAAGGAACGAACCCGCTCGCAACTAGTTAATGTTCCATACGTTAGAAATAAGACTGTTTCCCTTGTTAAAAATCCCCCTCCCCCACCCCAGCCGCCAGATATCTACATGAATAGTCTCAAATTTAAAACATTTACTGACTTTTTTTCTAATAAATTACTATAAATTCGTTTTTAAATTTAGGTTGATTTTAAATATTCACATTTTATTGCAACATAAGTACATAATAAGCAAATCTATAACATAGCAAATGTTGCGTGATTCACAAAAACGTTTAATGAAACAGCTTGAAACATAATTAAACATTTGTTTCCATTCAGGTATGATTTATTCGGTTATAGGCGAAAACATCTCATCAAAAACATCGCGGACGAAAATGTCAAGGAGAAAGCAGTGCAAGATGAAAGCGTCGTCGTACAAAACATCGTGGGAGAAAAGAAAGCAAGGAGAAAACATCGTAGTTTTAAAACATCGTGAGTGCAAAACATCGTGATCGAAAATAAAGCAAATTAAAAACTTCGCAGTTTAAAAACATCATCGCCAAAAATATCGTGGTAAAAAACAAAGCAACTGCAAATCATAGCATGACGCTAACATCGCAGACATGCGTTTTTCTGGCTTTAAAAGTTGTAAACGCATATTCGTATAATGATTTGTGAGCGCAAGGAGGAATTAAGGAATAGTTTTACCTTTATATTATTTAATTGACTATTACGTTTCTGCTGAAAAATTAAGAAAGAATCTGAAGCACTCAAAAGCTGAAAGTGAGTATAAGTTAGTAGAGGTTAACAAAATTTTATAATTTGATTATTAATTAAACAGTTTTAATAGGGGTAAACGCACGCAACCATGTACCCCCACGCAAGAACACCTCCACCGCCATGCTTAACTGTTCCAACTAAGTTACTCTTCCCCTTTTTAATTTATTTTAGACTCTACTTTACGCGAATTACTAATAAAACTTCATGAAAGCGATTAATTAATTAATGACCTTTATTAGTTAACTATATAAATTCAAAATTCTGTTAACTGCTTTACGTAGCGCTATTTTTCTACTCACTTTCAATTTTTGAATGCTTAAATTTACTCTTTATTTTTTCAGCAAAATTTTAGTAGTTAATTCAAAAATATGAAATATAAATGTAAAAATATTCCTTCTTCCTTATCGAATTCATAAATCTTTATGCCAATGTGTGAATTTTTAAAGTCAGAAAACGCATGTCTGCGATGTTATCGTCATGAGATGATTTGTAGATTCTTTATTCTTTACCACGATATTTTTTGACGACGATGTTTTAAAATTGCGATGTTTTTGAACAGCTTATAATATCGTTGACGATGTTTTGTACCACAATCTTTTAAATGCTGTTTAACTGATTAATTGCTTTATAATTTGATGCTTAATTAAACAGTTTTAATAGGGGTAAACATGCAGTTATTCAACTTCCTTTTTCTAATCTGTTTTAGACTACTTTTCATGAATTACTAGTTAAACTTCATAAAAGCGATAAATTAATTAATTCTCTGCGATGTTATCGTCATGTCAATGTTATCGTTCTTTAATTATTTAAATACAATGTTCCTTGCTTTCTTTTCTCCCAGGATGATTTCTACTACGACGTTTCCACTCTGCATTGTTTTCTCAGCGATCTTTTCGTTCACGATGTATTTGCCACGATGTTTTTTGGCGAATTCCATGTATTCGAAATATTACAGGTTTTTAACTTTTATAAAAATTAGTATCTAGTCCTAATAAATGTAACATAATTTATTACAGATTTGAACTTAACTTTGAACACTAACTTCAAAAACATCACTTAATTAGTTCAATCAAGAATAATACGTAATCATACATTGAAAAAATACTATAAAATTACTTTCAAATTTTTTAGGTGGATGGTTTATCCATAATCTGTATTGTTTACACTTTTAAAAAACTTATAGGCATAGGGACAAATAAAATGCAAAGTAGATATTGATATGATAAATAACGAATATGATAAAAATACTAATATGTGATAAATAACGAGTTCCCCTTTTTTTTTACAAGTAAGATTTGAAAATTATTCTGTAATGAATGCTACAGTTTTCTGCTTATCGCTATCATCACCATCATTAATAGTTTTGAATACAAAAATAGATGTTTTTATAACATTTAAAAAAATCTTCACTTAGAAATATTTAATAAAATATCTAAAATTTCAAAACAAATTCACATTTTTTTTTATTTTAGGACAATTGATTTTATTTTATTTTTAATTCTAAGTTGCAATTAAGAACACTACGCTTTATATTTTATGTTACAATCATACAGAAGCTTCAATAATCGATGCAGAGTGGAGTATTAATAATAAAAAAGGACTTTATCTTCTTTTGAATATAACTGCCTAAGAATTAGGAAGTTTCTCAGGTTTTATTGAAAATGTGTTAAAACATTTTGTCTTATCATAAACTGTTTTAGTGATAAGACAAGTGCGCACTGTAAAATTGTTTCAATCAATTCTGTCTCTACTGTCATCAGCACTTAACTGTAGAAGATGAAGATTTACTTGATAAATATTTTGAGCAGTCAGGCAGTTTTAAAGTAAATCACCCTTTCGAAACCTTGAACGAACCAAATTTATTTTTATATATAAATTTATTTTCTTCTCATCAAAGTTGTTGATTACTCTTTGAATGTCTAGTTCAAGGCAATCTCCCGAATTGAAAACTTTCAAATAGATTGTGCAAAAGGAAAATTTTATTTTCAAGCGATGTTTGTAGTCAGGGTCAATTAAGGGCTCTTTAGTCTTACCATAATATTCCTTTATCCCAGTGTATACAGCTAAACAGGGGTAATACATGTATCATATTTTCCAATATGATACCAATTTTTTCATTAAACGCACTTTCATATACACTGGCTCCCAAAAGTGTCCGTACACTTATGATTTTCATTGAAATAGGGCTCTATCCATTAATTAAAAGTAACCTTTCTGCATGAGATTTTAATAATAAGATCTAAATCTATTCGTAACAAAAGTACATGAAATATTTTTTAAATATAGCGAAACTTTATTTTTAAGAAATTAATAATCAAAAAATGACAAACATTTTATCTCACAAAAGTCTTGGTACACTTCAAAAAGACCTTGACATGTTAGTAAATATTTTCATTTTTCGTTGAATTAATATTTAGTAGTATATCCTTTAGCATCCACAACAGCGTTTAAAGTCTGGGAATAGATTTTACTAGTTTTTTTGTAATTTCTGTATCAATGTTCATCCATTCTTCCATCAAGACTGTTTTGAGTTTGCTTTTCGTTTTGATGTCGTGTTTCCGTACTCTAACCTCCAGTTCTTTCCAAATGTGTTCTATGGGTTTTAAATCTGGCGACTGAGGAGGTGTTTTCAAAACCTGTAGACAATTATAGAGACACCACAGGCGAATGTTGAGAGCCGTATGCTTAGGATCGTTATCATGATTAAAAATAAAGTTGTTTGTAATACCCAAATTTTGGGGTGATAATTTTAAATTGTCTCTTAAAATATTTAAGTAAAGCGAATGATTCATTATGCCATCAATAAATACCAAATTACCTAGTCCTGATGCTGCCATGCACCTTCACAGAAGAACACCTCCACCAACATGCTTAACTGTTCCAATTAAGTTCTTAGAATGAAGTTCCTCATTTTTATTTCTCCATACAGTTATTCAACCATCGGAGCCAAAAATGTAAAATTTGCTTTCGTCAGCTAATAGGACATTATTCCAGATCTTTAATTTTTCGAATGAAAGCCTAAGCTTTCTGTTTTTCTCACTAACAAAAAAATTTTTACGTGCAGAACACCCATGTAATCCAGCTTTTCTGAGAACTCGTCGAACAGTTTCAGGTGAAATTGAAGTAGAAAACTTCGCATTTAACTCTACAGAAACTTTTACAGCACTCGAACGTGGTTTTTTCACAAATTTTCTAATAATAAATCTCTTATCACGTTTAGTTAACTTTCTCGGTAGATCTTTTCTTACCTTGTTTTCAATTCGATTTTCTTCTTCAAAGCGTTTTATCACATACTACACTGTAGAATGGGATAAATTAACTAATTTAGTGATATTTCGAATTGATTTACCACTACTATGGTGAAAAATTATCAATTTTCGAATGCTGTAATTTCTTTACGACTGCGACCCATTTTTCAATAATAAATGGAATATTATGAAGTAAATAATAAAAAATTAAAGCAAACGATTTTTTAAATGCCACCACAATGCAAAAATTAAAAAAAAAAACAGCAAACGCTAATTCTAATTTTGATTTTATCCAAAAATATTTCAGTGTAGGAAGACTTTTGTGAGATAAAATGTTTGTCATTTTTTTATTATTAATTTCTTAAAAATAAAGTTTTGCTATATTTTAAAAATATTTCACGTAATTTTGTTACGAATAGATTATAGATCTTATTATTAAAATCTCATTCCGAAAGTTCACTTTTAATTAATGGATAGAGCCCTATTTCAATGAAAATCATAAGTGTGCGAACTCTTTTGGGAGCCACTGTATCGAGTTTTAACGAAAGTTCTCCGCCACCGTAAATATCGTCTGCGCAAACATTTCGCATTGGCGTGTTTGATCATAGTATTTTGTCAAACGATTTTGGGATTCGTAAGACTTGCTTTAGGACACTGTGTTGTGAAATTTTTAAAAAAATATCGTTATCATTAAGTAAGTACAAAGTATCTGAAATGGAACTATCATGCTACCAGAATACAGCCATCACTTACTTCCCGTTCTATTGCAAAAAGTCAGCTACAGAATGTCACCAAATCATGTGTACAGCTTTAGGTACTAATGTTGTATCATATGACATTGTGAAGGTTGGTCCGCAAGTTCAAAAACAAGAACTATGATATTTAAGAAGCAAAGCGCTCTGGCCGGCCTACTGATGGTGATGCGGCCCGCCAGGGAAAATTTGTGGAAGAAGATCAGTATGCAATCACTCGAGAGCTTTCTAAGGAGTTAAACGTTAGTGCCATGCCTATTAGTGCGCTATGCATCGCATAAACTTGACGTACAAATTCAATCCCTGGGTGCCGTATGAGTTGACTCAAGCAGATAAGGACAGATGTGTTCGAGCCTGCACTAATCTGCTCGAATATCAACGCAAGGATAAATTTCTGGACCGTATCATCACTTGTGATGAAAAGCGGATTTGCTTCAACACAAGCCGAAAAGAGGATTGTCGTAGCCAGGTGAATCAGTCGGCAGCGTCGCAGTCGGCAGTCGGTATTGACGCTACTACCAAGGAAAAACATCGAAGCGAGTTCCAGCGCAAAAAGGTAATGTTCCATCAATATAATGCTAGATCACATGTGTCTGCATTCACTGGCTGGACTCTGTACGAACTCGAATTTGATCTTTTGCCGCACAATGTATAGCGTATAGCCCCAGCTATGTGGTAAATATTGTGTGGCCCCGACATCACTCCTTCGGATTTCTACCTTTTTTCACACTTGCAGTTACATCTTGCGGGTGCTATCTTCCATTTTGCACTGGAAGTTCGAAATGAGGTTGATCTGTTTTTGGACTCGCGGCCACCAATTTTCTGGGCTGAAGGCTTTGAAAAACTACCAAAACGTAGGCAGCAAATCATGGACTTGGGTGGTGATGACAACCCGCACTAAAGGTACTGATTTCATTTTTTGCTTTTTTAACTTTATTAAGTACGTTTTTTGGCAGAAAACTTTCGTTACAACCAGATATTAATGGCATCACATCATGTGATGAAGAGAAGCGGTAATATAAAGACAGAAGAAAGCTTTCGTATCCTTACAATATTAAGATTCCATTACAAATAGTGAGATAGTATAGCTTTATTTCGATTTGGTTAATTAAAATTTTTCTTTTCCATATTTTTTTACATTGGGTAAAATATATCACTTCCATTTTTGTCTTTAATAAGTGCACGCATTAATAGAGATATACACAGTCCAGTCACATTAATGTGACCACCACGTACTTTCCATGTCAGAGTTAAATAACCAATCACAGAAGGCAGGTGGCAGCACAGTGCAGTTGAGCGTATATAAAGGGTCTGTGAGGGCTTCGGAAAACATTTCAATCGTTGGCGTAATGCAGAAACGAAGCGATTTATCCGACTTCCAAAAGGGCATGATCATTGGCTTTCGGGCCAAGGGTGGAAGCATTTCCGAAACGGCTGAGTTTGTGAACTGTTCGCGTGCCGCCGTGGTAAAAGTGTACCGTGCATGGCAAAATGGGACTGTCCAAAATCAGCGACGTGGCAAATGTGGTGCACCACGGGCCATAGATGACAGAGGCGAACGACGGTTGCGGAGATGCGTTCGGGCAGATAGACGGGCTACCGTTGAGCAACTGACCACCAAAATGAACCAAGGGGCTACCAAAAGTGTCTCCCAAAGTACTATTCAGCGAACATTGCTGCGTCTGGGCCTCCGAAGCAGACGCCTGGTTCGTGCACCTATGCTGACTGCTGTTCATCGACGGCGAAGGCTAGAATTTGCACGCCAGTACAGCAGCTGGACGTCCACTGAGTGGCGACAGGTTGCGTTTTCGGATGAATCGCGTTTTATGCTCCATCGGACAGATGGACGTTGGCGTATAAGGCGTGAAACCTCTGAAAGGAACCACCCTGCAACCATTGCCGGAACGGTCCAAGCTGGAGGCGGGAGCATTATGGTCTGGGGAATGTTTTCCTGGCATTCTCTAGGTTCACTGATCATTGTGGAAGGCACAATGGATCAATACAAGTACGCATCTGTCCTTGCGGACCATGTTCACCCCTACATGCGCATTGTTTTTCCTCAGGATGATGGCATCTTCCAGCAGGACAATGCGAGGTGCCATACAGCTGCCAGTGTACGTGCGTGGTTCGAAGAGCACCAGGATGAGTTTACCGTCCTCCCCTGGCCAGCAAACTCACCTGACTTAAACCCAATCGAGCATCTGTGGGACCATCTCGATCGAGTTGTTCGCGCCATTGATCCTCAACCGCGTAATCTAGCGCAGCTGGCCACGGCATTAGAGTCGGCATGGCTCAACATCCCAGAGAACACCTTCAGGGACCTATGTGGCTCTCTTCCTGCACGTCTCGCAGCAGTCCGCTCTGCGAAAGGTGGTTATTCTGGCTTTTGACAGATGGTCACATTAATGTGACTGGACTGTGTATTATAACTACCTTATTTTATTCTAACCAATTATTTTTTAATTTCAGAAGCTTTCCCTTCTGATTTCAGTTCCCTGTTAGAGTGTAAATTTTAAAAATGTAGTATGCAAATCTAAGTGAGTTCGGAATCAGTATTTAAGTAGGAGTTTTAAGAGTTTTGGGTACGAGAGTTAGTTCCGAATTTATGCCGCTTGTTTGAAGTAGCTTGTACATGAACAGTTGGTGCTCACCCACTCACTTTAGATTATATTGATATTCTACGTTCGGCTTTGCTGTGTGCAGCCGATTTAGCGGTTTATATAAATAGGGAGCCAGCCGTGTAGCTCATCTTACTTTATTGTGATTTTACATCTTATACATTAAGTTACTTAGCCACACGTGGTCGTAGATTGTGAGTACCGAACGAGTGTATTTTTTTGTTAAGTTCAAATAAAAAGGTTATTTAAACCTTTTCTGCAGTCATATGTTTTTCCAAGTCTTGCAAGAATTCTCTACTTAGTCTTTCCGGCTAGGGTCTACACAGTGAATGATTCAAAACATACTAGGAGACTCTACAAGTGGCGCTCGAACAGTTTAGAACAATGGAAAACGCTACAAGCAACCTGACCTGATCCATTTCAACGGCACATGTGACTCAAGCTAATCCTATGGAAAAATTTGGGAATATTGTCGACACCATGAGGGCTTCGATAAAGCCCCAGTGCCTATTTTATGGCAAAGGTTCATCAACAGCATTTGTGGACCATCTGGATGATCACTTCGTACTATACCCAGTTGGCAACATCCAAAAAGTGTCTATAACATCTTGAGTACTCCGAGGGTAAGCCTTGAGTTGGTAAAAGGGCATTGGCAAATTCTTACTTAGAGAACCGGAGATTTCTACATATACATACGGAAACTTCGAAACTGCCTTCCTAAAAGCCTTTCCAGTCGTAAAGAATCGTGCGCAATTGGAAGCCGAGCTGTATAGCCGGTATCAGATGAACGGAGAATATCTGACAAACTTCATTCTACATAAAATTAAAGTGGTTGAATTATTGCATGTAAGGAACTCGGATGAGGAAGTAATTCAAATCATCCTGCCGAGATTACTCCCACCGGCGCAAGATTTTATAGAAATTCGAAACCCGGCGAAGTTGGGAACTCTATTTCAGCTGGCCACAAAGTACGAGAACCGCCGCATTTTTAATAATGCACGCACACAGAGACATGAGCAAGAGTACAGAAATTTCCGCACGTCTAAGCGAGACGAATGCTGGCAATCGGAGAATAAAAGAAAATTCGTTCGCCGTAAAAACTTTTCACCGAAGATATGCGACCATCAAAAAAGAGATAAGCAGCGAAGAGAGAAAACAAAACTCAAGCAGTTAAACTTCTCAGGGTCACTGGGAAAGAGGGAGGTCAGCTGCCATGGGAAGAGAAAAATTCCTCCGAAATACACTGGTGTGCAAAAATTAAGGACGAAGTCGAAAAATTAGCATATCAGCTGAACGAAGAGGCAGAGCGGACTGAAAGACCAATCAGGAGATTAAGTAAGGTGATGTACGGTAGCACATGCGCAGATATGCAGGTAGACGTAACGGGGGAGTGTCTGAGTAGTATAAAGCATGTTGTCGGTGTAAGATCAGTATTTCTGGCAAAGAGATTGCACGCCGTATAGCAGTTAAAATCACACCGAGTTGCTGCCTCAGCGAGAAATGGCGAATAATCAATCTGTTAGACGACATCTGGATGCTTTTACCCGAGGTCGAATCATTGGGAAGTTGGAGGAAGGCCGCAGTGTGACAAGTGTGGCTGCAGAGTTCGGAATTGCTCACAGCATCGTTTCACGACTTTGGAGACAATTTCAAACTACAGGAACAGCTATCCGGGGGTTTAGTAGTGGTCGTCCACGAGGAACCACACCCGCAGATGACCGGTATATTGCCTTACAGGCCAGAAGAAACAGGCGGCAGACAGCGGGAGAAATCGCTAGACACACGACACAGGCGACTGGACGACCGATATCGCGTTTTACCGTGGCCAGAAGACTGCACGGTGGTGGTCTGTTTGCACGACGCCCTGTACGGTGTGTACCTCTAACGCCTGCCCATCGGAGAAGGCGTTCTCTGTGGTGCCGGGAACACCGGAATTGGAGAGACAATGAATGGGGACGAGTACTCTTTACAGATGAGAGCAGATTTAGTCTGAGTTGCGATTCTAGACACATACACATCTGGACAGAGCGGGGAACACGCAATAACCCCTTCAACATCATCAAAAGGGACTGTTTTGGAGGTCGCGGAGTTCTCGTTCGAGCAGACATAATGCTTGGTAGCCGGACCGACCTTCATATCTCCCAAGGAGGTTCGTCACCTGGGACTGCTATTGTAACGAGGTTCTTCTTCCTTACATGCGTCTTTTCACAAGGGCTATGGGTCCTCAGTTCCTCTTCATGGACGACAACGCTCCACCTCATCGCACAGTTACTGTCGAAGAGCTGTTGGAGAGTGAAGATATTGAACACATGGATTGGTCGGCAAGGTCTCTGGATCTAAATCCCGTCAAGCATGTACGGAACTTACTAGGGAGACCCGTGGCAGCACGTAACTTATCGCCAGTAACGATTCCGAAACTGCGATTGGTGCTACAAGAGGAACGAGCAGCAGTGTCTCAACAGCTCATTAACAACCCCATATCCAGCATGCACAAATGATGTGATACCTGCCTAGCAGTCAGGGGAGATCATATCGCCTATTAAAGACCGGATGTTTCTTGCTGGACACCCATCAGAGGGATGTTTCGGCCTTCAGTCGCATTGCGCTCCATGCTACTTTTTCAATAAAGCTTCTTTTTATCCCTCTGATTTCTCCTTTAGTAAGTGTTGCTTACATTACTCATGTCCTTACGTATTGGGGATCTTACGGTATTAAATGAGTTGATTTGGAAAGCTTTTGTACAAAGTTATATTGAAAAAACCGTCTCGTCCTTAATTTTTGCACACCAGTGTATATGTGAATACGATTGTGGTAAAAAACTTAGAGTTACCAGAAATGCAAATTCTTTTGAGCAACATGCTGACAATTGCCTTAATTGACACGGGAGCACAGAGTAGTTTTTTGGAGGAAAATGTTTTTAGGCAATATTTTAAACATTACAGGTTCATCAACACTGAAGGTATGGCAGTGATTGCAGCCCAAGGGATATACATATATTAGAATATATTAGCTATGCATATATTAGAAAGTTACCACTTCACGTGCAGGTGAAAGATGAGCAACTAAAAAATACTTATTGTAAATGTAGTTAAAAATCTGAAAGCAAATGTCGTTTTAGGTATGGATTTTCTCAAGTCAGCTGGAGGACGCATCAATTTTCAAGATGCTACAATTGGTCTAGACATGACAAATAAAAAGTCTGCAGAAGCCAAGCCTCCAGCACTGGAGCTGAATGACCTGAAACAGGAGGAAAAAGAAAAAAATTCAAAGGTTGGTAAGTAACTTTGCCAACTTATTTAGTGAGAAACCAGGGCTTAGGCACGTGGTAAACCAAGCAGTGGACATTGGAGATAACTTACTCTGTAGAGCTAAACCCTACAGGTATGACAAAATTAAAGAAAAGTAACCGAAGAACAAGTAACCAAACGGACGATACACCGAATGACGAGCCTAGAGGGAAGAAGAAGACCACCTCCGGAAGATACAGTTTGTAACAGAGTCCATTAATCTATACTAAGGCCAGATGTGGTGGTTTCTTTACTATGGAGACACTTAAGAGGTGGGCCATCATTGCCTCCTATGAAGGGACGGACAGTTACAACCATGCCTTCTCCGGGATTCGAACCCAGGCCCTTCGATATTGCAGTCAGGCTTCCCTAACCACTATATCGTCTGGGCGGCGCTTTGTTTAATTTGGTATAAGAAACTGGAAACTTATATATATATATATATATATTGTTTTGCAACTGTCTTTAATGTAAATATGTGTTTCTGAATGCAAAAGAGTGCGGTAATATTGTAAAACTAGTAGTAACTATAGTCAGAAACTGAAAATTAAAAATTTAGCGAAATGTAAACGCTAGCAGAAGAAAACTTTAAAAGCTAACTTAGGTACGTTAAAGCTTAGTTAGGCTCTCCGGCTGAACACAAAATTTAATGCATTTTGAATTAAATACACTAGGATGAGCTTAAATGTAGGGTGTCTGTTGAAGTATAACGTATCTGAACTTATTAACATATAGGTTGTCGTTCAGAGGGAGCAGTTGTTATTTAACCCTTTAAAAGGCACCGGTACATAAAATATAACGGATGTTTGTCATTTTTTTAACCTTCTAGAAAATACTAATTTTTCTACACCAAAAGCTATAATCGTAAGTGCCTAGTATTTCCTTTTGGTTCTAAATGGCAGCATTACCCTATGAATGCTCAATATTTTGCAGTTATGAAATTAATGTACCTCGTTCTAAGTTATCATGTTTGAAGATTTATAAATTTTATTGGAAGGGAAGAAAATATTCAAAATCTGCAAATATATGCATGTTGAACCTTATATATTTACTGCATTTCAGTCAGAAGTAATAATTAACACAAGATACGATTTTAAGACCGGTATATAATATATACCGGCGCCTATACTGAGAGTACCACGCCAATAGATGGCAACACCAGTGTTCTCCTTTTAAACTCTGTAAGATGACAGAATTCTTTATATTATAATAGTTTATGATATGTAATATTTTTTATGATTAATTTACAAGTTGTTCAGGATTCAGTATTATGTTTATGGGAGGATGGGGAGTTTACTGATCGTGTGCCAGGACTGAATACAAGTATATTAATTTCTTTTCCATCTTTGTTTACTCCACTCGAGTTTCTCATTAGTCTCTGTTTAGCTAAAATTTTAATTTCAGTACTTCACCCTTTCCCCGAAGAAAGACTCGTTGATTTCAAAATTGTTGTCTGCCGTCAAAACGTTAGACAATTGTAAGAGTTAAATGTGGCATGTTAGTCCCGAAAGACATCCGTTTCCAAAATCCTAGAATGCAGCGAAAATGAAAAAATGTGATTAACAACTAATTTGTCATTCGGGAGTCACGCCTTCTTTCCTTTGTGTGATAAGATCACACAAAGGGATTCCTCATTATTTAATTTCTTTCAACATAATACAGAACGATGATATTCGATGGCAACAATTTGAAAAGTGAAACGGATATTTATAGCGAATACACGAAAGCACACCCTTTCGAGACTAACAGGCTTTCAGGGCTAACGCCACTTTGGACTAAAATGATTTTAAAGAAAGAATTTTATCATACATATGCCATATTCTGTCAACTAAAGTTGTAAAGCTATTTATCAATTCGTTTATATCTTTATTCCGAAAGTACTTATAATAACATTTATAAAATTATGGACTTTAAGCAACAAAAGTACTTGTAACAATCTTTATAAAACTATAGAATTTAATACCGGGCAGATATTTAACCCATTTATATATAAGACAATGAATTAAAGAATATTTTTGTTAAATCTGCCTTTTTTAAAGTATCGCAGAAAGAGAGATTAAATGCGAAGAAAGCTATACTATTAAATATATTATTTTTTAGCCATTACCACTTTATTATTTTTTTATTATTGCCATTATATCATTTTTAATAGCAGAACTTTAATGGAATATTTACCTATTTGGATGCTGTTTGGTTAAGTAAATTAGTTTAATTTCCTTTCAAATTTTGACATTATTTTCTTGCATTCTATACTCAATGCAAGACTTTTTCTAAGAGTGTAAATTATCAGATATCTTTCTACATTCAATGTACTTTTTTTCACCGTGAATTTAGTGAATCTCAGAGTGTCTTTATGATGAGCAATACCTTTGTTAGAAGCTTCGAGTAGATTCCAAATTTATACAATAATAAAAAAGAGCTATTTGTATGAATCAAAATAAAAATATTGATATGAATGTAAATGAAATACTTGCAGCCCGACATACCACAATCACGTATAAATTTAATATTTCGTGCTATAAGCGCTTAAAACGCTTTACAGCCCGAAATACAATATATTCGTTTTCTTTCATTAAAACGCCTTTCTCAAGATCGTGTCCGTTACTTAAATGTTTGGATATATAATACCCCTCCCCCCCCCAAAAAAAAGAACAGTTCTGTATCTCCCGTTCTACTGGGCCGATTGGGGAAATTCAAATTGTGATGTTCATGTCTCCAAAGCGCGACTTAGGATATCTATTAGATTTATATATAGCATTGTTCTAACATAGGTGTCTTGACACAAAATCGAATTTTTTCTGAAATAACATGTTAATTTTTTTGTTCATACTTCGATTCTACGATTCAAATTATATCTAGATATTAAATTTTGTAACTTTCTGTCAGAAATTAATGGAGAAATTTATAAATTTATCTCGGCGAATTTTTTTCAGTTTGCGCTAGGAATAATTCACTTGGCGAACTTTTTAATTTACAGTAGCCTGTTTTCCTGTCCTTTTATTTCACTGTACGCGATCAGGAAAAAAGTCATCGTTCATACTTTCAAATACTTCTAACAAACTGCGTAAACCATATTTGGCGTTATTATGGCTTATAACAAATATTCCAAATTTCAAAACGCGGCAATATGTAAATTCATGTGTATCTTAGGAAATTTTGAATAAAAACTCTACTTTTTTGCAGGTATGCTTAGAAATGCATCTGCTTTAAGATGATAGTAAAACTTTGGTTATAATTCAAAATGTTCTTATTTAAAAATACAAATTTTAAAAGTAAATCATAAAAAATGGCCGAATTTTATTGGGAATGAACCTAAATTTCGGAACGTGAAACGAAGAATCAAATAAATTTAATAAAAAAGAGATATTAATAAATATATATCAAATTCAATTAACATAGGGGAGCTAAAATTTTGAGAGCTAATTTTTAGAAACGATTTGATTTTTACAAAACTTGGCATTTGGCATAATTTGAATCGTAGAAAAAAACTTTGTATGTTATTTCAGAATAAATCCGATTTTGTGTCAAAATACGTACATTAGAACAATGTTGTATAGAAATATATATCCTAAGTCACACTTTCGAGAAAAGAAAAACGCAAGTTGAATTTCGTAAATCGGCCCAGTAGAACGGAAGATATAAAACTATCCTCCTCCTTTTTTTTTATTTCTCAGTATACCAGTGTGTATCCAGATATTTGAAATATTATTAAAATAATTCAACACTTAACTTTTATTTTTAAAAAAAGAATTAATTTTATGCCCAAACTATGGTACATACAGCCTTTCGTTAGCATTCTTGCAGAACACCTTCAGTATATTAAGTTGATATCCTTCCTCTATAAAACGCCTTCGAAAACGTCTTACACGTGAGATTGTCTCATTTTCGGATTGACGTTCTTAAAATGCTACAAATATAACATTAGTGTTAACACAAAGGAATGCCTGGATATTCTATTTTTAATTTCAATAAATACCGGCAATAATTTCCGATAAAATTTGAAATAAAACGCCGCATCTTGAAAATAAATGCAAATCTTTTGTTTTAATATACAATGCACTTCATTTGAGCACGCAATTTCAAAATAATTGTAATGTTTTATATTAAGCACCGAGCAAATCCATATTTTAAAAGTTTATTTAAATCGATCAATTTTTTAACTTGCCAATATGAGTTCAAGATTTTAGAACATAGAAAATCATCTCCACTGCAAATTTTTATGTCATATTTGGACCATTTTCTTAAAATCACACAGAAGTCTAGTCTTCATTGATCTGTGCTTTTATGATCGTTATGAAAAGAAAATTCTCGTAAGCATTTTTTTCCTTGTTGAACGCTTTTCAGTTCTTTTTGTTTTACTTTCCTGATTCAGATTTTATCTTTCCGAATCTCGAATTGGACCACGATTTCTTTGGGTTGTAAGAGACCTTGTCCGTTACCAATCCTAAATTCTAAAGGAACCTGTAAAAGAGATATTAAAAGATAAAACACACTTCTATTATTTACAGCATTCTTGTCTGATAACACTTATAACCATAACACTTATAACCCACTAAAGCATTTTTCAATTTACAGAGCATAATAAACGCAGGTAAAAATTTCTATATGGCATTCATTCCCAAATAATGTGTTAAAGACAAACTCGATTCAGTTCTTACCATATCTTCCATCTGCAGCATCGCAGCTTTGAATTTCATCTCTATATGGAAAATATTCCCCCCCCCCGATGAAAGATAAAATATAATCACATTATTTTTTAATTCCATGTCATTGTACTGATAGTGTGAGATTATTTCCATCATATTATAGCAGAATATCTCGTAACTTTAGCATATTAACTTCAGGACATCTCGGAAGAAAAAAAATAAACTTAAGAATAAGAGAAGCTGTTTCACAGCTACAAAAATCTGCATTTCAGTATGTCAAGTCCTGTAACACTGTCAGTTGGTTATCAATATTAACTATAGCGCGGCCGTGTACCTAAATAACATAAAAGTTACTTTACCTAATGAAATAACAGGAATCAACTTGCTAGATTACCACCCACGTAGTGAAAAAAAAATAGATATTTCCTATCGCTGATCATTTCTCAAAATGGGTAGGAATAATTACTCTCAAATGAGCTTCCGCTAAAACTGTTTGTTCAAATACGGAGCTCCAGTTAAAATATTATCAGACGACGGAAAGCAGCTTGTAAACCAAATTTTTGAAGAAATGTGCAACATTATGGCATAACATATTTTAAGATGGTTTCTTGTCGATGGCAGTCGAATATTGTGGAGTAGGTAAATATAAATATAGTTAAAATTATCGGCAGATATGTATGGAATTATCACCATCCTTAGAACGACTGTATCAATGAACTGGTATACGCTTTGAGAAGGCCAAACGTGATGTGACGGAGAAGACACCGGCTGAATTATTTCTTCGCAGAAAGTTAATTATGCCTCTTGATTTTTTTTATTTTGTTGTTATTGTTGAAAAGAAGTCTGCATAATTTAAGATAGCAGACATTCAAAAATTAGTAGATGATACAAATAAAAATATGGACATAGCCCGGGAGCAACAAAAATTTTATTATGACAAGAAAAGGCTGGAAGATGATTTTAAGGTGGGTGACAATGTGTTGCAAAATTAAACGTTATCTTTTCTGTCCATCACAGGGAAAGCTTAGGAAGTTTTGCACTAAATTCCAAGGCCCTTTTTTAACTCAGCGAATGAGGAGACAGTGGTGTTTTTTGAAAGGTTAAAATGATATGTGAAAGCCGATGTACACCAGATAAAGCGCTATTATAAGTGAGCTGACATGCAACTGCTACGAAACATTTTGCGGGAATCACTGATCTTGAGTAATGAAGGCCAGCAGGGAATTGGTGGATGCAGCGTTGATGTCCAGGGTAAAAGATTTGCAAAAACGAAAGGGTGCTAGAAATGGATGTAAAAGAAAAGAAAAAGCCGATGTACGGCGAGTCAGCAAAGAGCAAAGCTACACAGAAAGGAGGGCAAAAAAAGAAGGAAAGCTGTAAGGAACTTTGTAGGATCTCGCTGGCCCAACTTGTCAGAAACTGGGGTAGTTATTGATACTATGTGTGAAATTTACACAGAAATGTAAGAAGGGGTTAGAACCCTTTTTACTTTTATCTTTAAAATGGCAGATGCGTCTACTTGACGCTAACAAACTGCGCCAACCCGGCAGTAAACTAAAACAAAACGTAAAATTGAAAGTAATGATTAGATGAACAAATATCAAAACACTACCGACGAGGCTCTGAGATCCTAAGCTAACCGTGTTTTTAATTACCGCCGATATTCAGCAAGATTTCTGATTAAACAGTTGAAAATTAGCACTTTTGCAAAGCTAGGCACACAGGCCGACACGCGCTGCTCTAAATTCTATCGAGGAATCTCACTAGCGTAACTTCAATGCAAGACTCTCAAACAATTTACATACTCTGGCACGGGCATTTCTAGGGGAAATGAAGGCTAAACAAGAAAGGTAAATTAACTTAAAATAAATATAAACCCTACAACTTATCTAAAAGTCAAAAAATATACGAAGACCTCCCAGATGTGGCGATCAACCGAGCGCAAACAATGACTGTTGGAAAGTCAACGAACAAAAGGAGCGAGACAGAAGGCCAGTAACGAACGAGACTTTCAATGACTGGAAAACAGCAGGTTAGCCAAGTAGCGAGGCCAACTTGATATATCATGCCCAAGTAGGAATTTACGCTGTAAGCGGCCACTAGAAGAGGAGCTAGGTCAATGGTCGAAATCAAGATGACGCAGGTTGGTTTTAGATGAAACGATCTGCTACATCGGCATTTCCAAAGCCCCCAGCAAAAACTACACGGATAAGGGACTATTCCTAGAAGGCAAGCGACCACCAAAAAATAAGAAGAATCATCGACTGAATAGGAAAATCCGTATTCATCACACCAGTGGTTCCCCGTTCTGGAAGTAACTCATTCAAAATGGGATGGGAGATTTCCAAAGAAACAAAGATAAGTGAAAAATTGATTTATACCTTTTTTTTTAATATTCAGCTTATTTTATATCTTAGTGCAATAGTTGTTATCTTATGTTGAGTTTTTACCTAAAGCGAGGATATTCTAGTTTTATCCAGCAAAAGGCTTTTTCAATTTATCATGCATCTTATTTGAAGAATTCTCATTTTGAGTGTTAAACGTGATTCTGTGATTTTAGTCTAAGAGACTGTATTGTTGAGTAAAACTTTGGCACGATTGCAAAATAAATATTAGCATTTTCTGTACATGTGATGTGGAGTTCAAACGAAGTAATCTTTTGAATTATAGCTTGTAAATGAATTTTAATCTTTACCATTAAGTATGTTTTGTTAATAATTTCGTAAGCGTTAAAAGTGTTTTGATGATGCGTGTTGCCAAGTAAAAGCTAGTAAAAGATTTCACTTAATGTAAAAACTAGGATAATGTAATCGATGTTAGCTAAAAGTTAGGCTCTGCAGCCAGCCCAAAGAGTTAATGGAAATTAAACTTAGAACCTTAATTACAAATTTTTGAAATAAGATGTATTTGAGTTCTAGTGTGTCTATATTAATATTGCAGGATTTTTTTAACAGGTACACAAATTTACACCAGCTTTCAGGCATTACAATGCTGGAGAGGAGTGGGAAATTGTATTTAAATAAAGTAAAATATTAAAAGGTTTCCTGAAATTCTAGGACAAGTTGAAAAACGTAAGTTATAAAACTGCTTGTTTAAACTATTGTTTTCTCAGATTCCTGAAAAGAGATGAGATATGTAATTGCTTGAAATTTGTCCAAGGAAACTCCCATCTCCTATAACAACTTCAATTTAGATTTAGACATTCAACTGTATGATTGTAAAAATTGGCTCAGGTTTAGAATTTAAAATCTTAATCAACATCGTTCAAGACCTTTGTTTGCGATTATTTAAATTCCTCCTGGGAAAGATGTAAAGGATCTTAATTTAAGTTAACAAGTTATGATTTAGATCTTTACTTTAACATCTTCTTTCCGTATTTCTCACCGGAATGAAAATTAGTTGGTTGTGTATTTAAGATGAGGTGTTTTTCAATCTTAAGAGGGAGTGTATGTTTGCGGCCTACGGACTACGTGATTAGATTCCGACAGCTCCAGGTTGTTGTAATTATCTCCGTTTAACGTTTCTCACCACAGATATACGCCATTAAATTCTTGAGCCAACTGCGTCATCTTAGAATACCGATCAACAGTGAATTTGAATTGACTATTCTAATTTTAATTTGCAGCGCAACCATCTGTGGTTATTTGTAGCGCAAAATCGTGCCGTTACGTTCAAAATTCTGTATAAGTAAAAGGTTGTTTAACCTTTGTAAGATTTGTCGTAAAATCTCAGACGGAGTGATAACTCCCCTACACGTCTGTCAGGGTTGCAAAAGTTTCAGTGATAGACCATCTACAGCTTTATAAATGGAAAATACTAGATTGCTAAAATCCCTTAAACGCTTCTTTAATTACTAATATAAACATGTAAATATTAATTACTAATATAAATATGAACTTTTGATAATACGACAACTTCCTAAAATAAAAGAGAAGATTGGCAAATAAAGAGAGCAACAAAATACGAGCGAAAATTTTCTGATGCCAATATATAAATATTCTAAAGCTTTTTGTGTATTAAATAAGTATTAAAATTTAACGAACATTAATTTTAAGAAATGAAAGGGTTATAACACAACAGCAGTATCATACTTCTGTTATCAACTCGTAATTTAGGTTTGGATTGGAACTGGTTTTCTGGATTTTCTCGTCCGATAGCTAGACGATGCACGGTAAGCTAGGGTCTCACCATTTTGGTCTAATAGACTGAGCGAGTTGTACTATGATCTCGAAATGTCTGAAAACATTGGACTTAAATTGTGGAGTGTCACAGACATTTTGTTTCATCTTGTTCATAACATAGAGAAAAAGATTTCCCAATTTAAATTTTTCTAAATTTTTAAAGAATTATCTGAATTCGTTAAGTTTGCAAGAAGCCTTTCGAGTTTTGTAGCCATGATCGTGATATGACAGTCGTGATATGACAGGCTAATACTTTTATTTGATTTTTACGTTTAAATGGTCTAAGATTTTATTAACTTTACATGTATTTCTTTTTGTCTAGATAGAACTAATATCGACACCAGTTAATTTTTTGTGTGCGTGTGTGCGTGCGTGCGTGCGTGCGTGTGTGCGTGTGTGCGCGTGTGTGCGTGTGTGTGCGTGTGTGCGTTCTTTAAATCAGAACACACGTAACATTTAATAACTAAAACCAGTTTTTCTCTTTTGTTCCCCTTTTGTATTTGTTTGTTGACTTGCGAGTGGCACATATTAACGCTAAGTGTTGTTTTGAATAAGTAGAATCATTCGCACGTTCCCAAATCAGCTGTTAAATATTATTTTATGTATAACTTTGATCTCAGTGCAAAGAAGCAACCTAAAAACATGTAGAGGCTTACCTTCTTTGGAAGCATAAACTAAATTTAGACTCAAACAGAATGTAAGCTACTTATCGCTATGTTCAGTTCGAAGACAGAAAAATCTAAGAAGAGTGTAAACGACTCTTTTATTAAAACTCGGAAATTTAACAGAAGGCCAGCATTTATAGTGTAACTCAAAAGTAATGAATTCAGATTTAAACTAAGTCGTAAGTTAACCAAAAGCTACACAGAATCAATACACTCAAGTTGGCTCAACCTAAGCCAGCTTGACAAGCGCTAATGGCAAGAATAACGCAACGCCGCAGAGAGACAGCTATCGAATAGATTGAACTAGTAACATGGCCTTCGGCAGGCCGAACACGTTCTGATAAAACCGTCCTTTATATACTATGTCTTTCCACCTCATTTGAAGATGCGTGAACTAAAATTAGCATTTTGCCAGGAAAACAGAAAAGGAGAATGATAGCGAAACTATTTAAAATAAAATAACTGGTTAGAAAAATAATTAAATCATTGCAAACGAATTACAGAATTTATGATTTAAGTGTGGAACAATAAATATTAACTATTTAGCTCTGAAATTTACTAAGCAAATATTTTCAACTAATATTGAACGACGAAAGAAGAACTATCTAACTCACCTTTGTCTGTGGGCATCTTTTGATTTTGAAATTCCGCAAAACTTCAGCGAGACAGACTTTAATCTCCATGAGAGCAAATCTCATGCCTATGCAATTCCTAGGGCCATGACCGAAAGGTAGGTAAGTGTACTGATCGCGTTTAGCTCTTTCTTCTGGACTGAACCTATAACAAATATACTTTCAATACCTTATTAAATTTACTGTTGAGAAACTTCCTAAATTTTGCAAAACTTACGTAAATTACGTAAAAAATGAATAATTTATTTTATTTAAAAATATTACATTTAAAATTAAATAAAGTAAATACTCTAGTTCAGATTGGGTACTTTACTGATACTACGAATACTACCGATTCTACCTAAATTTATTAAATGTTTTCACCATATATTTCAAGCGTAGTGATTTTCAAGCCTTTCCTACCCTCTTTCACAACTTCAGGACATGTTACTGTAGACACACTAAGAATAATCCGTTTTACAACTTTGATATATATTTCCATTTCATAACCAGATAAATTCCATCCCACAACAGTTGCAAAGCAATTGTGTTCACCAATTCCATGTACCGATTACATAAGGTGTGTCAATGTGGGGAGCGATTTGTTCGGACACACGATTACCTCTAGTCATCTTTAAAGGTACTATGGACGGTTTGCAGTTACGCGGATGACATTTTAATGCAGGTTGAATTGTCTATGCTATCAAGTCGCCTAGGTGTCACTTATCTGCAAGACAACGCTCGTCCACATACTACGCGACTCTCCCAACAGTGTCTTCAAGGATATGACGTACTCCCGTGGCCTGCCAAGTCACCAGACCTCTCGCCCATAGAGCGCGTCTGGGCATGCTTGGAAGGCAATTGCAGCCGTCCCAGAATATTGGTGAATTAACTTCCCAGTCTCAAAAATTATGGCATGATCCTTCGTAAGGATTATAGGTGACCTACTTGATTCGATGCCACTCTACGTTTCGCATTGTATAGCTGCCAGAGCTGGCTATACTGCCTACTGATTTGTAACATTTTTCTTGCCATAAATTCCTAATAAAGCGATCTTTTATTCTGAATTTGTAATCATTTGTTTAGCTCCTCATACACTACACACATGTTAAATTTCGTGAAACTAGTTCGTTTCCTTCTGTGTACATATATTTTTCTGTGACAGAGTGTATATTTAATATAGAACAGCGGTTGTCAACCATTTTTTTGCCCTCTGCATTCCTATTACTATTGCTAGATGCTAGATCATTCCCCCTTCCTTTCCCAAACTTGAAAATACATATATATAATATTTATTTACATTTAGATTATTTTCTAACGTGTTTTATAAATTAAACAATAGAATTGTAGGAAATGTTGGTAAATACAAAAACTTGAGTAAAAGTAGTTTTTTATATTCATAAACTGAAACTAAGTACTTAATAGCTAAATAAGTGGCTGACTACATTTTCCCTCTTGAAACTACAAAATTCCCCCTGTTAAAGAATAAGTAACAATGAAAATTTAAGCACCAGAAATTTGTATAGTAATGATTCTGTTCCTTAAAACGCTTTCATATTATTTGTTAGCCCACCTTTATATTTGCAAACTACTGGCTTTTAGTGGATGAAAATGTTAGAATAATGATTGATAGTAGTCGGAGTTTGCTAACAATCTGTTAAGAGAGTTGTTACATTATGTAACAGCAATCAAAAATAATCTATTTGTTTTTCACTTCCAGTTTATGCAGTTTTAGTTATATAAGAAGATACGAAATTTGTCAAGATCATGAATAATGCTTGTTGCTAAGATATGCTGAAAAGAGAACATTGCCGGTGTTACACTTCATACATCAAGAAACTAGTTAATTGTTAAGAATAGTTCAAACACCACAAGCAGTGGTATTTGCACAGATTTTTTTTCATTAAACTAATAAATCGTTAATCTTATTCCTGCACACTGGAAATTTTTTAAGTCTGTTATGATCCTGCAATACTATATTAAATGCACTTGCAGTATTTAATGTTAAATATTTACGAATTAAATCAATGTGCAAAAAAATCGAAATATTATTAATTACATTCAATTTTTTAAACACTTTTCATTTGCATCCGTTTTCTATTCGGCGAAATTTTTTGTTATCAAATATAACATTCACATGACTTTATCACCTGAGTAAAAATGTCATTTTTAAAACCTGCAAAATATTTATAACAAAGCTAACAACGTTTATTAGTGAAAGAGGTAACATACTTTAAAAATACACTTACATGCCCATAAAACAATTTTATTTTCCATTATGAATTGCTATAAATTATTTTACAAATGCAGGCATAATAAAAGAGGATACATGAGCATACTATTTTTATAGAAATAAATTGCCTAGTTATGGATAAAAATAAAACACTTTTGAGACCATCGAGAAGACAAGGCAATTTTAGTTTTAGGTATTAAGGTTATCTTAGATATTAAGGGTCTCTGATACACACGTTCAAATGTACGTGATTAAGAATTAAAAACAATTTCTACTTTTAAATTTTTTCCCTGCATTCACTAAGTCATTCTTCATGAATTACTCATTTGCACTTTCTTATTGTTATACTTCGCAACAAATTAGTGATTTTCAGCCGAAAGGAAGAAATGACCACTGCACCGTGTTACCTTCTACATACTCTGATAGCATAATCATCCTTCTAATTTAGTTCATTAGAAGCAGTAAAAATTGTTGGATATCCGAAACATATGGATGGATCAAATTGCAGCAGTATTTAAAGCTTTGATTGCAGAGTCGGTTGTTTTAAAATAACTTCAAAATTTCATCACAAATTCACAATGCGTTGGATCCAAAAGGTAGAACATTATATGCAAGGATAACTCCTAGAAATACATCAAGACTGCAAAGAGTCTTTGTACAGATTTTTCTGTTAGCCTTAACGGTTTTTTGAATCATCACCGGATTAACCTTATATTGAAATTATAAAGGAGCTATTCAAAAGTTACTGTAAAGTGGACAGCACACTATCTGTAAAAACACACAACGCCCAGCTTCAAAAACTGAAAGAAAAGAAGGACATATTCTCAGAAGAGAAATACCCAATAATTCACACTTTGTGCTGAGACGTGCTGGACCTATACGTCTATCATATTTTCATTGCATCAAAAAAACGCATAGAAAATATGACATCATTAATCAATTATGTGAGTGATTTGTAACACATAAATTCGATAAATTTTAAGAAATTTCTCCTTTCATTGCTGAAAAAAAAACATTAATGGTACAACATTTTTCAGTTTTCACACTTGCATTTTCTAATTGATATTAGCCATTATAAATAAACGTATTTACCTATGAAAAATTTTATGATTTTTTTCCCTGAATATTATTTATTATATGTTATCCAGTTTCTTAGTGAAGTAAATAAATTTGCAAATAGCGCGCCTTGTTCAGATGAAAAATTGGTGTCTTTATTTTCGATTATTTTTAAGCTTGACCAACAAATTACTAATATTTTTTATTGAGAAACAATCAAAAAGTCAAAATTTTCCTCCTAACGTTATTTAATATGCGTAATGAATAAACTTACCGATCTGGATTGAATTTTTCAGGATCAGGATAATATTTTGGATCTCTATGGATAGCAAAGATGGGGATTGTTATTACCATACCTTTCGGAATAGTTATCCCTGTGTCCCCTAACTTGTAATCAGCGTCTGCATATCTTTCCGTCCTGCATAAATAAACGGAACGTGCGTCAAAAACTATTTCAAATGGATAAGACGTCATTCAGGATAAGGATGCAAATTTTATTTTCATAATTACTAGAAATTTCATTACATTTCTTGTGTTAAGTCACTTTTAACTTGAATAAATAACTGTATACGAGGGGAAGTCAATAAATAAGCCACAAAAGTTAATTACAAAATGACTTAACGAGATATTCTCCTGGAAACTATTTTTATATCTAAACATAATCTTTCTAATTATTTATACACTTTTCTGTGATTTTTGTCAGTACTCCAATAATACATGAATAAAATTCTTTAAGTCGCTGTCTCACCCATATCTTTATCATCTGCAAAGCATTTGCTTCCAAGATATCATTTTAGTGAACCAGTCAGGTGCTATTATTGTTATAGCGCGCAGTACATCTTTCAAATCAATGCGTCCTTCTCTTGCGCTGATGAATGGATGTCGGTTTGAATAGGACGCCCACGTCTGTTTTTATTGCAAACTTTGGAGTGGCCTTCAAAAAATGTCTGCATTCAATTATGCACGGCTTTAAATGACGAATACTTCTTTCCATAAACAGGAAGTACTCTTTTATGAATATCATTCGCATGAAGTCTCTTTTCTTCCTCCCAAAAAAAACGGATAACAGCACAGTAGTCTTCTCTTGTAAAGTCATCGAGCGCATGTGCAAATGGCGCTTAATATCTAATGAAATGAATATCATGAACTAGGAGGGTTTTACCACTTATAAGCATAAATGGAAGGCGCTCATTACTATTGTCAAAAACATCACGCCAATTTGTGATTTATTTTATAACTTTCCCTCGTACGATTATGATTCAGGAGGAAGAGTAACAGTGTAAATCACTTAAATATATATGTAAAGCTGCTGTAAAAATTAAGTTTTGTAGAAAGTAATGTATAACTTCAGAAACATACCTTCAATACAATAATGGTATAAAAGTTAATATTAATTCAGGAATAGTATATTCTTTAAAATATGCTAGAGAGTGTATATTCTTTAAAATAGTTTAATGCGAGAGAAATAACAAGAGACTTTTAAAATCGGAAATTTACAATGACACGCGAATAATTCAAATGGAGGCAGTTTGATAGCTAAACGTAATGTTAACTGATGCAAAAAAATGAAAAGACAGAATAACAAAAGTTTCTTGTATCGAAAATTCTTAAGAAGTGTTAATTACGGTTTTTATAGCCCTCAATTTGTTACACTTAATGCAATACCCTTTTAAGTAAATTAATTGACAACAATTCTGAGATTGGCAATTTTCGGCATCAAGAGGGAATTTTATGCCGTACAACGCATACTAAATATTAGTATTAAGACTAGGAATACAGATTATTTAAATAAAATAGTTGACGCATTTTGCGCATCGTTAAGTCTACAACTCCAGACGACCACTAAAATAACCGTTCCTTAATCCAGTGCTGCAACGGAAACATTCCGCTGAAGCGCAATGTGTGCAACTTACTTTTAACATTTAAAAAGTGCATTTTTATAATAACATATTTATTAGCTCATGTTATTTTAGTTCCATAAACTATTCAAATCATTGAATTACCTTATAGCTGGAGAATACAGCCTCAAAGTTTCAGATATAACATTGTCCAGGTACTTCATATTCTGTATGGTCTCATATGTAAGTTCGCCCTGTAAGGTGTAAAAAGGAAATTAAAAACTTTTCAAATTTCTATTCATTATAACAAACATTGTATTGTAAACAAAGGAAAAAAGTGATCAAAATAACTCTGAAGCTTTTAAAATTGTGAGACATTATAAATTTCTTTGGTTTTTAAATATTTCAGCTAAATAAATTATGTGACATCAAAGTTTAAGAAACGAACATTGCTGTTAAGCCCTGAATGAACTATTGAATTATTTTTATTACGGTGAACCCTTACCAACTCAGAGTTCATTATTACGCGGTACGCTGCTAAGTGTCGGTGGTGTTGCCACAACAAAGAGTAATTTACAAAAGACCACTCACGAAGTAACTGGCAATCCTGCTTGGCGCTGCACACTAGCTGAGTGGCCCAGATCGAGTTGCGATCATTTTACCCAAGTAAGCAGAGCTATAAACACGTATTTATCCTAATGTCCTTTTTCATTGTATTTCTTTTAATTTAAAAAACTCAATATCACGTCTAAGAGGAAAAAGAGGAGAAGCAGTGAAAAGATACGAAGTTTTTGACATTATACCAAAAATGGAATTTTAGATTAGTCGTAAAATAATACATATGATTCTTCGCTTACAAGAGAACAATAGCTATAAACAAATCAACTAAATACGGCCTAGCGTCAATTCATACGATACTTCAGCAAAGATTTCTCAAATATTCAGAATTCCACAGAAAAATATATTAATACCTTAGGCAGATCATCAAGTAAAAAAAAAGGTGTCATTATTCGAATAAAAATTTGGTGTTGCTATTCGAAAGAAGGCTTTAGAATTACTTCATTTCATTTTAATTAAATACGTCCAATTATCACAGCAAAATTACTTTCGAGAAAGTAAACGTTGACTTGGGAATTTTAAGCATCGTTTAAATTTGCTTCATGTAAAACTTCAGAGAGAATGCAGATAAAAATGCAGTACAGAAATTCAAATCCCAATTTTTGAAATACATTGAAGAGAGAGGTTAAGTTCTGCAACAAGTCTTCATTGCCGCCCAGATAATATAGTGCTTGGGGCAGCCTATTGCGGTACAGAAGGGTCCATGTTCGAATACCAGAGAAGGCATGGATGTTTGTAAATATATAGTGTCCGTGCGGCATGGGGGCATTCTAAATATGCGAAGAGCCGAAAGTCCTCTTGAGAACTTGAAGGTTGGGGAAGAAGTCTGGACCTTAGCTTCCCCCCCGAGGTACTCTCCATCAAATAATTAAAATTACACTAGGCATTATCACTGTATTGTAATTAGAATTATTATATATTGTAGCTGACCTAAAAGCGGCCGAGCGGTAAAATCCCTGAACACTGGTAGTTCCAACCCGGGTTCGATTCCAGGTTAACGGGCTGGCTGAATGAACGTTTCCGTGTTTTTCCCCATGTATACGAGCTAGTTTCGCTTAGAAAGTATTCCACAAAGGCATCCTTTTGCTTAGGCAGATAGCCTTAGTGTGCTTTGCCTTAATCTACTAAACCAAAGCAGATTTTAACTATAACTGCCAACTGCAATTGCAATTTGTTATATATTCTGATTACAATTACTACATATAAAGAAGAAAGGTCTGTTGGTTTGTCCTCTAATAACTGAGTTACTACTGTATATATCTCACGAAACTTTCTACAATTCTTTTCTGGGTCCTGAAAGAGGTCAAAGTCCACTTTTTTTTAAAAAAACAGTAGCTAAAATTAGAGATATTAATTAAAAAAACTCGGAAAAACGATAATTTTCGCCTTTATTTTTTCGAGTGGCAACAGTCTCGCAAGCTGGAGATAAAAATATGCTTTATTTTGAAAGTTGTTGCCACTGCTCGCTTTCAAATCCTAGAGTTTCTCAATAAAAAATTTCTAAGTTTTACGATGAAATGAAAATAGCATTGCCAAACATTTACTACATTATTCCCGATTCCAAAAATTCGTGGGAAGTCATTTCGGCTATTCCCGTCTTCGTAAGACTTTAATCAGCCGAAATATTAATTAAAAACTCTGAAAGCGCTAATTTTCGCACTCATTTTTCCGAGTAGCAACACTGTCGCGCGGTGAAGATAAAAATTCTTTATTTCGAAAAGTCTTGCTACTGCTCGCTTTCAAATCGTAGAGTTTGCTGATCAAAAAGTTGTACATTTTACAAAATCTGTACATATAAAGAAGAATGTCTGTCTGTGTGGTTGTTTCTTTGTTCGTTATTTCTGATCAATTATGATAAATGTTTTTCCACATTTAATCGACTAAAATTGAATATAGGTGAAATATTGGATTGAACTTGAGCTTTTACGACCATTTCATTAGAAAGAGGAAAATAATTAAAAACTGCGTGCCATTGTTGCTGATATAATGAGAGTGAATGAGCTTATTTTTCTATGGAAGTTTTTTATGTGGATTCCATATCGCATCAGACTGAAAAATGTATGACTGTGAATCGTATATTTTGCATTGTTATTAGAGAAGGATTACAGCGGTATCGTTCTCTCTGTTGCTAGATGTATTACTGTCAATCTAACTTAACTTCAGCTAGTATATTCTAATTACAACTGCAGTGTTATTATATTTGGAGTATACAGTTGTATTTACATTGTAATTGGCCGCTCAGACGGTATACTGGATAAGGAAGCCTACCGCGACACTGAAGAGACCGGTTTCGAATACCGGAGAAGGCATAAATGTTTGTAAATTTATAGTGTCCGTGGGGCATGGGAACACACTAAATATTCGGCTAGTCGAAAGTCCTCTCGAGAGGTTGATGTTAGGTAAAGAAGTGTAGGAGAGAAATCCTGTTCTCCCCGGTGTGCTCTCCTTCAAAACTGGGAACGGAACTAAGCGAAGTCATACTGTCACCTACATGGTGCTCAAGGCTCTTGCCAACGACAGACGCAACCTTCCACTCCATGGAGTGCAAGATTGCGTCTATAGGCACGGGCATGTTCTGATGTTACTGTCAGACAAGTGAGATAAGTCACAGCAGCACAAGTCCTCACTGCGGATAAGGAAGGTCTATGTTATAAGAGAATGAGAGAATGAGGATAGCGATTCTACAGCTCTACCCGACGAGACGGCTCCTAACCTAAGCTCTCCTGTAGGACAACGAACAGGATAATACCATACCGCGGAAGGAAAGCGAATCAGCTGTGCTCGCTTGAACGATAGTCATAAGTTTTTTTTTTTTTTTTTTTTTTTTTTTTTTTTTTTTTTTTTTTTTGTAAAGACAGTGTGCCTTGTGCACTAAGTGCTTCGTACAGTTAGAAAAAGAAAAATGATTTGGGATGAAAACTGTGTCTTGAAGGGAAAATGTAAAAAGCAATGATATATGAAAGTTAGGCATGGTTATTGTAATTTTGGACTTATGCTAGATTTTAAATTTAAACAACTAGCATAAACACCACAACCAAAGAGCACATCATATGTGAATAAACATTATTTGACAAAATTTTCATAAAAGAACGAAAAGTAAAGAGAAGTTATTTTGACATCTCTAGCAAAGTTAGAGAACTCTGATGTTAAAAATAAAACAACTAAAAATAAAAACTAAAATTAAAATTAGAAAACCTGAAAGCTTTCACATTTTACATTACGCACAAAGGGGAGTTTAACGTTTCGTGTGTTACCTTTATTTATTAATCGTGTTCTTCGCACTTAAACCATAAAATTCAGTTAAAGAACAATATCGCAAAATAATTTTAAACTGAGCATATCTTTAGAATTTCCTACGCACAGTCTCACGCGCTGGAGATAAAAATATTTTTTTCTGTACAACATTGCCATTGCTCGCTTTGAAACCCTTGACTTTGTTAATCAAAAATTCCTTAAAGTTTTACAAAATATGAAATCATTAATAAAATAAATTCCAAATTTCAAATTTGGGCTTCCAGATGCCCATATTCGCAGCAGGATTACGTCATTCAAAATTCGATGGCTCTAGATACTGCCGTTTTATCACAATACGAGAAACATTCATACATATATACGCATTCTTCATTATTTAATTTCTTTAAATATAAGACAGGGCTGCAATATTTTGTGGTAACAGTTTGAAAAGTGATTCAGACTTTTAATGTTTCCGACGCAAAATCGCAAAACGAAAAGAATAGTCCTTCAGGGACAAAGCCTCTTTGGACTAAAAATAAAACTGAAAAGAACAATGCTATTGTTGATCAAAAATAGGATTAAACAGTTTAAAAACCCTATAGAATTAAAAAAAGAACACTTAACAAAATAGAAGAATAGACTCTACATCTGGCTATGGGAAACAGTTAAGTGTTGAAGAACCGCAGTGTGAAATTATTTTGTCTAGTTGTCTGAGGCTTGTTTTGTATTTTATTAAATTATTGAACCACTGTGGCCAAAATTGTTCGGATGAAGCTTTTAGAAGATCTTGCGTATGATGAGTACAATTGAAAACGACATGATTGGGATCGGCAATATTTCCACACTGACAAACATTATCTGAGCTTAATCCAAAGCGATGAAGGTGGTTCTTGAAAGGGCCATGTCCTCTGGCAAACCAGGTAACTGAGGAAGAGATTGAATATAATTTTGATGAGACTTTAGGAACAACTTTATATGCTCTTCGATGCTTTATATGCCTTAACTGTTAATGCAGACCGCTACACACACATGATCAGAACATTTTTGACGCAACAAATCTTTAAGTTTCCGGAAATTAATTTTTTTTCAGCGGCATAGGGTTAGACGTCATACTGGTTGTATGTCCATATGTCCATGCTGCTTTAAGAGAACTCTTACCGAATGGATTCATATCCAAACATGGCGACATCCTGTAGCCTGCAAGATACGCAGATTTGTACGCAAGTGACTTTTTTCTTTAAGGATTTCCGAAGAGCAAGGTGTACATTGATAGACCACAACCATATTGGAATTAAAAAAGGGTATCAGACAAGAAATTGCACGGATTCAACGTGACCTGGTTCATCGATAGGAAATTTTTGGTCAAGTTAGAATTTTACATAGGAATGCCTCTTACATGAGCAGCGTTGTTTTTAAAAAGTGAAATGGCATACATTACTCAAATCAAATCTGTATAAAAATTCTGATAATAAGTATTTCGTGAAACAAATCAGGTACTGTTTAAAATTCCCGCCTCACTGGCTCCTGTAGTTATGCTAAGTAAATGTTAACACTCTAAAATAAAAAAGGGCGTTTGATTCCAGTGCGAAAAAACTGAAACGCAATATTTTATTTAAAAATTTGAGACAGCATTCCTTGAAACTTCAGAGAGCTTACGCTATAAGGTATTTTCTCCCTCTTTTCCAAATGCCTTCATCCCAAACTTTTCCGAGTCGCGGCGCCTATTTTCAATAAAACATTTTCCACAGCGCCCTACCTTAAATAAAAGTATAACTAGATGTAAGTAAGAGCTAAAATAAATGCATCCTCATCATTTAACATTTTTGTTACTTTATTAACATTAAATTATTAATTAATGTGATGGATAAGCCTGCAGATCATTCAACATTTTCTCAAATTGTGGAATTAAACTGGACACGGCCACTCTCATTTCCCTTTCCATCCCATTGTTGCTCTATACTTGCTTTTTATTAGCGTGACCACCCAAACCCGAACTTTATATAAATACGACGTCGAAAATGGAACTAAAATCTATTTTCGAGCCTTACCACTGAGAAGGGGATACTTATCTTTTACTGAAATCCCAACTTCCGTCAATTCTACGCCGCCAAATTTTGATTTCAAACTATTGTCGTATGATAATTCGATAAGATTCTCTTCTTCCGCAGAAGTAAATGCACTAACGTTAAATGGTTCTTGAATCTATGCAAACCTTTCGAAATTTTCATTTTGAAAGTATCTATCAAACCAGATAATTATCTGTGATGAGTACCCTTCAAACATGGTTTTTTATATCTTGGAAAGATTATTTGATATCAAAAACTGCTGCAATATTAAAAAAAATCTCTGCCTGTGTTTTCATTCAGTTTTTTTCTCTATAGATTGAGTTTTTTTTACAGAAGCTGATATTTTTTCCGTTGACTTGAAAAGGTGCATCTTTTTCCCTGCAGAGAGAGATTCAGGAAATACAGTTTTTCAAAAATGTCGCATAAATATGCCAGTTTTATTAACAGATAGGCATCTGCAAAATCTTATGCCTCTCTGTATCTTTCCTGTTTAAAGAAATTAAAAATTTCTTGCCGCAATTCGTGGTAAAATATTACCACGAGAGAAAGCCATCGTGCACTACTATAGCATAAAATATAACATGTTCGGCTCCCATATCCTCATACAGCTTTTTTTTAATCTTACTTTCAATGGACAAGATATTATAAACTTTACCACATTCACTACACATTCTAAGATCTGATTCAGTGCAAGACTAAGATGCTTTAATGCAAGCACATCTCTATGAATAATGCAATGTGTCCATAGTGCATTTGGTGATTTGCTTCGAATAAGTGCCTGTAATCCTCCATAGCAACCAGACATGGAGCGAGCTCCAGCAGTACAGACACCAGGTCAATTCAAATTATTTGCAGATAATAATGCATCAAGAATCTCGAACAGGTCCTAAGCTCTCGCTCTTGCAGTGATATATCCATAAAACAAAAGGTCTTCTTTAATATTATTACCAGCTATAGACCGTACATAGCATATCAAATGAGCATCTTTATTATTATCCGTAGACTCATCTAGCTTCAATCCAAATTCCACTCGTTTATTTCTTTTTCCAATTAACTGATCGTTGATATCTTCCGCCAAATGTTGTATTCTCCGACTAATTGTATTTACTGGACAAAAGCACTTTTAAAAGCAGCTTCCCAGCAGATTCACCAGCCATACCACATCTATAGCAGCCGGTAGAATAAGTTCTTCTGCGATGGTACCAGAATTCTTACATTTCACGATTCTGTAAACCATTGTAAGATGACAGCAAAGTATTGTTTGGTATTGTTGCAATTGTAGTTTCAGTTCTTTTAACTTCCTGGCAAAAACATCACCAGGTTTGCCAACCATGTTGTGGTGATTAGCTTCTAAATGGCGTTTCAATTTACTTGGAAATTGCTGCCAAAACTTTCATACACAATACACATTGCGGTCTCTCTTCACCATTCATTTCTGTTGACGTAAAACCAATCTCTACATAACTGTCATCATATTTACGATATTTTCGTTTCTTAACTGCCATGCCACTGATTGAAGACACACTTTTTTTATCTACACTATTATGTTTACTACTGTTCAAACATCGGTTCATTATCAAAGATACAAGAGCAAAAAAAAATCACAGAATCATATATCAAAACAACAACAAAAAAGGAGTAATAATATAACACAAACCACATTATATGAATTAATTTATATCACTGTTCATTTATATGAAGCGCTGAGTTTAATTTCACTAGACGTAGTTTATAAACCGGCTGACTGAATCGAGCTGCTAACGCTTGCTTATATGCTTTCCGCAACATGTTCCAGAATAGTCTTAATCTGTCGCGAAGGGTCTAGATACCTTGACGTGGATGTACTACCGGTCAAGCTAAGTTGAGAACACTAGATATAGTAGAAAGTGTATGCGTCCGTCATAGAATATAGTTCTATGATTTCGAGATGTCATACTGCAAAAATTAGGCTATAGAATATAAATATTCTTGAGCAATGAGAGCGGAATGAAAAAAATGTGTGAAACGATAGATTACATAGCATGCAGCTTTTTTATTTAAAAATTTGCTAATATCGTGGCAATTATTTGACGAGCAGTAAGAAGACATCCCCTTTTTTGGTATTACTGGAAACACTGCAAATTTCAGCAACCTCGACCCCATCCCACTCTCGATGAGAAAAGCAATTAGAGCATCCATTGATTCATTGACAGAAAACAGAAGAAAGCAACTATTATAGCATCTACTTCATCTTCGGCATATGTGTATAATTTTAAAATCTCCTAAGGTCTAAACCCACTCCGCAGTTCCTCTAAGATTACCTTTATGAATGTTTTTTTCACAATACGGGAGCATTTTAATAATAAATTCGGTAACGAAATTGTTACTTTTGCTAAATCGCATGAAATCCGACCGGAAAGAAAATGGTGGATTTTCGACTCGGGGGTGAAAACGACTTCTGAAAGTCGGTACACGCAAACCCGAATCAAACAACATAATAAGCTTAACTTTAGCAACAATACAAAGAAAAATTCACCATTGCTTTTTACGGAATGAGCCGTGAAATGTTCGTTTTTAGGGTTGTATATCATCTCAGGCTAGATTGTCGCAAGGCATAGCGCGATCATGTAGGCGCAGCATTACCGTCTCGCGTTCGCAAGAATATGTTGGTCCTTCGACTTTAGTTTTATACAGGGTCAAGTAAAAACAAACCATACCAAAAATCTAGATTAGCTTCTCAGTTATTATTTCGTTAGGCCAAATAGCTTGGTTCAATTATTTATGAAATTTTACACTATATCGCGGCGCCCCTGTGAAGAGGATGTGGTTCCCCGAGACGCCGTGGCTCACAATTTGGGAACCACTGGTGTAACTGGAAGCCTGTTCGATGCATAATTGGGAGGTCTGAAGTTCAAATCCCGGGGAGAGAAATGCACATTTTTCGAGTCTCCTGCATCAAAAAATCAACTGATTCTACAGTGGCACCCGAACTAAAGTGGTACATTATAATCCTCATAAGCAGGATTTGGCGATTGAGTTCCATCATCCCCAGTCACTTTTTTAAAAATTGGAAGTATATTAGATATTCTTTCTTCTCTCTCTTGCGTAATCGAAGGGAGAGGGGTCCGGAGTTTGAATCCCAGCCAGGGTATTGCACATTTTTTAGGTCTGTTGCATTGAAAAACCTAAAAATTCTACAACACAAAAGGAAGAGAGAAATAATTCAATTTATATTTAACTAACAATAAAATATATCAGTATAGAAAAGGTTTCTGGTATTGAAAATTAGTGTCTAGCATTCCTAGGCACGCCAAAAGCTTCGATCAATACATTTTCTTTTTTTTTTTTTTTTTTTTTTTCTTTTTTTTTTTTTTTTTTTTTTTTTTCAAAAAGAAGATCTTAATTAGAGAACCATACAAAATTTCGTTTTCTATAAACCAGTCACACGTTTCAATAATTAAAGCACAACCAAGTCCTAACTTTATTTGCATTAACTAAAACTTGAAAAAAATTTTCTATCTAATGAATGCTTTGTATGATTATTCCTTAATGATCCTAAAGTAATAAAAACTGTATGCAAATATATTATTAAAGTAATTTTAGTATTTGGAAACTTATAAATGCTTATGTGGAAATCCATACATTCGAAATGGGATAAAATTGGAAATTAAAATATATTACACACTAATGAAAAGCAAAGGAACATTTTGAAAAGATGTTAAAAATAAAATGCCTCTTAATTCCATTTTTAACCGATTCTTCTAGGAAACCGAGTCCTGCATTGAAAAAATTAAAAATGGTGGAATTAAATACCTCGATCAATTTTCGTCGTCTAAGAGTCAAAAGTTCTGTCCTTCATTTTATAAAATAGAACTATACTAGCTTTTACTCGCGGCTTCGCTCGCGTTGATGTCCTTAAATAAGTATCAAAGACTATTGAAAAGAAAATAAAATAACTTGAGTTTTTCCAGGATAATCAGGATAAAATTTTAGTTACTAATTTTTGAAGTTAAAAATACATTTCGCGTAAAATTTCAGTAAATACTGTCCTTTTTCATTGGGATGAAAAGAAATCCATATTAATGTCGCTAAGACGCTATTCTGCATAATTTTTAAAATCCGATTTGGATATATCAAACATTGCAATCTTATGTTTTTTGGGGGGAAGGGGGTTTATTAAAAAATTCTAAAATAAAATATAATTTAAAAAACTGAAAAGCATGCTTTATTAAGATATCTCACTACAAAAATAAATAATTTTCATTACCAAGATTTCAAAAAGTTTAAAGTATTCAAAAGATCAAGCATTGTATGTTTGTCTGGTTTAAGCCAAGTACCTGTGCGCGAAGACAAACTTTTACATCGTTTAACTTATCGTTATGAAACTTTCAACATTTAATGTTTATACAATGACAATCATTTTAAGCTATAAAACTTATTATATAGTTTCAACAGATAAGTTACATTTTGTAGCCCATAACCTTTTATAATATATCAAAAATATTTCTTGAAAATTTCATGATGATCGGTTAAATAATTAAGACGTAAAAACGTAACAAGCAAACAAACAAACTTACATTCGCATTTATAATATTAGTTAGGATGGGCTGGGGGACTGCATGAATATTTAGATTTCGTAATTTAAAGTTTTTTAATATTTATTTACTTATTTATTTAAAAATACTATAATATGAATTACTTAATTAGACTTAAAATTTAATACTAAACTCACATTATTTGCTTTAATTGCTTCATCCACTTCTTGCCTCAATTTGTCCTGCACGTCTTGATTCAGAGCCAGAGCATATGTGGTGAGAGACAGTGTGGCCGCTGTGGTCTCATAACCGGCCAAAAAGAAGATAACACATTGTGCGACTAGTTCATCATAAGACAAATCTGGAAAAAGAAATTATGAGATTTTTAAAATAGTGCAAATGTTTTAGTTTCAACATTCCAAACATAAAAAAGTTCAACTGCACTGTTAAGATTTAAGGTAAAATGGGTGAAACTACCGATTTTGCACCAATTAATATTTACATCTTCATTCTTTTAATTATTTATTTTACTCAATATACTAACTTATTAGTCAAAGGGGCGTTAGACCCAAAGGACTATTAGTCTCAAAACGGCATTTGTGTCGTTTCATTTTTCTGCGTTGATTCACTTTCCAAACTGTTGCCACCAAATATTATCGCTCTGTATTATACTTTAAGAAACCAAATAATGAAGAATCTGCATGAATGTTTCTCGCATTGTAAAAAAAAACGGTACCCAGAGCAATAAAATTTTGAACAAGGTAGTCTGTCCTCCAACCGAACATGAGTACTTGGAAGCCCGAAATTTGAATTTAGAATTTGTTTTATTATCTATTTAAAATTCTTACGAATTTTTGATTAATAAGTTCAACGATTTCTAAACTAGCAATGGCAACACTGTACGAAAAAAAAAAACATTTTTATCTCCAGTACGCGAGACTCTGTATCGGAAATTCTAAAGCTATGCTGTTTTGCTGTTTTTAAATATTTTTAGTCCAAAGAGCTTTGTCCCTGAAGCACTATGGTTTTCGTTTTGAGATTTTGCGTCGGAAACATTAAATGTCGGTTCACTTTTCAAACTGTTGCCCCCAAATATTGCAGCCCTGTATTATATTTAAAGAAATTAAATAATGAAGAATGCGCATAAATGTATGAATGTTTCTCGTATTGTGATAAAACGACGGTACCTAGAGCCACCGAATTTTGAATGGCGTAATCCTGCTGCGAATATGGGCATTTGAAAGCCCAAATTTGAAATTTGGAATTTGTTTTATTATCGATTTCATGTTTTGTAAAACTTTAACGAATTTTTGATTAACAAACTGACGGATTTCAAACCGAGCAGTGGCAACGTAGTACAGAAAAATCGTTTTATTTCCAGCGCGTGAGACTGTGTATAGGAAATTCTAAAAATATGCTCGCTCAGTTTAAAATTATTTTGCGATATTGTTCTTTAACTGAATTTTGTGGTTTAAGTCCGAAGAACAGGGTATTTAATAAGTATAGGTAATACACAAAATGTTAAAAGAAACGCCCCTTTGAACGTAATTTAAAATTTGAAACCTTTCAGATTTCAGATTGTTTGTGTGATTTAAAGTGCGAAGAACATGGTATTTAATAAATAAAGGTAACACACAAAACGTTTAAAAAACGCCCTTTTGGACGTAATATAAAATTTTGAAAGCTTTTTTTTTTTTACACACATTTTTCTTACCATTTTATAATGAAAATTTTGTACTCATGCTTATTTTCATTAAAGTATATTACTAGTATTTTGTCTGTACAGTAACAGCGTACTAAGGTAATTTTATTTAAAGACATTATACAACATAGTGTCCAGAAATTTCATGCTCTTGCCATACATATCAAAGCATATCTTTTACTAAAATTTCATTATATATACTTAAGAATTTGTGAAAATCAGTAATGGAAAACATGTTAAAAATCTAGCTAACATTCGCTCCTTACTATTACCTCAATAACATAAAGTTTATTGGAAATCTTTGAAATATTTAAAACGTTAGCAACATGAAAAGTGTAAATATTTCATGCAATAGGTTCACAAATAGTGTTATAATAGGAATTAAAAAATGCTCCCTCTGTATAAATTTTGTTATTCAAAGCACATTTAATATCAGTAAAATTAGTTTTCCAAATTTGTGATAAAGCCCGCATTGACTCAGTTATCAGTGATTTGAATTGTTCGATAATTTTTGCTATAAATACCTAAAATGGTTCCTCGATATAACTCTACAAGAGGTCCAGATGTTTAATGTCTAAGAAATGGAAGACTCGATAAAATGATTGGAACCGGCGGCCGAGCGCTAAAGTCGCTGAAACTGCTAGTTTAGTCCGAGGCCCGAATCCCGCGAAAGGGCCGGCTGCATGAGCGCTTTCGTGGCCCTCCCCATACGCAACGCGTATACAAGCCAGTTTCCTTAGAAAGTCTTCCACGAAGCCATCCCTTCCCTTAGGCAAATAGCTCTCGAAGCTTTGCTGTAATCCCATAAATCAATCCTCTTCTTCTTTAACGACAGAAAACTAATTGATATATCCGTCTGTGCATAGTTTGTGCTTCAAATTGTTAATAATTTTTCACATTTAATTTTTTAATGGATCAAAGGCTTATGGGCCATTCCGAATAGGATCTGATTACTTATTTAAAATAAAACATGCAAAGGCTAACTGTCTAAAGAGAAGAATGCCACAGTTGAGGACTTCTCAGAAGAAAATGGCTAATATATGTGATTACTCAAGGTTTTGGTTTATTTAATTATGGTAAAGCACTTGAGGGCTATCTGGCTGTGGGAAGGGATGCCTTCGTGGAGGACTTTCTAAGGAAAGCCGGCTTGTATGCACGTTACACATGAGGAAATTTATGAAAACACCCCTCCAGCTAGCCTGTTCACCGGGATTCGAACCCCTGACAGAACTAACAGTGTTCAGGAATTTTACCGCTCGGCCGCTGGTGGGCCAGTTTATGCAAGGGGAAAACCACAAATACTTCATGTAGTCCCCCTGTTCTCTTGCCGTCCAGACGGTACAATGGTTAGGGGAGCCTACTGCCGTACCGAAGGCCTGGGTTCGAACCCCGCAGAAAGTATGATGTTTGTAAATTTATAGTGTCTTTGCGGCATGAAGGCACTCTAAATATATGATGAGCTGAAAGTCCTTTCTTGTGGTTTGGTGGTAGGGGAGACTGTCGGACCCACCTCCGGGGTGCTCTCCTCAAAATTGAGGTGGAAGTAGAAGTACAACCTCCTTGAGGCTCTGGAAATTTTCTTCAATGAAACACATGGACAAGACAACAACAACAGCCCCGTACAGTCACCAGAAATAGAATTTGAAGCAAACTACTAGTGTTTCAAGAATCTAGCCTATCAGCCCCTACCTGGCTTGACCACCTGTTTATAGCCTTGATCAGAGTATGAATGTAAACTATTTACTATTAAAATAAAATGCTTTATTTAAATATTTAAAAAAATGTACATTTGAAAAGTTTTAAATTTCTATCACAGAGATAAGATTTTTAAAATGAGAATGAATGACATAGAAGCAAGCTAATAGCAACTTTTGCCTCACTGAAGATCTTTGTCTAAATACTTATATTTCAAAATTAAATCCTGTTTAGCCTATTTATCACAGACGTTCTTTTCCAAGTATATAGACATATCAGAGCCACGTTCTTTTCCAAGTATGTACTTTACAATAATAAGCATATGTAATTAAACATAGGAACATTAGTTACTTTTATTAGAATAAATTTCTTTGAAAACATGCTGCTGATCGACTTCCCCGTAATTTTCGGCAATATCTCCTGTTTCCTTTTCCGAAACATCAGTTGTTTCTTCTTTCGACACTTCCTCAGCAGTGTCCAGCAGCAGTTGCAAGAAATCATTCCTAGTCTGGTTTAAAAACACATTTGTTACTATAAATACATTGTTAAACTACTATACTTTTTTCTTTTTAATTTAAATAACAATTTTAATTTCTATACATTCTGTACTTTTTTAACATTTATTGAAACATTAAAATACTTAAAATATAACTAATTTGCATTTATCAAACCTGATTTTAAACATAAACGCAGAAAGATACTTCCGCGTTTATTTTATGAATAAATTACTCTCAGATTTACGTGAACTCTCATATAGAAGCTCACAAAACTCTGAGCTAGATAGATTGCGAGAGAATACATTCTTTTCATTGCTATGCATTAAAGGCTTGACTGTCTACAATCGATGTCAGAGACTACAATGGTGTAGAATACGAGGACACCGAGATTCATAAACAGGTGTAAATCATCAACGCCAAAGGAAACCACGAGAAATCTAAAGACACACAACGGAGAGAATTTCGTTCGCCGATGTCTTGCTGAACTCCATCTGGAAGGCAGTAACTGTAGAGCAGTGGTCATAGGGTGGTCTCCGACGCCATTTTACACGGGCTGCGAATACATTTCCGTGAATTAAATAGCATTATTATAACAAGAATTTGAAGAAAAAGTTTAAAATTTTAATGATTTGGTGGCTAATTTTACATTCAATTCATTACCACTAACAAATATGATTAATGTTCCAGAAAATCTACAAATGGAGTCAATTAATTTACACTGTCATACAAGTCTAAATCAAAGATTTGAATTTTGTTCTTTCTTGTCAAAAGATATATATAACCTCAGTTACGAAATTTTACGATAAAAATAATCGCTTTATTTGGGAGTGTACTTATATGTAACAATTTTTCATCTGTAAATGAAAATTAATAAGTGTAAGAAAAGAACCAGATAGACCGATGAACATCTACAGTTCGTGATGAAGATAGTTCCAAGCAATTTTTTTAAAAAGTGACAATTTTTCTCGAGCGCTCTGAAGTGTTGTAGCTAAAAATTATAGTGAGAATTAAAATTTATAATTAGTAACTTAGAAATACGGGTATTTTTTTCTGTATGTGTCGAAGAGAAGCTTAATTAATTAAAGTAAAAGAATAAGTCGCTATTATTTATTCTCAAGTATTGTCCTACTTGGAAAGTTTCCGTAATTTGTTTATTCAGAGTTAAAAATAAGTTATTAAATTAAAAATAAGTCATAAGTTAAAATGAAGTTTGTTCATTCAGAGTTAAAAAAGGTTTTACTGATTCATTTAATACGTCAGAAATTTTCGAAATAAATGTCATTCCGAAAGTTTAATCCTTAGATGTGAAGATGTCTGAATTTCAAAGTATAATCAACAGAAATTTCTTGCAGATATTAACTTTTAGATTTCAGGAAGAAAATAAGTATAAATTTGAATATTTCTTTGTGTCATTATTATTGTTTGCGTAAATTTATAGTGTTTATGTTTTGGTAAATATTCAATACATAAAATCTGAAATTTATTTTACAAAATTCGAGCTTGTTTTTAAAGACTTCATTTTATCAAAAGAATTCCTGCTCGTGAGCTGCTTTCATAATGTGCATTCAGCCCGTATGCAATTTGAGCTTGAGACCATTGCTGTAGAATATCCGCCGAAAACATCCCGGACGAAAGGCATAGCGGAAGAAACAAATTAAACAAGCATAACGGAGGATGGGGAAATATCACCATACAAAACACTTTAGAAGAAAGCATTGCATTTCTAAAATATTGTCGCAGTTCTAAAGTCTATTGTCGCAGTTCTAAGTTCTATTGTCGCAGTGTAAATAATCGCGGTAGAAAATAAAGCGATGCAGAAATTTTGAAGGTTTATAAAAAATCGTCGTTTAAAATAGCGTGGTAAGAAATAAAACACCTGCATGATGATAATATTACAGCATGCGTTTTCTGATTATAAAAATTTTTATTGTATCTGGGAGTGATGATATATCACCGCAAGAAGTAATTAATATATTTACTCCAATATTATATATTTTTGTATTAACTAATATATGTTTTCTGAAAAATCACGAAAAGAACTAAAACATTCAAAATCTGGAAATTAGTAAAAATTAATGCTATGTATAGCAGTTAATAGACTTGCAAATTTGCTAAGTCATTACTTAATCAATTTCTTTTACAAAGACGTACTAGTAGATTTTCATCAAAAACGTAGTATAAAATGATTAGAAAAATGAAGACAAATAAGTTTTAAAGTCTATTAACTGCTGTATGTAGCATTATTTTATACTAATTTCCAAATTTTTAATGCTTAAATTTCCCCCTTGCTTTTCCAATGAGCATTTTTCAGTTAATTTAAAAATATGAAATACAGAGGCAAAAATATTACTTATTCTTTTTTGTGCTCCCAAATCATCGCGCCAAAATTCACTTTAAATTTTTCAGTCAGAAAACGAAGGTGTTTAATTTTTTACCAAGATATTTAATGCTACGATGTCTTAAAGCTCCGAAATTTTTAGCCCGCTTTTTTTTTTTTTCTACCGCGATATTTTATCTATGGTGTTTTAGACTGCGATATTTGGTCCTTGCTTCCTTTTCCTCCACAATGTTTTTTATACAGCAGAGTTTTCCTGTTTCCTTTCTTCGCGATGTTTTCACCATTAACCCATTGTAAAGCGTCATAATAGCCACCAAAGTCATGGTGCGGGATGCTATCTTACTTCATTTCCGCTCTTGTTCTGTAAGATCTGTAGGCACTGTGAATGGATAGCATTACATTCTTGAAGTGTTGGAAGCAGAAGTTTTATCGTACAGCTACAAAAACTAGCAACTGCAAAAATTATTCTGGAGCTACATCTCAGCAAGGAAATATTACTTCCTAAGTCGCATGTATTGTGATCATCAAGCATCCATTTTTTCGGGCACCTGTTCATTTCCGATAGGACATGCTAGATATGTTTGCTAAATGGATCATCCATAAACTATTTCGCACAACTAACGAGTTATGGATATGTATTTATTCTGCACGGAAAGACATTTCACATACAGCCAACCGAAATCCGTATCAATATTAACAAGCAGTGTGCTATCAGCTATAAATCTTAAAGAAAAACGAATTTTTCTGAACAGCAGTACGTTCTCTACAAATAGCTACAAATCAGTTTATTTTAACCTATATCTAGTTAAATATGTTCTCTCTCTGCAGTCAGTTTCAGTATTGATATCTTAAACAATTTCTAAACTTTTATACTGTAATTGTTACGGAATAACATTTTTTAATTCAATGAATACTTTTTCTTCTAAAAAATTTGACTTTCTGCGCAATGACAGTAGTTACCAAACTGAAGTCGTGGGTCTGCGGGAAAAAATTTTCGTGAGCTTTGGAACATTTTAATTTTTTTTATTATTGTATTTACTTATGTATTATTCTTGGGTTACTTTAGTTTAGGAAACTGAAGTAACTGTATACAAGTATGCAAGTTGGTTTTTAACAATTGTGTCACAAAGCTAAAAGTTTTTGAGAACTTTTGTATGATCACCTCATATTTTTCTTTTTCACCATGCCCATTAAATGACTTTAACTAACACCAACCATTATAAATGTATGTATCATTTACAAAAATTTAGAGTAAAGCTAATTAAAAAAATTTAAACAATACCTGCCCCGTTCTTTTTCTTTCTTCGATTATTTGGAGTGTGATATCCTTAAAGAAAGCTAACTCAGCTGGCGAGAAGACGGATATTTTAAACCATCTCATAATGCTAGGCCATAAAGCTGCAATAAAGAAATTATTTATTTCGGTATTCATGTGCCTGATTTCAAACGCAGTTTACAGTATAAAAGTATTATCATGAAGAACATAAATAGTTATATTAAATATAAATATGAAATGCGCGCATGCATACCTACAAAGTTTTAGGACTTAAAACATTTTCAAACTACAGAACTAAAACATTTTGAAACAATTTTCTATTAAGTTGCCAATGTTAATCCATGACAATCATCACTGAAACACCTGAATTAGCTTCCTTTAATGTTATCTGCTTCAGATTTTTTTTTCAAATTTTATGTAGTTGATATATACTCAAACAAACAATAACATGGCCATGAATTCAAACCGAACAACGAAATTTAATAATAATCCCAATTTTTTATTTCAGACATCTTAAATGAAGACGAAAACTACTTTATTTATGACCCTGAAGCAAAACGATAATCATTTGCATGGGAGAAATGAGTCTCATGGGCCAAAGAAATTCTTAATTAAAGAGCATTCTATTGACAGTTTTTCATTTCCTTGAAATAATTCACAAATAAACGTTTACCTCACATCCCAAAGAGGTATTTCTCAAACTTTTTAAGCATAGCACCCATAAAGAGCCCTCTATTATTCTTTTTTTAAATACGTAAGAAAATAAAACAGTAATGAAGAAGTTGGTTTTATGAATAGAAATGAATTTAACAGTAAATGCACCATATTAAAATAACTTACATTATCAAAGGCACAAATACGATCTCAACTATTAGTGACAAAATAAAATTTATGAAAATGATGAACCAGTTTTGCTTCTACCAGTTTCTCAATATTCGGCTCCACTTTGGTTAACAGCGTTCTCAGAATCTCTGCGATTAGTTATTTGCAACCGATTTCTTTTCTAATTATATAAGTTGCTACTACACTAAAATCGCGTCCTACTAAAACCGATGGAACTAAGCAGAATTTCTGAGCAGTACTACTTCATTAAGAAGTATAACGTTCAGCTACTGTTGATGCAGTCAAAACTGTTGATAAACGGATTCTAAATTTAAATTTCTGCTGTTCATATGCTCATAACAAATTCATCTTCTAAATTTTAAGACGCTTCTAAAATTACATAGAATTACATAGGAACATAAATCCAAAAGACAGTCTGGTACATCCGATTTTAAAATATCTTGAAATAGTTTCTTGAAGTTCAATTCCAGAGGTTCCAGATGTTGGAAATGTTTAAATACATCCTCTTTATTTTTTTCTTAATTGCGAAATTTGAAAAGGAGCTAAACTGTCTCCATCCCAAGTTTTTTATAACATGCTTGACTTTTGTCAGAAACACAGAAATTACATTTTTGGTTTTGACTAGATTCAGGCCATTACCTTGCAAATAAAGTTTGATTCATTAAATTTATTAAAAAATCTGTTAAATAAATTAAATTCGTTTTTGAGTTTATTAAGTTTGCTTTCAAAGCAACGTCTTTCAAAATTCTAGCACTGACTTGAAAAGTTTGGAAAAAATCGCTCAAGCATATTTCCTTTGACAACCAACTACCTTCTGTATGAAGAAGCAGAACAATGGAATTTTTATCATTTTCAGTATTCAGAATTCATATGAACAGTTTCTCAGATTTTTATTACCTATTCTGGTGATGAGAGTTGAGCTATGTAAACGTTCACTCATAAGCTTTACAACAAGATACTTCCGATAAATTAACACTATACAGACCATATGTAAAGTTTTACATAGGAAGTTCTTTCTGAAAACAAGCCGTGCGGTGCTACAGCTTTGTGATCAAACCACAAAGAAAGGGTGTCGATAGCGGCGTTAACATGAGTTTACTAAAAGAAATTCGCGAACAGATGAAGGAATTAATCATAGTTATAGAAAATGTTAAAAATTCTTTCCATCAACCTTAATGCATGCTTCACAATGTCTAAGCATGTTTCACGGACTCGTTCAAATTCCCCAGGAGTGTTACGACAAGTATCGCCGCTTACAAGATCCTGGCGACGAAGTCGATGTCAGATCTTACGGGTGTCTCGTATAGCAGGGACTTCGTGCATTCCTACAAGAAGAAATCCGTAGGAGTAAAGTCAGGGGTTCGTGATGGCTTCTCAGCTTCTCTGTGCGTAGCTTCTTCTACGTCAGACATGCGTGTAGTACGCTGCCGACCGATGTAGCTACATATTCCGAAATCCCCAGCCTCCTGCGCAAATTTCCAGACTATGGATGACATAGTGGTACATGCGTCTCGCGACTTGTCGGTTTATATCCATGGCTCCATAAACGTAACACATATCAGCCAATTCCTCGTTAGTGAACCGATGCATCCTTCTCCTGCAATATCCTCATCGGAAATGATCTCGCTCTCCGCTCTCCAATACGCCTGCGAACATCTCCCTCTATCGGCCGCTGGTCATAGTTTCGGACACAACTTCCTACGTAAAACTTGTTCAGCATGTCAGACAGACCAGCACGTTAAGCTTGTAAATGACCACGTTAAGCACGTTAAGCTTTGATGATACCCCATATACAGCTAATAAAACCAGTACCTCTGTTTTCAAATGTGATATAAAATACTGGCAGACTCAAATTATTGCTGGAACATCATCAGTAGCAAATGACGCTATTTTATTCAAAGGAATTTCTTTCAATTAAAAAAACTCACGTAACATAAAACAATGGTTCTCCTAGTGTTACGTTCTAAAGTTAGGAAAAATAATACCTGGCAGATTTGTTAATCTTGTATGAAATGTACGTAAGTAATAAGTAGTACCTCATTTCCTACCAAACTTAACTCATCAAGTTTTATTGGAAAATGTGATGTTTTCAAAGGGTTATACAAAAAGATTTTAATGCTTTTAGCCATCTCATCTATCCTTCTTTCTCGTTACTTGAAGGGATTTTCTGTGATCCCGGTTGGTGACGCGATATATTTCCTAATACACCCTTTATAGCCATTCTCATCTTGTTTGGATGTTGTACGTTTCACATATTAGACACACTGGTAATGCATTATTTAAAGAAAACTGAAAGAAATCATATTTCAGATACCCAGAATTGTACTGATTACATTTTTTCTTAGGTTCTGATATGATAATAACTGTAATAAAACAAAAGGGATGAGCAATATTTGTTTTAAGATAAAAATTGAAAATTTTTTTCAGTTTCAGAATTTTCAATCTAAGAGATTTTCCATAGGAAAATTCTTTAACTTTTTTTATCACTCAGACATTTATCGTATTTTTTCAGAACTAAATCCTTAAGCTCTTTAAACCGTCATAAACATAAGTTCTGTAAAAATTATTAAAAATTTTAATATTGTTCTTTTTAAGTAATTATTGTAAATAAAAAATTTAATTTTTTCGATTAAAATCAGAATATTTTTAACTGTTAAATAAAAAATGTGTATCAATTTTAACAATTGTTTCTTAAAATTTAGTCAGCTTTTATACTTTTTTAAAATTTTATATTTAATAGCATTTCAAACTTCAATAACCTATGTGTAGCATTTTAATAATATAATTATGTTTTGCCTGTGTAATTGTGATTGGTTTCGGCATCGAGTCAAAACTTCGTGCAAAATGAATGACATTTCTTTTAATAATCTTTTTATTTTCAATTAGTAAGTCCACAAAAATCCACACACTGAAACCCAAACACTCAAATATTATAATTTAGGTTTAGATATTATAATTTTTTAGTTAACTAATTAAATCCCATTCAGTCTCTGTTATTTAAAAGTATCATGATAAAAAGACATTAAAATAAATAATATTTACTATTATTTCCTTATTATGAACCAAAACAGCATACATTAATGAAATTTTGATTCTGCTATTTCATTTGCGCTGCTAACGATTTTTCCAGTAGACCATCAGCGTATAGACGCATAGATTCCGTTTGGTTCTATCACAATGTATGGATGCTAGTTCATAATGATTTTTTCACTATAAACTATGCTCTTAACACAATATTTATAAATACACTGCGTACATAAATTGTCCAATGATGTTAGAACTTTCAAATGCTTTTTCTGAACTTATTTCCATATCGTCAAATCTTTCATTGACAAAGTTTAATATTTCTGCAATCATAAATACTTCAAAGTTTGAAGACATGCGTACTTTCTATAACAAAACATGATAACGCAATAGTTCAAGGTTCTTCTACGAAACTGCGAAGTTGGGTTCAAAATACAAGCAGAATCAAAGCTTCCGATTTTAAAACCTTTATTTGCTTTGAACACATATAAACTAGCCGTGCATACAAATGTACAGCATGAGGCTTACAAGTTAATCAGCAGTTAATTCTTTCAGTTTAGTAAGTTAATTAAAACAGCTGTCTAGACTTCACAAAAATAGTTTAAATCGTTCTGCAGCCCCGTATTATGAGCATCGAAAACAAGACAGGAAAAAATTAAATGTTCCACACCTCAAGGTACTTTCTTCGAACACTGACATAAGTTATTGATCTTAGATGAACGAAACAGGTAATTTGCAAGTTTACCGTAACCAGATTAAAAACACAGGTACTTTAAAATTAAAGAAGAAAGACTCGGAATGTAGTCTATGTTGTTGTTCCAAATCCCCTTGGGGCAGGAAAACCTACACCAAGTCCAAGAGACCTTGCCGCACAAGCAAATCGCAGATGTCGTCCTGGTCAGCCGACAGCCTGTTTCAGGGAGACGCCTATACAATCCAGTAGGTGAGCGGGAGAGGCAAGGAGGGAACAGGCACACGAGGAGGTCTTTTCTCCCTCTTTGAATTTCATGCATCGAAGATGCCCACTTCTGAATCTGGAGGGATGTGGTCATGATTAACAGAAAGAATGTTGTCTGTGGTTAACAGAAGGAAAGAGTTTCTTGGTGTACCCAGCATTACAAGATGAAATGTATTTTTCATTCCGCTTATATAAAAGCTTCAGATAATAAAAGTACTTCCAATAACTCTTTGGAATATTTATATTGATGTTGATGGATTTAATTTCCATAAATACCATGATGACCATGCACATAAGCAAAAGAATATCAATTTTCCTATTTCTAAGTAAACTGACAGCTTTAGTGAGTTTAGATTACTACTTTGTCTCTGCTGGTAATACTATTCAAAAGCAGAACATACAAGGTACATCGAAGATTATCCTGATCTATTATCCTGATCTACCTGGCTGCAAGATAAATACAGAAAAATTCTGCTCAAAAAGTCGTGCATTCATTTTGAATATGCTGCTTAAAATGGCAAACTTCAGGTTGATCTTCAAAAAGAGTAAATGCCAAGGCCAACTTTATTGCTCATTTTACTGCCATCTGTAAAACAAATCATATGAAAATATTTTTCTGTAGTCTCTTATGTGCGCGACCTTCATCGACCATCTTTAAGAAAATCAGGCGATAAGTCAAGACAACAAGCGGATCATGTTATGACGACAAATATCAGTTGTGAATAAATATATGCTACAAAACTAGGCAGAAGGAAGACTGGTGACTGGTGACGGAGGGCGAGGACACCTGATGTCTAACATAGGTAAGTAGGTTATGTCTCACGCCCTCTCCAATCCAGAGCAATAGCTCCCAGGGACAACAAGAGAGCCGCCCGGAAGTTTGTAGATTTTAAGCACAAAATTTTGCATAGCTATTGGCTTTAGCATTGATAATAGTAGCTTTCGTAGCACTGAGTGGCTCCCCGGCATTCACATAGAATTATATAACACAGCATACATACATACACCATAGACTATACATAACTTTCAATATACATATACAACAAGGAACACACAATATAAAAGCAAACACATAGAAAAAAAAAATTAAACAAAAAGTATTGCTTATTGCTCCTTTGTCATAATGGCACTGTATTTCTATATTGTACTGCTGTTATTTCATGTTTTAAAGTTTTTTACACTTAAAAAAATATTCATAAGTTCATTGGTTAATCATGTTCGGCTGATGTAAGCATTGTCACGGCTGAGAGCGTTCAGTAGATTTGAAATGATGACTTAGTTAATACTTTAATATAGCTCGGCTGACAAATATCTTGCCCCATTGCTGTTATTATATTGATAATTCTACAAATACCATTAATTGCCACACAAGTTTTAATTAATAATTCAATTTTTTTGTAAGTTGTGTCGTAGTTGGTTAGTAAATTGAGTCTGTCAAAGAGCAGTGGAAGAGATAATGTTCTGAAAAGACTTCCAATTCCACAGACGTTTATATCTGAGATTCTAAACCTATTGAAGTACACAGGAAATGGACCATGACCTGTTATAATTTGTGTCAGCTGTGGAATGGCTGTAAGACGTTTAGTTGAAACTTTTGGAATAAAATCATACGTTCTCCTCCCTGTTGCACCCTGATCCCATTCATTTTACCATTTTAAAACTGCTTTTTCTGAGAGTATCTTAAGTGTGAGGGAGGAACTGGCTAAGTAAGTACATATCCTTCTATATTACCAGCAGCTTCTTTGGCTAGGTTGTCTGCTATTTCATTATCTTCTATTCTTGCGTGTGCTTTCACCCACTGAAGGTTTATATGCATATGTCTATTGTGTCCATTGTTTCGTAGAAGTTGCTGAATGTTAATAATGATTGGTGAAGTGTGCTGATGATCAGATATGGTTCAAAGTACGGACATGGTATCAGTGTATATGGTTGAATACCATTTATTAGAATCTATTATATGTTGTATAGCTTCCTTTACTGCAAACGTTTCCGCTTTAAAAACACTGTTATAATATGCTAAATGTGCTTTCTACTTATATACTTGGTTCTGGTTTTTAAACTCCGCAAATGCACCACTGACACTCTCACTTGTTTTTGAACCATCCGTATAAATAAAAGTGCGTGTTACTCGTGAGATGGAAAGACTCCGTTTTTCATCAGTTTTGGCATACACATCTATAACTTTGAGCCCCGGATGAATTTGAAAGCTATTTCCCTTGCAATCATACATAATTGGGCTGTGCAGAATAAAATGTAGCGTCTTTCCGTAATTCAATAACTTTGGCGTAAACAGTCTCTTATTCTGCACGAATGTGGATGGGGGCCAGACATGCAAGCGTAAGTGCAGCATTTTTTGCTGTGGTTTTAAAGGTCCTGCATGTTTAAGCACAGGGAAGACTCCAGTACTGCCCATATAAACACTATTTTTTACCGCCCATCGATTGATATATAGCCGCCCAAAAATATCCCTTGGAGCTTCAATTGCCCACTGACGGGGACACTACAGCGATCACTATCACCCGTAATGCAAGACATCCTCAGGATATCCTATTTAAGTCGCAATGTCCGGGAAACAGTTAAAATATCCTGAGGATGTTGATTCTCAGATATCCTCAGGACTTCTTAAGTCAACATCCTCAGGATGTTCTGTTCAAGTCGCAATGTCCCGGGATATAAAAACATCTCCTGAGGATGCTGTTTTTCAGATATCCTGAGGACTTCGTAAATCAACATCTTGAGGATGTCCTGTTCAAGTCGCAATATTCCGGGATATATGAAGATCCCCTGAGGATGTTTTTCTCAGATATCTTCAGGACTTTATCATTTATCATCCTGAGAATGCACATACTAAATACTCCGGAAGTCCTCTGCACTCCTAAAGACTTCTGTCATCAAGCATACTGCGGATTCTCAGCCCATCTTAAGATGAGCAGAGAATTCAAAGCTCAACTTTGCTAATACGAAAGCATACGCAAGCTCTTTATTTTTCTTTTTAAGAATTGCATTGTAAGGTTTATCCTAAGTTTATTAACAGTTATTTTAAGTTTTGTATCTTTCCTATCTTATTCTAATTTCAGCTTACAATTTCCTGCCAGAATGTAATTTCAGAAACGCAGTAAATGCAAATGAGAAAGAGTACTATTTAAGTCGTGACTTCACCGACTTCTAGAGAGAGAGTCTGATTCCCTGACTAGCGCGCGTTTGCCTTTGGCTAATTTTTCTCTTAGTTACCACGCTCGGCAATACCTTAGGCCCTTGCTTGGCTTCGCCGATTTAACTAATACTTAGGGGCCAACTAGTTACATTCCTGAAAGCTTCGACTATACCTTTCAGATAACTTAGTTAAGCTAGTTTAGTTTAATTTAAATTCATTATTATTAAAGTTTAAGCCCGAGTGGAGGCTTTGTGTAAAGTTCCAAGTAGGAACTAATTCTAAATATACTGAAAAATAAAGGGTTGTGAACCCTCCTTAAGTCTTACGTGTTTTGTTCACACACTTAAGCGATTATTCGCTTGTTAGTGTTCGTGGCGTTCTAAGTTAGAACTTTAGGATTAAATACGTAAAATCCCACATTTGGCGCCCGAAATTGTTCTTAACGAACCATGCCGCTAGGTAGTGAAGATTTCTCGTTGACCCCTCCCACCTTTCAGTTCCCTCAGGCACAACCAAACCCGATGGAGGGATTCGGATTTATCTGGGAAACGATGAGAGCGGCGTTGAAGCCAACAGCAATGTTTGACGGCAAAGCATCGGTAATGACCTTTCTGGAGCAGCTGGACTTACACTTCACATTATATCCTGTCAATCAGCTGAAAAGAATTATCATCGCTACCACGACCTTAAGGTCAAGTCCTCAGATGGTACAAGAATATTGGCAAGAATTGTTGGAGGATCCAGAATCCGAAACGTATACGTGGGAAAATTTTAAAAATTCCCTACTGAAAGCATTCCCAGTTGTAAAAGAGCGCACAAGACTCGAATCAGAATTATTCAGTAAATACCAAACTAATGTGGACGAATTAACAGATTTTATCTTAAGGAAGATCCACATTGTCAAATTACTATATGGGAAAAAGTCCGACAATGAAATCATTGAAATAATTTTACCGCGGTTGCTTCCGTCAATCCAAAACTATCTTGAAGTTAGAAATCCGCAAACGCTGGAAAGCTTATTTGAACTAGCTGTCAAATTTCAGAATAGGCGAAATGCCGAAAACGCGCGTGCGAAGAATTTTACGACGATTCAAGGTTTCACACTCGGATGAAACCTCAAGCTCAACAGAATTCCTATCGACAAGAGAGGAAAGTAGCGAAGCCGGATAGAAGGAAAGCCGGTCAGACCAAAGCGTGGGGCAATAAAAAGCAGTTGGACCAAGGGGGCGAAAAGAAGGATTTAAAATAGTCACGAAGACTAGGAGGAGGCTGAAGTCACTCTGTGAGAAGGTAAATCCCTCAGAAGTCAAGTTGAATACGGTAGTTGTCCAAAATTTGGCCTTGCCAGAAATCCAAATACTACTAAACGACGTCCCTACGACCACCTTACTGGATACCGGGACTCAATGCAGCTTCCTGTCGCAATATTTTTTTAAAAAGCATTTTAGTCGCTACTTCCTATTTCGATTAGACTGTTATGCAAAATACAAAATCAGACATCAATTCTGAATACGCACAGTCTCTATTAAATCTCTTCGTAAATTTTGGGCTTTGTTATTGAAAACAATGTAACAATATTTCTCATAATGTTCACGGCCTACTGCATATTTGCGAAGATGTAAAAATGTTTGGGCCGTTAGATAATTACAGTGCATTTAAATCTGAAAGCTATATGTCTTTTACAAAAAACTTGATTAGAAAATCTTCTGCTCCATTACAGCAAATAGCAAGCTTAACCAATAGCTTAACCATATTTTAGCCATCAATAATGATTCAATCAACATAACCGATTTAAGTTCAGAATTTCAAACTTTACACTCAATCTGGTCTACTACTTCAAGGTTATTAAATGCTTAATTTTATCATTGAATTTTGAATACAAATTAACTGACGTCAGAACTGATTTTGTAGAATAATTTGAATATATTGAAGAATTCAGTTTTGGGCTATTGAATGATTACAAATGATCGAAAGATTTTTTAAAACAAAATTTTCTCTTGTAATATTTTGCATTAATAATTCATTTTAAGTCCCTTGCTCATTTCCTACTTTTCCATAGTAACCATAGAAGGAGGACCTGAGATTATCTGTGGAAAATAGTAGATGTTAGGTCATCACAACATTAAGCATTCGGGAGTATGTATTTAAGAGGTTAAAGGGATCTTCCGGGATATAATAACTAGTATTTCAAATCCTCATAACATCCCATATGCTATCGATGGGACCTAGATAGGATGTCCTAAAGATATACTGAGATGTGAAATTAAGCACTCGGGAGGATGTGCGGAGGATACTGGAATATTACGGGATGGTTTGAGGATGTAGTAAGTAGGACTTTAAATCCTAATAACATCTCATACGCTGTCGATGAGACCTAGATGAGATGTTCTAAGGATATAATAGGATGTATTTAGAAGGTTAGTGGGATATCTCAGGATGTCCTGAGGATGTAGTAAGTAGGACTTCAGATCTTAACAACAACACGTACGCTGTCGATGGGACTTAGGTAGGATGTCCTGAGGATATACTGGGGTGTGGCGTTAAACACTCAGGAGGATGTGTTTAGGAGGTTCGGGGGATATTCTGGGATGTTCTGAGGATGTGCGTATATACTGCGAGCAACAGCCTCAGGATATCCCGAGGATGTTTTTGTGCTATGTGAGAAAATGCCCTCTATAGCGATCACTATAGCAGGACGACTGTACTGCCCACTTTTAAAATCATCGTTCCAAACGAAGCCAAAAGTAGATTTTATATTTTTAATGAGATTTATAAAATGGATTCGGAAGTTGGATTAAAAACGCTCCACCAGAAGCTAATTTTTGCTGAATTATAAGGCTTTTTTTGCACAATGCTATTATCTTCAAGCCATTTATTGAAAAATGCTTTCAAACATGTGCTTGCTTCAAACATTTCCAGTACTCATGATATTTAGCGTGTGAAGACACGTTTCTTATGCGAAAAGTAAAATCTCACTATAAAGGGCACCACTTCAGAGTTTTAAGAGACTTAAAGAAACCTAGAGAGGAATTTGTAAATAATCTATCATACTCAAACTTCGGTCTGCTCTCCGCCAGCCATTTGCAGCCATTTTGAATCAACAATTAGGCAGAAATGAAGGTTTGATGTTTTTGGTATTTCTTCCATTGTGCATATGTTATTCAAATCACTGTTGCTTTTCAAAACGTCGCAGATATTCCTTCTATGCTGTTAGTATGGCTTTTGGCCTTTCACAGTATGAACATTATCAATTTATTAACATTTTTCAAAAATGAGATTAAAAGCTGTAGAATTGTTCTCAAAGCATAAAATAGGCTTTTGGCCTTTCACAGTATGAACATTATCAATTTATTAACATTTTTCAAAAATGAGATTAAAATGCTGTAGAATTGTTCTCAAAGCAAAAAATAATTTAACTTGTAATCAAATTTTAGTAATGCTAGCACACTACTTTAAGCATTTTTCTTGTTAAATCATTTCATTTATTTGTTTTCCTGTAGAAAGCAAAGAGAAAGAAAAATGCATTTAATTTACACGCAAATAATTTTGTAAAGGATAACTATAACAGTAAAAGGATTATGTCACAGAAAGTGAGAAAGTAATAACGTTTTAGGTTTATTCCTTAAAACCTGTTTGTGGTAGTACATTGTGAAGGCATTTTTCTTTATTGACTTTCAGTCAGAAAGAAATTTAACTTTTTTTCTAAAACGTGTGGTCCCTTATTTTTAAAAACCTTATTCTGGTAGCTACTGTGTACACTTAATGAAGTTTTCAGTTCATCTTCCTTTTCTGTTAATCTGATTTATTCTAGAACAGTTATATACTTAAATAAGAAAAGACGGATAGAGCAGAATTTGGGAAATATTAAAATAGTCTTTTTCAAAAATTCTTGCTGAGAACAGAAGCTAAAAATCCTAAAAAAATGAAGAGAATTAATTTACATTGAAGTACTATTAATGTAACGAATAATAAATACTCACCAAAAAGTGCAAATCTCCAGGTAACACTTCTTCCGAATGCACGTCTGGCAGTTTGTACAAATTTATTATTTGGATCATTGTAAGAATCAAGTTTAGTAGAAAATGCTGAGCTAGCAATAACATCCATAGTAAAAGCTCCATAAAGTCTAAAAGTAAAAATTTAACTAACATACATGATTTCGTTTTGTCACATGGGAATAAATAGCATTATTTACTCATTACTATTTAACTACATTACTATTTTATTTACTGGAGCATTACATGACTCCAGTAAATGAAAGCCAAATAGAATTGGGAAAAATAGTTTTCTACGTTAAAGTAAACTCTCTCGAGAATGACTGCACGTGTCAAAAATGCGATGTTAAAAGTATTCATTTGAGCAGCTTGAAGATCATCTCTTAGAAACTAGATTATTTAATTAAGCAAAAACATAGAGGGATCGTCTGCTTTAATCTCAATTCTGATTGAAAGCGTTCCACTGAATGGATTTTGTTCACATCCGAAATCTGAATGTCTTGTAAGCTTCTTCTCACCAATCAACTTCGCAAGTGGCTGTGATTTGAGATCGGAGGAAACTGACCCATTTCAAATTTGAATATCACATCTACACGACACCTATTTGTAGGCAAAAAAGGGGAATGGTAGAGGGAAAAAGCCATTTCATACAGTTATTCGAAGTGGAACAATGTAGCGTACTATATAACAACATGCCACCGATGTTAGTAGTTATTAGAAAACGAAGTCTATGACAGAAGTACAAAGTTTCTTTTGAAGTGAATTCGCCATTAGTCAACGTGAATAATTACGTATACATTCTCAAAATACTGTAATGGACTGGGTGAGGAAGCACGAAATGCGTCCGATATGAAGCATGGAATTCCGCGAATTGTGCGAATACCAGAAAAGTTTCTGAGATCGAAAAAAGCTTATGAACATGGGGGCTTGACTTCCAGCGCAAAAAGACTCTGTCGTTTTAATAGCAAATGCTAAAAATGCAAAACAAGAAGTAAAGATAGTTGCCATAATGAGACTTTTCGACCGAGATGCTAACTAAATCCACTCATTGGTCAAAAGTGAAGAAAGTGAACATAAAGCTTTATGAACATTAGCGGATATTGATGACAACCTGCTGAAGCTCATGTTATGTTAACTTACAAACATGCTTTGCAAAAATGCACTGATGTTAACGAAGGGCATCTGCCTGAAGTAATTTTCAAAAGATAAGTTTGTAATTCTGTGAATAATAAAGTTTTCGTTGTATTTATAGATAGTAGCACATATGTTTCTCTATTCCTATATTTTATAACAAACCTTTGGAACGAAACAGTTGATTCCGCGCCACCGGTATGAACCTCAAATCTCTCAAGAAGATACTAGTTTATAGTATTATGCTAAAGTGAAAAAAGTATTTTAAATTTCTTAGGATTTTCTTTCATATTCCTCATGCCGTATTAGTATTTAAAGATTGTATTAAATCCCCAAGCAAATATTTTCAATAATTTAACATCATACTTTGTTTAAAACTGAAATACACAAGTAAAAAAGTAATATTTACGGTTTAGCTTCCACAGGGTCTCCTTTTTCGGCAGATTTTCTAAAATTCCCCACTAACGCTTTAGAGCAATCTTTAAGTATACTCATCATCTAAAAATGTACACCTTTAATGAGACTAAAATTTTGAATTCAAAAACTCAGTTAATCTAAAATAAAACCGTAATGTTTTTAATTAAGATATACAGCAAGCATCTGCGGATTTGATACCTATAACATGCAACAACTAAATTTCATATACAGAATTCTCAGATTAATTCATAATTAAGCTCTACTATCCATGCACATTTTTAAAAATACAGGCTACAAAACAAATGATAGTCATTGATTCACAATATTACGGAACAAATAAAAAATAGTACACAGAAAATTCAAGCAAATATTAATAGTAGTTTACAGTGATATAAATTAATTATAAGAAAATTCATACATTCATTTGTCACAGATACCTTGCAACAACTAAAATTCCTATACGAAATTATTTTGATTCGGAAAATTCGCTCACTCAGGAGCGGATCAAAATTAAACGTGCTTTAAAAATTATTACCCATTTTTCATTACCTTAATGATATTCAGACACATATTTAAGCACTACTGCTTCATTTATTTTATAAAACAATTTTAAAAACTATAAATATATTTTGAGCTATATGATAATTTAGCGAAGAAAATTTTGGCGTTTTGAAATTTTACTTTAAACCTCTCATTGCAGAAAACGCAGCATAAGAGAGTTATTAGAAATGAACAAGCCAAAGGAACTTAATCAGAAAAAAAAAAAATTACGCGCAATTTCCAGACGCATTCAAACGGCAAGTTTTCTCGGTCTCATTTTACATGGACGGAAGGAAACATATCCCCCCTTAGCTTGGATGTCGCAAGGTTTTGTAATCCTCTTTCGTTAAATAGGGATTATGACAGATATGTGCATTTAAATGTCCGTGTCGATTTAGCCACGAATGTTGCAAATATCCGAGTCTCATTTTGAATTCATGCACAAGCTCAAGGACTTTGCAATTGCTTGCGCGTTCCCATTATACCGACAAATGGTTTGCTATGTAGTTTTATTTCTATGAACTTTTACTATGCATTGTTCACTATGTATTTTTATTTCTATGAACATCCAACACGTCTGGCACTCAACCGTCACATAGTTCTGGTGCTTTGTTCCATCTTTAATGTCTCTTAATTGATTTACTATCGTATGTTACTTCTTGATGCCTTCCAGTTCCTAATTGCAACTATTTTTATGGCATTAGTAATTTTAGGCGAAGCATGCACAGTCTGTCTGTCTGAAAAAAACCGTCTTTACGGAGGATATTCCAAGAGCAAGAGAATCACATTTACATTATGAAAAGACTATGCAGCTAACTTCCTCAACTGCAGAAAAGCGCCCTTAGAACAAATTTGCCTATATTCAGTAATTATTTCCACTTGGTCACTTTGGTATCTGTGTTTAATGCGACTACTAATTCCATTCAATAGAAAAGCATCGCCAATAGTCACATCAAAGTGTAAAAATAAATCAAAAAGCCTAAATATCTTGTATATGTCTTTATGGCTAAATTTTGAAACTGTAAATTTAAATTTTTTCAAGTAATTTAAAGAAACAAACAATAATTCTTACTCTCTTAATTTTCCCTGTTGTAAAAGTTGGTGTAACGATAGTCCGAACCCTCTTCCAGTCTTCTCCTCGTAAATTGGGCATCATATTTTCTGAAACTGGGTTGCCAGTACCGATGGGCTAGGGGGAAAGAAAGACCATTTTTGTGTTTCAAAGTCATACAACAGTTCCTTATAAAATTTAATATAAATGGTATAAATTTTATTTGTATTAGATTTTAGTATTTTTATACTTATTATATCGTTTCGGACAAAACGCTTCGTTATTCAAACGTTTCAAAATAATATTCCTTGAAAGTAACTGATCTACTACAAATGTAAAATTGTTGCTGAAAAAAAGGTCTAGGTCTGTAATTAAGCTGACAAAGAAACTGGGTATTAATTAATAAAAAGATACCTGACTTTTAATTTATTCGGATTTAAAATTTTGAACTTTGAACTTTCGTTCACAACTGAAAACAATTTTCAGGTGTTTTTGTTTCCATTATGTTTAAATAATCTGAAAATCAAATTTCAGGTCAAAATGTGAACTACTAAAAAAAATCTGTTCATTATTATTATTTAAGAAGGGTTATCAACCTTTCATATTTTGATAATTAATCAAAGAAATTTATAATGCCAGCACATAATGTAATTCTAATACGCGACAAAATTTCTTAAGCAATATGATTGATAATTGGCTTATTTTATACAATAAAGCATGCCAGGTCTATCTGCCTATGAGGAGGGAGATCTTCGTAGAGTATGTTTTAAAGGAAACAAATTCGTATTCATGTTACATATTGAAAAAAACAATAAAATTTCCTATGCAGCCAGTCCGTTCGCCAGGATTTGAACTAGGATAGTATTCAGTGGTTTTACCTTTCGGCCACTGATAGGCTTATAACAATTTATAGCGTACAGCTGTCTATATATCTGCTACTTTTTAATACTAGCTTTTTTAAGTCAACGCTATTTTCGAAATGCTTCTGATTGTGCTAGGATTTCCATTTCTGTCTATGATCATTTAAAATAATAAAATGGGCTTCAGTTGTAATTCAGTTTCAAAATTTTAATACAGTTAATTAAATGCCAGAAATTTTTAAGTTTCTTTGTCAAACTCGGCGCATTTACGAAGTCTAAAGTAGGCTGCCATAACTATATCATTTCGCGCATGTCAGGAATAACCTTTATGTAATCTGTACAAAATATCTTTTACTCTGCAACTGCAGTTACAGCAAAATTAAAATTCGGGATCCAATTTTTTTCTAACTTCCGAAAGGTCTGGATATGATCCATAATCGTGTATTTTGACTTGACAAAAATAGCTTTATGTATTTTATTAGTAAGCAAATGAAAAGGTTTAACATATAAATCAACATAAAGAAGTACAAAATTAAAATAGCTCTCCCTGGCTGCGGTTTCGTTGGAGTTCAGTCCAATTTTATTACACTGTTGTTATTTTATGATAAATGTAATCGAAGTTACAAGTCTCAGAAAGAAGTTATTTTATCAAAGAAATACAGATGATTTTCGGGTAAGGTTTTTTTTTCCAGGCACCTGACAGGAACGGTGCGGAAGCTATAAGTCGTCGTTACCATAGAAATTTCGGAACTTGTAGAGACATTAGGTATTTTTCTATGCTGGAGATTTGAAAAATAAGCAATACCCTTGCCAGGACTCGAACCACGGACCTCTCGAATACGCAGTTCTCGAGGGTTCTGACTACTACACCCCGAAGGTATGCTAAGAAGGCGGGAGAAATACCTTATATACTCCGCTTTTAAAGGGTGATTTGGGGTTCGGGGACTCAATCGCCAAATCCTGGTGGTGGAAAATCATCATCCACCACCTTTTTTAGATCAGGCGCCATTTGTAAGCTCTATGTCTGTTATTCCACATAAACTAACTTAGATCCTACAGTGAACCTGGCAAATTCTCGCACAGACATGAATAAACTACCAGCACAGAAGAAAGGTGAAAAATAACCCTTTATTTAATTCAAATGATTAACAGAAAGGCACGATCTTTGTGCTTCACAAAAACACCGTCAACTAGCAGTGAAACTTAAACGTAGAATATAAATCAATTTAAATCTAATATAGAATAGTGCTGGATTAGCACGTTAAGTTTCGCCTAACAGGTTGACTCACAAAAACTTAACAGGCGTGATGATAATACGAAATGGCCAAGAGGCTTACTAGAGTAACAGCGAGATAGCAATGAAACGTGCGCTGGCTAGCGAAAACACGCTCTGAATAAACTCAGATTCACCCGTTTAAGTATTCACTTCACTTAACTTTAAATTTACATCCTGGCGAGAAAATACTAGGGGAAGTTGAGGAGTTCGCCAGGTCTTATGAAACTTAAAATAAATTTGTTATGCAAAATTAGGGAAATCCTACAAACTCTCTTCTTTGGATCAAGTACTACAAATTCCGCGCGGGGAAGTTTAATTTAGATTGCTGCCATCTTAGTAATAGTATTGCGATAAAACTGAGCTGTGCTTTTATAAAACTGCAATCGGCTAGAAGTTTCTCATTTTGTCCTTATTTGTTTTTAATTTTGCACTGAATCTCGTCCTTTATTTACCATATGAATCGATGATGGCGTGAAATTTCACCACGTCCAAACTTTATTTGTCTTATAATCCCAAAAATTAACTCCATTCTCGGTAGGCCATTCTATCTTGTACTCTAAGTTAAAATAAAAGTAGGAAGTCGAGATTCACCTTGATGATGTTATGCTAATCTGAATCATTTATAACTGCAAAAGCAATTAGTGATTTTCTTAGTAATTGCTATCTTCAGACTTCTTGTGATGGTATATTCAAAAATAAAACGAAACAAACATTTATAGCTGCAAAAACTTATTGCTAATTGTTTTTTACGCAGAAGATCTGTTGCCACATATGCCATTTACTAATGCAGATTGTGGCCGTCACCACCACGATCTGAAGCTTCATATGTAATGACAGCATGAGAAAAAATATTTAAATCTCTTTGACCTTTTTTCTGGCTATTTATTATAATTATCTTTAAATTAAAAATGTATCTCGTAACACAGTTTACAATAAATACCATTACAGCTAGTTTTCCAAATACATGATAAGGACATTATACGTAACTGTTTCAAAAAAATATCTATATTGATGTTGCTCAAGTCCTCCTATGAGAAACAATTCTATGAATGAAAGGTATAATTAATTCCCTCATTTGGTACTCTGTAAATATTTTGAAAATACATTTACAAAATAAGAAAGACAATTTGTTTTCTTGCGATCATAATTCAAAATAACAAAATCAAAACACTCACTCGTCTTCCAGTAAAAAACTGAAAATCTTTCACAAATATGTCTCTTAATAGCACTGGATCCGCAACTGAAATCACGGCTCTGTTACCTTCGTAATGCCTGCAACACAAGAATTTATCTGACAACATAATGTTTCCAACATGCAAAATCAAAATTTATCACTGCATAAAGAGATTTCCGAATAATATAATTCACCTTAGATGGTAAGCAAAATAGATGGTTATTTTTACGTAATGCTACCTCCTGTAGTCGTTTAATGTACTAGAAAAGAGCTGTCTGTATTCTAACAGTCTCAGCTCTGGGAGCATAAAGTAGATGAACCGGGGTCCTATTTAAGATCTCACGGAAAAGTTCAGTGCGACGACGATAGCCTCCATCTATCCTTAGGTATTGAGATGGCATGTCCATCCAAGACTGGGTTGAGGCCAGCAACCAATGTGCCAGAGTTTATCAGTTACTCTGTAAAGACATTAGGTTTTTTGGAAGCAGGAGACAAGTAAAATGAGCAACACCTTCGCCGGGAATCAAACCACGGACCTCTCGGTTACGCGTCGAGCGTGCTGACAACTACACCACAAACGCATGCGAAGAAGGCGGGAAAAATACCTTATATACTCCCCCTGGAGTTTTGGGGACCTAGTCGCCAAATCCCGGTGGCGGAGAAGCATCATCCACCACCTTTTTAGTTCGGGCGCCAGTGTAGAGACATTGGGTTTTTTGGAAGCAGGAGACAGGTAAATGAGCAACGCCTTCGCCGGAAATCGAACCACGGACCGCTCGGTTACGCGTCGAGCGTGCTGACCACTACATTACGAAAGCATGCGAAGAAGGCGGGAAAAATACCTTATAACTCTTTATAATTTATATAAGAACCTTGCCGGAAAAAGAATTGAGTCAAAAGGGTTGGCCATTGAGTACTGTAAACTCAGTAGCCCTTACTATAATCATTCTTTCTTATTGTTCAATGTTTCGTGTTCCAAAAAAGTGTTAAGGCAATTTTAAAGTATCAAAGTCTCTAACATAAATGGTATTATTTCGCGCAATTTATTTTTATTCATAGATAAATTTGTACACACATTCAGTGTGAACGCTATTTATCACATGAACAACGTATAAGCGATAATAATCAAAGTTCAGTCATTATCCATTCTAAAATTTGATACTTTGCATCTTTTAACTTATTATGTCAATAAACGTGTAATCGAGTCTTAAATTCACTATTCGTCAGAATGTTTCGAATCTAACAGCCTAACATAACCTGCAGACTAGTGTAATAATTTATGGTTTAACTTAATTTGAAACTTAAGAATTGATGATTTTGCACAAGCTGGCAAATAAACGAAAGATCGTAAGTATTTAGATATTAAGTTCATCAACTTGTGTGATGAAATTAATTCAGATGATTTACTAATCCCGATGAAGTAAAAAATATTATACTTTTAAAACAACCTATAATAATCTAGGTCAGCGGTTCTCAACCTTTTGACTAACGCGTACCATCTAAACAAAAATTGAAAACCTTTAGTACTATTACTACAAAGTACTACTACCACCACCACCACTCTTGAACAAAGCTTAGATCGCATAAATTTATGAGTGTTACAGAAAAACCTCAATCAGGATGTTGGGGTTTTAATTTTTGAATTTGATAGTTAAAAACACTTTGCTTCTTTACATACCCCATTTTTCTCTAGCGTACCACCGGTTGAGAACCCCTGCTCTAGGTCAAAACATATACTATTTTTATGACATGCATGTTATATAAAATCAAAATGAAGGGCAATAGCCAGGAAGGTTAAGATAATTCACAAATAACTGTAAAAATACTTTTCACACAAGATGAATATGTGTGCAATTCACATATAAATACTTTATTTTAAAAAATTCATCCATTTTTTTAAGTAACACCCCTCTCGAAAGATAAATGGTAAAAGCAAACAAAAGGTGACGTTGCCAGGTAAAGGATTAGGAGATAGTAAAAGGAAAGAATGCTTAGATAAACACGCAACGATTTATTCTGTTATCATTATTAGAGTTTATGCCGACCATTGTTCAGTTAAATACGATAGAAAAAAATTAATCATTTCATTGTTTTTACGGTTATTTTTTATCGAATTTTTTTTATCAACAAAAGTCTATTCGTAGATTTGCCGGTACTGGAAGAATCTCCCTTAATACAGATGTTTATTTATAAAATAAAATTATGGCATCATATTAACTCTTCTATGTATTGCCAATAACGTATTCTGCATTTGATTTATTTAAGCCAGACAGATGATTTTATCAACATTTTAGAAAATAACTACGACTTAATGCGATCACGTTTATTGACGCTATTTTGATAACAGTACTCGAAGGAAAACATTTAAATGATGAGAAACATTATCCTTCAAAGTAGCAATGTAATTAACTAGTTTAATACAAATACAACTACAAACATCTAAACAGGTATTTTCAGAGCATTTTAATTAGGAAGATGTAAATATTTATTTATAAGCTGTTCATAATGTCTTTAACGCAAAGTTCATTTACGAACTGTTAATAACATTGCTGGAAATTATTTGACCGATGCTATACCCCTAATTTTAATACTCAGAGGGCAACATTCGCTGGAAGAAAACATGCGAGGACAAAATTTTAAATTAGACAAAAAAGAAACTTTAGTTTTGAGTAGAAGTTTTTCAAGACTTTCTTTTTTTTCCATGGGAAAAAATTCTGCATAATTGCTTTTTGCTTTGCTGTATCTCGTGGCTCTCAAAACTGATAGAATTAACCCAAAATGTATTTCAGACTGAGGTTACTTTTTTGCCTAATTTTAAATATTTGACTGAAATCGAAATTAAGCCGTTGGGAACTTAGTCCTTTATTTGATGACACTTCTCTGATACTTGGCAATTTTTATAATCTATTTCAACCTTATGTGGCGACATTACTTCAGTTTTATCATATTAACCGAACTATTCAATAAAATGAGAGATGCATTTTCCATGTTTTAGTAGGTAGACGGATGGAGCTTCGGCAACTTGATAGCAGTATCCAGATGATAACATTAACGGTGATCACAATAAGCGGCATCTATTGCATGAATGTACTTAGGCTAGTTTCGCAACCTCGAAAAACTTTCAAAAAAAAATTATTACTACGCATATAAATACTGATACTGATTATGTTGATTTTATAGCAAATTATGAAATTTCTTTCGTTAATTTATTATGCACAGAATATGTTTATTAACAAATATTTGCTGGTATGTCGTCTGCAAAAATACGTAAAATAGTTAAATCGAAATCAGTTGACTTTAAAACTTGCATTTAGTAAGATAAGATAATTTGAAGGAGCTCGTACGTTTATTTTAATGGCCGTAAAAGTACTCGATTCAACTAGTGAGGTTATATCAAATTTCATGCATATAATCGTTGTCACATGACGTCTAGAAGTCTCTCTCTTGAAACTGAAAAAGTATAGAGAAATAACGGAAGAAATTGCTGCACATATGACACAAATAGATTACAGTAAGAACATCTGCCAAGTTTTACGCTGAACGTTTTAATATTGATATAATGAAACAAATTGTTATTTTTGCTTCTAAGAAACGAATAAATGCAGTAAAGGAAATAAGACAACACTCTAGATGCACCTAAGTTACATTTTATATTAACTTCAAGTGATAAAATAAAATTAATTAGAATTTATGAGAAAAATGGAAATTTCAAAACTAGACTTTAACTGCATAAAGAAATGGAACTGGTTAGCTGCATAGAAAGAAAAAAGTAGTTAACTGCATAGAAACTGTGTAGAAACTGCACACTTTGTAGAGAGAAAGATCTGGTCTACTGGAAGTGATGTATAACTTCCGGAAGGAATATAACATGATAAAAATTACTCTCCATCCAAACAGTATTACTTCCTGAAGTCTTTACAAAACAAAATATCGTGCAACAAAAGCTATTCAGGAAAGATGAATAATATATCCAACTAATTTACTTCATAAGGCTGATATTAACTAAATAGATGATTTTGGACCAATACTTTTTGAATTTTATGCTACAGTTATTCATTATATTTTGAAATCTGAAATAACAATAATAGTAATAATAAAGATTATTAATAGTTGTGACATAATTTAAGAGATTAAAAATTAAACCTTAACCATAATGCGTAGCTATCCAGTAACATCAGAAAATAATTAAATTTAATACAAATTTGGAGACATGCATGCCTGCGATTGTTTCACTTATTCAGCTGCAATGTTACGCATACCCATATTTAAATTTTACATGTATATTAAATGCAGATTTAAATTTCCAACCAGAGCAACGACTTAAAAGATTTTACTTTATAGTGGATCTAAAAGAAAGTTGGATGCTATGTGAAAAAACATTTCAGCAAACAACCCAGAAATTCAGATAGATGCAACCCAAAAATAAAGATCCTTTATCAAACTTGTTTAGGTGGAATTAAATATAGGTGCCTTGCACAGATGATACCTAAACTGTATTCTATTCAGCTTGCTGCTGCCCCTTTACGCCTAACGCATGACTGCTTTTATTCTTCTAATCCAGAGGTCATCAGCCGAGGGGGGGAAGGAAGTTTCAGATTTTCAGGGAGGCAAAGCCTTTTATTTACCTGTTAAGTGCACTCTTAGACAAAAAAAACGACGCACCAAGAAGGAGTTATCCGAATGGGACGAAAATCGGTAGAAGTGATGTACATGTACAGAAAAACAAATGATTACAGTTTGAGAAAAATTAGATGATTTATTGAAGTGATAAAGCTTCACAAAGTGAAAAAGTCAGTAACGCGTTTGTCCACCTCTGTCCTTTATGCAAGCAGTTATTCGGCTTCGCATCGATTGATAGAGGTTGTGGATGTCCTCCTGAGGGATATCGTGCCAAATTCTGTCCAACTGGCACGTTAGATCGTCAACACCCCTAGCTGGTTGGAAGGTCCTGCCCGTAATGCTCCAAACGTGCTCAATAGGAAAAAGATCCGGCGACCTTGCTGGCCAAGAGAATGTTTGGCAAGCATTCAGACAAGTAGTAGAAACATGTGTGGAGGCGGGCATTACCTTGCTGAAATGTAAGCCCATGGTGGCGTGACATGAAGGACAACACAACGGGCCTTAGAACTTCGTCGACGTACCGCTGTGCTGTAAGGTTGCAACGGATGGCAACCAAAGGGGTCCTACTATGAAATGAAACGGCACTCCAGACCATCACTGCTGGTTGTTGGCCTGTTTACCGGAAGACAATCAGATTGGTATCGCACCGCTGTCCGTGGTGTCTCTAGACTCGCCTTCGCTGGTCATCGGGGCTCAGTTCAAAGCGGAACTCATCACTGAAGACTATTCTACTCCAGTCAGTGACATTCCAGTGCGAATGAGCCCGACACCACTGCAAACGGGTTTGAAGTTGTACAGAGGTCAATGGTAGTCGTCGCAAGGGGCGGGGCCGTCTATGAATGGTCCTTGCGGTCACTGAAGCACTAGTTGCACGTACAATCGATGATAATGATGCAATGCATCTGGCGCTGTGAGTGCCGCTCTCACGATTGCTCGGTCTTCAAATTCTGTCGTTTCTCTAGGCCTACCGCTTCCTTCCTGACGCTGTGTGCGGCCATGGTTCACCCATTCCTGCCAACATCGTCAAATAGTGGCATCGCTCCTGCTCAAATGTCGGGCTATTCGCCGATAATTCTGACATCTGCGCATATCGCCAGGCATAGTTACTATCTACCAGAAGACACGGAATGAAATTCGTGAAGAATTTATGACGTGGAATCATAATTTCTCCTCTTAAATATCCTGCCAGTTGCGCCGATCAGATGCGCTGTAGCGACAACCGTTCATTCATTGGCAGCCAAAATGTAAAATTTTGCATTTTCCGTCGAAACCTGTATGCATATCAATTTGTGTCCAACTTGCTTTATATCTTCTCGGTGCGTCGTGGTGCGTCGTTTTTTTTTTGTTTGTTTGTTTAAGAGTGTATTTAGTTTTAGTTTATGAATATGTAAATTTCTTTTATTCAAGTTTCGTACTTATCAACATTTTCTTGCCTACATTAAATTTCTTGCTTAAAATACATTAAAAATAATTTAAATAAATGTACATATGTTTTTCCAGTTTGGGAATGCAGGAATGATCGTCTAGTAAAGGTGAAAGGGGCACATGGGGCAGAAATAGTTGAGAACTTCTATTTTAATCATCTCCGAAATGTAACCTCCCTTTCGATGTAACGTGAACATTAATTTGAGATAAAAACAGATAAAACAGTACAGTGCAGAATAGAGATCCACGAATAGAATACAGATCCACGTTCTAGTATCTTATGAATCCAGATACAAAGTACAAATTTCGTTTCGTCTAAAGACACTGAGAAATAAATTTCCATCTTTCCAACTGGGGGGGGGGGAATTGATATTTGTAGAAGAAAAGGGTAGAAAACATTCTTGTTAGACTAATGTTTATCTATGCGCTTCATCGGTGGAGGGAATATGAAACATGCCGCTTAGATACGAGAATGCTGCAGTGAGCGGAAAGTTATTCTAGGCTGCCAATGGAATCCATTTCATTATCTCACAGAAGAAAACGCTGAAGAATACAGAACTTAGGTAATGGAGCATTTCCCAGAACATAAAGACATTCGCAGCCTCATCAAATCATTTTCCTCGCCATCATTCGTATATATAGCGAATATTATGTTTCACGGAAGACCAGTAAATTGCGCGAGACCCTTTCCAAAACGTTTTGGAAAAAACTGGACTTTAGTTCCACAAACATTTTTCAGCAGCCTTGAAACTGACATGAGGTTTTCATTGTGAGTGCTTTATAATTGTCTATGTTAGAAATACTTAATTTATATAAAATTATGCAATAGTAGTAGAATAAACTTACCCATAGACAGAGCCATATTTCTTGTATCTATCCAATTCGACTTCGGATAAAGGCTGCAAAGAGACATATTAGAAGAATAAAAGTACTTTCCTGTTTTCGTTCAGCATAAGAATGTACATAACAGGTTACGGTTTTGCTCAAACATATTTTGTTTTAATTTTCACAGCATAGATTATGTTCGCCGTAACAATCACGAAAAAATAATCGAAGTCAATAAATTCGCTTTTGAGTATGTCTACGAATTAATTTAAAAAGTTAGAGAAGTTTATGCTTTTAACTGTTTAAAACGAAATCAGAGTTTTAATTTGGAATTTTTCTAGTCAACAGCCAAAAAATTACAAAACTTTCTCTGCTTACTGCATTTACATTGTTTTAACATGCAGTCTAAGATGAAAATTTAAGAAAAATATAACTTATTGCCATCTTCTTTCTTAGACATAAATGGAAACAAATACATAATTTAAATTAAAATAATAAAATTTCTTACATATAAATAGAAATAAATACAAATCATTAGAATTAGTAAGCATTTTTTCAGATATTCCAAGCTCAAATTTCAAAACTCACTGGAAATAAAATTTTTAACAAGAAATCAATTAAAAATACCGAAAATAATAAATATATAAATTGATATATATAACGCGATTTGTCACTAGCTTTAAGAAAACTAAGGAACACGAAGAAAATATCACGAAGATTGAAAGAGAAAACTTCAAAAACAAGTCGAATATTTCTGGTTCTGAATTTAAACACTTTGTTACGTAGTGGTGAGAAGTTTACTATAGAGAGATTTTTCATTTCCACTTGCTAAGCAAAAAGTTACAAAGAAATAAAACCTTTTAAATAGAGGTTGCAAACGCTAGAACTAAGAACAAATAGATCGAAATCATTGCCTGAAAAGAGTTCTTGTCTCCCAGCATCTCGACCTTTCTGTAAGATCTGCTCCCTGTCCATTTCTCCTCCAGAATCATAAGGTTCGCTTGAAATGCCTATACGGTGTAAATGGGCAGCATGGCAATCATGTCCTGTAGACAGACGGAAAAGCCGGAAATGAATTGCGTCTTGGACTATCGGGAATAAGAGAAGGACTTAACATTCTTCGACTTTTTAAAGCTGTACGAGTCTGAAGATCTCGCAAGATACTAGATGTAAATAAAGTTGGCTGTATTAGGATGCTGTAGTAAGCCGGCACCTCTTTTTGCAAGGAAGTCCGCTTGTTCATGGCCCCAAGGCCACAATGGCCAGGAATCCACTGGAGAACGATTTGTTTTCCCTTTAAAGTGAGAGTTCTGAATAATTCTTGACATTGCAAAATTTCAGATGTTAATTGGCGTTCAACAGAAATATACAAAGATTCCTTGTGGGAAATTTTACGTCTCTGACATCACCAGTCGCTCCATAACTCTTTCTAAACATTTAAAGGATTTTAATACTTGACCTCTCGGAATTATTATGATAACAAAATATTTCAATTTTCTGTATTTCTTGTTTACTTTGACAGATAATATGATTCGATCGACGAAATTTGATATCATTTGCACTGACATTTTTAACAATTCATTAATGTCATTTTCATTAGAACTTAGCTTTCTTCAAATCTCCTCCATAATGATGCGCTCTACGGGTTCATGGCTGTGTCTGTGCTCATGTCCGAATTATCACTCCGGATAAGCAGAAAAAAATTCATAAATTTATTATAAAAATAATTACTGATGCACAACAAAATATATAGCTGTAAATAGCTCAAAGAGAACGTGGATATTAAGTAATTCCTCCTTAGCAAACGAGAAATATCTTGAAATGCCCTAATCACTCACGAAGTAAACGCTAAAACTTAATTCTTTTTAAACGGCTATTCTCACATCTGATTAGCAATAAACTCGTTCAGCCTCAGAGCAGTATTTGTATAATGTAGCACGAACGTCTGAAAGCTTCAAGAAAAATCGGTCGCAGGGGTTCGAAAATGAGTTTCTCCAAATATTTTATAAAGTCGCCAAGTTGAAGATGCCAGATGTTGCCAACTTGGCAATAAATCTTGCCTTTAAAACTCGTCCGGAGTGTATTACCCATATAATGGTTTACTTAAGCTATTTTTACAGTTTAATGTTGTTGTATTTTAAGATCTACAATTCTTTCCAAGAAGTAAACATTTATATACAAAACATATGGTCTCAAATTCAATTAAAAATAAAATAAACGCTAACACTATTATCCTAAATTAACAAATAAACAAGTAACTAAATAAAACAATGCACAAAATCAACAATACAAGCAAATTCATTTTAATATTTACAGAAATTTACAATAATATCATAGATTTTTCATTTCTAATATTAATCCATTGAATTACGACTTTTGTTTCTTGCTTAAAACCAACTTCACGATTTCTTTAATTTAGATATTTTTAATCTACCATTTCTAAACTCTTCTGATTTAGGTTTGATATTGGAATAATCGGAGAGTGGAATAGTTCTGATAACTGTGTTCAAGTAATCGAAATTTCTCTATATGCAAAAAGAGGAACATCAGCAACCAAGAAAATCTCAGAAATGTGATGCATTAAAAAATGTAATTCTGTAGTTCTTTGTACATGAGCAATAGATTTCAGTTAGAATAATGCTTAAGGAATGTCTTGATCATAGTGCTTTTCAATACATTGACTTTCATGCAAATTAAATGATCTAAATTTAACGCATAAAGTTCGTGAATTTTAAAGTATTTCACTAGTAAATAAATCATCTTACCTTTAACATATTTTCGAGAACCGAACCAAATATGGGGAAAGGCTTTACGTATGGAACACCTTTCTTCTTCCAGTAAGAGTGGCTGCTAGTCGAGTATCTAATGAAAAGTATCAAAATAAACAGTCAGAGCAATGGATGTGTTTAAGTTCATTCTATCTACTTTTGTAATCTTCAATACACCATAAAGATGTATATACTTAATTTCTTTGTCAATAAGCATATTAAATGGTTAGGAAAATAATCATGGCGTAGCCAGTGAAAGAGAAAGAAGCGAGTAAGTTCATCCCGCTAAATAAAAGTAAAGCAGTTCTTGATTTTTTTAAATATTTGTGAAAGACTTACTTTTTTCTCCTGTTACTCTGTTAATATATTATTTTCCCACGCAAAATCTAAATCATTCAAGGATTTAGGAATAATTATAAGAGGCGCTATGATGAAATGTGCACCATCAGAATTTGAAGAGAAATAATGGGAATATAATAAATGCAATAAATATGGATAGACTATGAATAAGTGTAGAAAGTAATGGGGGAAAAGTCCTCTTAGTTCATTTAAAGAAAGAAAATACTTTATGCTATTCCTGTTAGGAAACAGGATACACTTCTGCTTTACTCTCTTAATATGCAAAGTAAATTTCATTTCATAAATAACGAATCTGACGTAATCGTTGAGAGGTACGACAAAACCTTTTTGGGCAACATAGGATTTTGGAAGAAAGGTAGTACGTAAGGCCAATGATACCTTTCCTGAAATCAGCAATTTGCAAGAATCAAATGTCACAGAAATTGATCATTTCTTGGTCTATTCGAATTATACTTCCTCTTGAAGCTTAGAAAATAATCTCGTAAATGTCAAATGGATTGCTGGTCACAAAATGTAATCGAGGAAAGTAAAAGGATGTTACTATCTATAATTTTCATAACAATATTTTGTGATACTTATGACCTTTCCTCAAAAGGAAAAACAATTTTCAAGCTTTAATATTGTAAGAAACAAAGAAGGTGGTGAAATATTAAAAGGGTAAGAGAAAAGCTAAAGCTACATACAGTATCTCACTAAAATCATGGGATTCTCTTAGTTTTCTAAAATAACGGACAGTTTTCAATGCATTAACTTGAAACTATAAAATATAGTTTCTATTAAATTTATCCATTCTTCTTCTTATATTAAGCATATTTTGAAAAAATAAAAAATGAGCCTAAAATTTAATATCTTCTCTTTCGAATAGAGAAATTCTGTTACAAAATTTATCGGAAACTTTTTGTTCTATCAAACGAAAATTAAAACACCCATTTCTCAAAATATTTATGACATACGTTCGATTGTTATAAGAATTTAAAACATTTTTTATCACTTCATGGCGTAGATTCCCTGTTATTGTACTGAAAATGTAAATTACAGAAATAAGCATAAAAGGGTAGTGTTTCTAAGATCTTTAGAAATTTTTAGTAGTCAAGTAGGACTTTGAGAGACATTTTGAAGAAAGAGAAAAGCGCAATGCGATTAATGTGAAGGACTGGAAATAGAAGAATAAGTAAAAAAAAAACAATTTTCAGCAAGATATGTCTGTCCAAATCAGGTACAACGAGTACTGTTGAGCGCTCGTTTAGTGCATACTTAAATACTCACAACAGTGAGAAATAATCGTTTGAATGGGTTGTAGATGTAAATTAAGCACAGAAAGCTGTTCAAAAAAAGACTAGAATTAGAAAATAACCCTCATTTTAAAATGTTTTAACACAAATAGAAGAAAATGTATCATAGTGCAAAAAAAAATATTGAATATTAATTTAAAATAAAAGCATTTACGAAAGAATCTGTTTTGCCATTTTCTCCAATTTTGAAGCACAAACAAATATCTGCTCAGGAAATATCAAATATCTAACATAACATATATAATGTTATGTTATTATTATTAGTATTAGTAGTAGTATTTTAATATTTAAACTCGAATCCGCCTACAGTGCAGCTCTCAGGATGAAATCATTTAACCTTTCTTTACTCAGATCTTGGTTACACCCACGAAAATAACTAAAAATTCAAACAGGGCTTTAATTTTAATTACAAAATGGTGATATTATGATTTTATACATTATTCTTAGCGTGATTCTTAGCGATTTGAATTAGTGAATTCTTAGCGATTTGAATTTTTTGCATTAACAAGAAATCTTTAAATGCATGACAATTATTTTAAATTCATCAACAAATGGAAATTGTTTTTCAACTTCTGTCTTTATATTAAATTTTATTTAAATAATTTGAAACATTGAAGTTTTATTTTAATAATTAAGGATTTCACTGCATTATTATTTTCATATAGCTGGAAAAAAGTTTTAATTTTTTAAAATAACGTCACAGTTATTTTAGATTTCACAGTCATACACATTTTAAACATCTGTTTTTCTGTTTTGATTTAGAAAACAGAGCGCTCTTAAAATTAATAAGTTTGGAACTCCTACTCCAGGGAATTAAGCTGTTAGGATGTAAACAAACGGCACCATGTCCTTTTTTACCTAGGGGCAAATTTGAAAGATTCTCTCAATATTTTTATAATTATAAAATTTTATATACGTGAAAAAAAACTATTTAGATCTTTCCTTACAGAAATAGATTTCTTAGACACAATGTTAGGAAATGTTCAGAAGAATGTCGCTTTAATTGTATTTACTGAATTCCAAAAACATAATTTTGGGTAGAAATTTGTTGTAAACTAAAGTGGCAGATATAGTTACACACTTAAATAAAGCTATATTTATTTGAGCTAGAGTACTCAAAGCTTTCAGGGCAGCTGCAGACGGACAACCATATACAACGCACTTTGATCATTATCAGAATCCCTGTTTGTTAGCTAAAATAATGATTGAAAAAGTCTATAAAGTTGCCATAACCCTTTAAAAGCAAATTGAAAAGAAAAGCGGAGTTTCAAAGTAATCATGGCAATCAAGGCATACAAACGTTTTAGAAACTGATGTCAAAGTTTGTTGAATTAATTATAATATTCGTAATGTTCTTATGTTAAACTAGATAGCTATTATGACTTTGATCTTTAACTTCTTCTTTCCATATTCCTCACCAGAAAACAAAGTATGTTGCGTATTTAAGGTAAGGGCTTTTGGATCTTGGGAGAGAGAGAGAGTGTGTCTGGCATTCGTGCTGCATTGTTAGAATCCTGGCAGGTCTAGCTAAATGTACATCAGTATTTACGTTGCATGCTACCGCTGCCGATACTTTAAACTTACGCGCTGGTAAATTATTTGAGCCAGCTTTTAGCTTAATATTTAACTATATAGTCTTCGACTACACATCAATGTTTAAATTTATTTGACAGTTAATATATATTAACCGCCCAGTCAGTATTGTGTTTAGATCAGTATAGTTAATGGTTAGTAACGCTGACTGCCATATACTCAATACATATGGCGAGCCGAAAGTCCTCTTGAGAGGATGAAGGTAGGGGAAGAGGGGTGGAGGACCCTCCGGCTGCCTCCGGAGTGTTTTCCCTCAAAACAGAAGCTAAACTGCACAGTTAGTGAAATGGGTCTATATCTGTACGATCAATGGTGAATTTCTAGATCTCGACAACTTCTGTACCCATATCTGTTATTATTCTTTACATCACAACAAATCGTGATGCGCTTGTGCTACAAACAACCACGACTTGCTGTATTTTGTCAAAAGTTCAATTTAATAGAAGATTGCATAACCTTTTGAAATCTGTGTCATGCTATTTTAGACATACACTGTTGTGCAAAAATTAAGGACGAGACGGTTTTCTCAATATAACTTTGTACAAAAGCTTTCCAAATCAACACATTTAATACCGTAAGATCCCCAATACGTAAGGACATGAGTAATCTAAGCAACACTTACTAAAAGAGAAATCAGAGGGATAAAAAGAAGCTTTATTGAAAAAGTAGCATGGAGCGCAATGCGACTGAAGGCCGAAACATCCCTGTGATGGGTGTCCAGCAAGAAACATCCGGTCTTTAATAGGGGATATGATCTCCCCTGACTGCTAGGCAGGTTTCATTTGTGCATGCTGGATATGTGGTTGTTAATGAGCTGTTGAGACACTGCTGCTCGTTCCTCTTGTAGCACCAATCGCAGTTTCGGAATCGTTACTGGCGATACGTTATGTGCTGCCACGGGTCTCCCTAGTAAGTTCCGTACATGCCTGACGGGATTTAGATCCAAAGACCTTGCCGACCAATCCATGTGTTCAATATCTTCAGTCTCCAACAGCTCTTCGACAGTAACTGTGCAATGAGGTGGAGCGTTGTCGTCCATGAAGAGGAACTGAGGACCCATAGCCCTTGTGAAAAGACGCATGTAAGGAAGAAGAACCTCGTTACAATAGCAGTCCCAGGTGACGAACCTCCTTGGGAGATATGAAGGTCGGTCCGGCTACCAAGCATTATGTCTGCTCGAACGAGAACTCCGCGACCTCCAAAACAGTCCCTTTTGATGATGTTGAAGGGGTTATTGCGTGTTCCCCGCTCTGTCCAGATGTGTATGTGTCTAGAATCGCAACTCAGACTAAATCTGCTCTCATCTGTAAAGAGTACTCGTCCCCATTCATTGTCTCTCCAATTCCGGTGTTCCCGGCACCACAGAGAACGCCTTCTCCGATGGGCAGGCGTTAGAGGTACACACCGTACAGGGCGTCGTGCAAACAGACCACCACCGTGCAGTCTTCTGGCCACGGTAAAACGCGATATCGGTCGTCCAGTCGCCTGTGTCGTGTGTCTAGCGATTTCTCCCGCTGTCTGCCGCCTGTTTCTTCTGGCCTGTAAGGCAATATACCGGTCATCTGCGGGTGTGGTTCCTCGTGGACGACCACTACTAAACCCCCGGATAGCTGTTCCTGTAGTTTGAAATTGTCTCCAAAGTCGTGAAACGATGCTGTGAGCAATTCCGAACTCTGCAGCCACACTTGTCACACTGCGGCCTTCCTCCAACTTCCCAATGATTCGACCTCGGGTAAAAGCATCCAGATGTCGTCTAACAGATTGATTATTCGCCATTTCTCGCTGAGGCAGCAACTCGGTGTGATTTTAACTGCTATACGGCGTGCAATCTCTTTGCCAGAAATACTGATCTTACACTGACAACATGCTTTATACTACTCAGACACTCCCCCATTACGTCTACCTGCATATCTGCGCATGTGCTACTGTACATCACCTTACTTAATCTCCTGATTGGTCTTTCTGTCCGCTCTGCCTCTTCGTTCAGCTGATATGCTAATTTTTCGACTTCGTCCTTAATTTTTGCACAGCAGTGTAGTGATAACTCGCTATCTCTTTAGTAAGGTTAAAGGATTCAGGTTCCAGTATCAGGCTAATATATACCCTTATATATTTATTTGGCATTTTTATTATATGTCATATTTAATGAACGTATGACATTTTTAATGTCGTATGAAAATGTTTTACTTACTCTGACATGCACATTTTGTTAAATGAGTGAAAGTAATTCATTAATTTGAAGGCGCTGCTCACGAAAATTACATTAAAAAAGTTCGATTGGCTCTCGTTTCGGTGCAACAGATGAGAAAATAAGCATTCAGCTCTTATGTAAACTGACTATGCGAGGACGTACTCTTGAGCTTCTGTCAATGTAACCAGTGTTGCCAGATTGCGAGACTTTTCGCAAATTTGCTACTTTTGACATACCTGTGTACCTAAAATCTGTGTAATTGCGATTTTGCGAAATTTTTGCTATTTCATCATATTTTTGTATTACTTTTTGAGACTTTAAACATCGGTAAATATATCGTAAAACGCTTATATGTTAAATTAATGCACCTATTAAAATTAATTTATAATAAAAAATATATTATTTAGACTTAAGCAAAAGTTGGTATCTGGCAGTTCTGATATCACAGAGCAGGTGCAAAATGTTTTTAACGAGTCTCTGGTGTTTTTATGTGATTGATTTGTAAAGTTCTACTGTCCTTCTGTTGTGTAGAATCTTGAGAAATAGTGATTGTACTGAGGAAGGGTTAAAACTGCTCTTTATTAAACTCTTTAACTTATTTACAATGCGTCAACTTGACGCTAACATACTACTCCTCAACTTGGGCGGTAACTGAAACAGTAGAATCAAACTTAAGAATTCAAGATGTTCATAAATAGTAGAATTACACTACAGGGCTCATATAATCCTCTAGCCTACAGCGTGTAGATGAGTCTAGTGGCAGCAAGATAATAGCGCTTAAACCACGTTAAACCAGCAGTAACTCCTAAACAGAAGTTTGCGTATAAGCACGCAGGGCAATTTCCCGGACTCTCTCTTTTTCTACTGGAACGTCGATATTTAACTTATTCTTCCACTGGTACAGTTTGCATTTCTTACGCGCGCTACCAAATTTAAGTATTCTGGCACTGACAGTTAGGGGAATGAAGGCTTATAGGAAAGTAACTTAAAATTAAATGTAAATGGTTACTTAAAATAAATATAAATCCCTACAGATTGATTGCTTTCTTTATTCTTTTGGTGATCTCTACAAAATTTATGTCTGATTGCAACTGTTGTGTCAAATAAAGTGTGAATTAGAGTACCGTGAAAAAATTCAACATCTTTCAAAATGTTTAACTTAAAATATCATTTTTGACAACTGGCCAGAAAGAATGAAAACGGATAGGACTAAAGCTTATTGCGAACTATATAAATGTGAACTGAGGGCTCGCGAAGTTTATTTCATGAAGCACAGTACTTCTTTAAGGCATAAGCAAAAATCTCAATAAATCCTGCCTCAGAGCAGTAAAAGGACTGCGTTTGAAAAAACGAACCACGAATTTCAATTGAAACTTCTTGTATTTGTTGCTTATCGCACATTCATATAGTCCATCGACCTTCTGAATGAAATTTTTAAGCAAGAAATGCCATCAAATTCGTCAGAACAAGCAACTGAAATTAATAAATCCTCATTTTCTCTCAAATTGGATGAGTCTACAGATGATTCACGTTACAAGCATCTATATTTATGTGTACGTCATTTAATGAAAAAGAAAATAAAATACAGACAAAGTTTTTAGGACATGCTAAAGTTGTAGAGACTGCTGGTAATGCATTATATATGTACGTAAAAGATTTTTTTCAGAAAATTGGTGTTAATTTAAAAAATTGCTTTACTCTTGAGACTGATATAGCATCTAATTTATATGGACTAAAGCGTTCACTTTAACAATAATGAAGGGAAATACCCAAAACTTGTTATTAATTAAATGTATATACCAGTGATTCTCAACCTGTGGGGAGCGCCCCCCTAGGGGGGCGCGAGCACACTAATGGGGGGGCGCGAGCATATCCAAGAGAAAATGTTACTTAAAAGAATTGATTAAGTGACTGAAAGGAAAACAACACACACACACACATAGAAAACAAAATACATTTCCACATATTTAATAATTAACTTATTAAATTAAAACAACTTACTAAATTCAAAACAAATTTAATAATTATTAGTGACTTCCTGGGCCTGTCTTTCAGAGCAAAGTTTTTCGAAGGAGGGTTTAATATTAGAAATAGACACTCTCAGTTCTTTTTCTATATTTAGTTGAGATATATATTTTGTCTTCAAAGAAGTCACCGCAGAAAATCCAGTTTCACAAAAGTAAGATGTTGAAAATGGTAGTAGAATGCGAAATGCCCTTGTTTTTAGTGCAGAAAACTCATCATCCACTCCTGCCCAAAATTCAAAGAGTGATTTATTACTAAATTGTCTTTTGGTTTCGCCGTTTGCCGTGAAGTCTATGAAGGTTTCTTCCTCTTCAATTAAAAGTCTTTCGGGAGTATTTTGAAATGGATCTCTCACCCATTTGTAACTTGATATCAGTTTGTCGTCAGCAAGAAAGTACTTTTTAAAATTCTTTGCTAGCATTGCTAAATGATTTTCAATGGTTACAAAAACAACTTTTACATGTTGTTCTTCAGCCTTGTAAGTTTTAATACAATCATTCAAATTTGCAAACATTGTTAAGTTTTCTTGCTTTAAATTTCTGCTCCACAATTCCAATTTCCTACAAAAAGCATTAACTTTATCACTCGTATCCAATATATGTGTATTTGCTGCTCCTTGCAGTTGAAGATTCAAGTTATTTAATTTCTCGAATATGTCGACCATGTAGCTCAATTTCATCACAAATAAACCATCGCGAAAATTCTCAGCTTCCGGTTTGTTTCCCTCTTCAAGGAAAACGACGATTTCTCTTAATTCATAAACACGTTGCAAAAATTTCCCTCGTGATAACCATCTTGCCTCGCAATAAAATAGTAACGCTGAATGTACTGCACCCATGTCTTTACAAAGTGCGGAAAAGATTCTTGATTTTAGAGGTCTCATTTTTATATAATTTACTACGGTTACAACCGTAGTAAAACAGGACTCATTTCTTTGGAAGCCAAAGCTTCTCTGTGGATCATGCAATGTGTCCAGACGTACTGTGGCGATTTTTGTTTCACAAGTGCTTGAATACTTTGGAATCTTCCGGACATAGAACGAGCACCATCGGTGCATATTCCGACGCAATTTTTCCATTCTATGTTTGCCTCGTTCATAAAATCATTTAAGATAGCAAATAATGCGAGTGCTGTTGCTTTGAGTTCTATTGGTTTGCAGAAAGTAATTCTTTTCAGCAATTCCACGGGCAACAGTATAAGGTATTTCTCCCGCCTTCTTCGCATGCCTTCGTGGTGTAGTGGTCTGCATGCTCGACGCGTAACCGAGAGGTCCGTGGTTCGATTCCCAGCGAAGGCGTTGCTCATTTTTCATGTCTTCTGCATCGAAATAACCTAATGCCTCTACAAAAGTATCATTTGAAAGAGGTATAGACTGCAATTGTTATGCAAAATTATCTCCAAACATAATTTCTACAATCTCAATTGCGGCTGGCAAAATAAGCTCTTCACCAATGGTGTGAGGCTTTTTACATCTGGCTATTTTATATGAAACTTTGTAGGAGGCAATTAAAGCTTTTTCATTCACAGACAAAGTTTTTTTAAACAATGACTTTTGCTTTTCATATGATTTTAATTTTAATTCGAAGAATTCTCTGGGTTTGTTTACGTACTCACTATGAAGCGTTTGAAAATGTCGTTTAAGTTTATTAGGTTTCATGCTGTCTGCCGCCAACATTTTTGAGCAAATGATACAGAGGGGCCTTTCTTCTTCATTTACTTCAGTACTAGTGAACCCAAAATTTAAGTATTCTTGAGAATATTTTCTTGATTTTATTTTCGGAACCACGCTCGTCTGTGTACTTGTTGATGCTTGTCTATCGTCTAATGCTCGCTTACGCCCGCTTAAAAATTTATCCATGATTCTGCATAAGTCTGCTGCCGTGAATATTTAATACGGTGAATAGCAATTACACGAAAATATATATAACATACACATTCAGAATAGATTCAATAGCGATAGAAGGATCGACTCGAATGAGATTGTCTGGAATTGAAATTGGCGTCATAGAACTTTCTCCTTCTCCTTATAAGAAAACATTTGTTCACATCTGCGCACGCTCCTAACTTAACTTTTAAGCTGACCAGACAAATTCCAGACAAATTGAAACTTCTCGCGAAACCGTGAGAATGCCCGACATGGCGGGACGCAAGAGCAATAAAAAGGCATAGGATTCTTGTTTTTTCAATGCTGAGGATCGGTGTTGCAAAATGTCAATAAATTTCCGTATTCTTGGTAATTTTTAAAGTTTAATATTAAGGTTGTAGAGTAGGTTTAGCGCCAAAATTCTCAAAATATATTATTATTGTTTACATTTTATTGTATGCGGTGGGGAGGGGGGGCGCGATGAAAATTATGATTGAAAATTGGGCCGTGAATACTAAAAGGTTGAGAAACACTGGTATATACCATTCTCTGCTCTTCGCTAGTTCACATGCATTTGAAGAATTACCATTTAATCTAAATTACATTATTAGAGAAACTTATGATTGGTTTCACAGGTCTGCTTTAAGAAAGGAAACTTGATTTTATTGCTCTATATATTTTATTTTCAACTCAATTATAAGGTGATGATGATCGATTGCTAGCCTGCATATTGAGTGCTCAAACAGGGAAAGAAATGAAATTCATTCTCCTGACTATAATATTGCTAAGAACTAAATAATCGAAATGACTTAAAAATCAAAGCAACATCATTTTTCTAAATAACAAAGCAATGAAATTTAACAGTGAAAGAACACGCTTTTTTTTATCTGAATCTGAAAAATCCGCCAAGCAGAATTGAAAATTCACGGAAAAGCATTAACAATTAAAATGCAGCAAAATACAATGAATTAAAAAAATGAACGAATGCCAGTTTAAATTCATTACTACAAAAACGCTGATAGTACAAACTTTAGGAAGCACTTAGCAACCGATATGAACAAATCAAATTTTAAATAATGGGTTTTAACGAAAGGTTTCCGCCACCGCAAAATAGCGTGTGCGCAAACAATTTGCGTTGGCGTGTTTAATCATATTTTATCAAACCATTTTTTGGCATTTGAAAAAAAGAGACTTGCTTTAGAACACTGTGTTGTGAAATTTGTAAAAAACTATCTTTATCACGTACAGCTTTAGGTACTAATGTTGTATCCTAAGATACTATGAAGGTAAGGCACCGAAAGTTCAAAAACAAAGACTATGACATGCAAGAAGCCCAGCGTTCTGGCGAGCCTACTAATTTTGATGAGGCCCCGCCAGCGAAAACTTATGGATGAAGATCAGTATGCAACCACTCGAGAGCTTGCTAATGAGTTAAATGTTAGTGATTTGTCCATTAGTCGCGCTATGCAGCCCGTAAGTTCAATCGCTGGGTGACGCATGAGCTGAGTCCAGCAGATAAGGACAGACGTCTCCGAACCTGCACTAATCTGCTCGAAAATCAACGCAAGGACAAAATTATTGACCTGATCTTCACTTGTGATGAAAAGTGAATTTACTTCAACAACATAGGCTGAAAAGGAGGTTGTTCTGCGACCTGTGAGCCAGTCGGCTGCGTCGCAAAGCGTAATTTGATTAAGAAAAAGATCATGCTTTGTATCTGGTGGGACTGCCGTGGTATTATCCACAAAGAGTATCTGGAAAAAGGTAAAACCCTAGACAGTAAGGTGTACAACGAGAAGCTAGTCTGTGTTGACGCTGCTATCAAGGAAAAATGTCGAAATGAGTTTCGACGCAAAAAGGTAATGTTCCACCAAGATAATGCAAAACCACATGTGTCTGCATTCACCGGCTGGTTTCTACGGACTCCAATGGAATCTTTCGCCACCATATAGCATCGACATCGTGCCTTCGGACTTCTATCTTTTTTCACACCTGAAGCTACATCTCACTGGTGATATCTTCCATTCTGCACAAAATGTCCGAAATGAGTTTGATCTGTTTCGAGACTCGCAGCCACCAAGTTTCTGGGCCGAAGGTTTTGAAAAAGTACCAAAACGTTAGCAGAAAATCATAGATTTGGATGGTGATTACTTCCCGCACTAAATTTACTGCTTTCATGTTTTTTTCCTAACTTTATTAAGAAAGTTTTTTTTTTGGCGGAAAACTTCCGTTACGACCATATAAAAACCTAATTTAACTGAGAATTAATTTTAAAAAGTAAAGGTATTTAAACAATGGAAAATTAGCAATATAGTTTTAAAATATTCGTCAAAATTAAGATACATAATTAAAACAAGTACGAATCGATTTAAACCAATGGAGACTGAATTTGTGATGACGTCAGAGGTCGTATGAACAAACGTAACATAGACGTCAAAAAAATCTCATACGTGACGTCATGTGCTACTTTTTGCGGCTTCTCGATTCTTCTCCCGCTACTTTAGCTGAAAAATTTTTGGCAACACTGAATGAAACAGTAACATGACAATTTTATTCACAAAATCATCATTCGTTAAGATTAGCGATGGAAATTTTAATAAGAAAGCAAAAATAGCTCCCATGCAACAACTTTCGCACAGGGAGGGATAAAGTGCAAAGGTGCCCAGCTACATAAAATGTGCCAAGTTCTGCATATGACGCGGTGGGTGTTGCATGCAATTCGGTGGAGCTCTTTAGTTTATGTTCTTATTCTGTACTTCTAAGTTTATTTGAGTTAGAATATTGCTCATTATATGTCATTTAAGTGATATTCTATTTAGTCGGAGTTAGTATTTTTCATTTCGAGCGAAACTGCAAAAATAATTAACATTTTTGCATTGCGTACAGCCTTAGTGTGCTGTTTGCATCAACTCCGAGCTTTTAACTTAAAGGATGTTTCTGCATCATGACTTCGAGTTTCAAAACGTGTTAGTAAAAGAAGACCCGCCTGTTTGGGGGTACATCATTTCCTAGTCTTTCTGCCCCCTGGCCGATTTGTGGATTTCTAGTGGCTGAACTTCCTTTCAGTGCTGTTTTGAAGACACAATCGCAAGATCAACGCTTTCCCTCATGCTAGTACTGTACTTATGCATGAACGTTCTGCACATGCCTCGGCCGATGTTGCTGAATAGTTCTACAAGCTCTTGAGACTTATATCAAATGTCTGCATAGTAATAACGTGTATATTTTATTCACACTGTGTGCTTTAAACTTTTTTATATCTCTTAGTGTAGTCTTTATCGATTTCCAGGCATGAATGAGTGTATTATGAATGTTTAAAAATATATGTATATCAAGCCAAATAAGAACTATGGTAATGTTGCCTAAATCGAAAAGAGTTTCAGTCTTAAGTAATTTGGTGCACCCTTTCTACCTCACAACGTCAAAAAGCAGCATTAAATATCCTCGCTGGCACTACTCCTCTTCACCTACAAGCAGTTCACGAAGCCATTTACCCCACAGCCCTACAACTCAAGCAATATCTCTCTTTCAGACAAAATTTTTATTGCAGAAGAATCCCGACCTTCTCTCAAAATTAGAACAAAAATATTCCTTATGGGTGTTAAAATGTAACACTACTTTTGCTGTAACCATTTAAGTATAGCCAATCTTGGTAAATAAAACGTATGATCATGTTCATGATCATGTTCATGGATCATGTCGTATGATCTGTTCGTGAAAGTTAGTAAGAAAAAACTTCTGTTATTTCTTCACTTCAATTACGCTGAACCCTAAAAGTACGAGAAAAGCATTGGTTAAAGTTGTTAGAAGTAACAGTAATTTTCCTGTAACTTTTAAACAAAAGAAAATCTTTTAAAATTCCAATTATATTCGTGTTCAGGAGGTAATATTTAATTCGAAAAAGGTTTATTTCCTTTTTCAATTTCAAAGCACTTTTTTAATTCCGTTTTCAAAATGCAATAAAGTAAGCCTCAGTTATAAAGCTGTGCTATATACGTGGTTTTGGATATAATAAATTAGTTGCCCATATTAGCTATAGGAAATTAAAATTTGGAAGCATTTTGAATGTGAGCGCATTGTAATTTTTTTCTTTTTTTTTAGAATTAAGCGTGTAAACTAAAGAATTCCATTTATATTCTTTAAAAATTTATTGATACGATAATTAATAATTAGGCTATATTTTATCAGTACTTAATAATTTAATTCAAAAAGTATTACGTATGTTAATACATTAAGAATTAAGTAACGTATTTTCGGCTTTTAGCGAAACATAGCATACTTTAAAATACCGTATACTTAACATACTTGGACGTATTTTCTCCTATCAAAGAACATTCCACAATTTACGGAAAACTAAACAATTGTTTCTCACCTATGTTATTGCAGAATGTTGTTAAGACATATTTACTCGGTAGTTTACTGTCATGTTTATTCAAAGATTTAAGCACTCAATATTGAATTGCTTTATGCAAAATGTAAAAGAGCTCTTGTATTTAATAAAAACTTAGATTTACTTACCTATACAAAAAAATTATGACTGCGATTCCAGCCAAAAAAATGGCTATGAGAGGTTCGAGTACGAAATCCGTCGCCTCCATGTTCACGATCTGCTGAAAGTAAGAAGTTTAAAAAACAGAACTTCAGCATGCATTCAATTATCTCATCGAGAGTAACTACGCGAGCGTGTGACGGCAAACGCGATAGCGAATGACGCCACTCGAAGGTCAGCTGCTGTACAATTACTGACACAGAAGCTTTTAGGAACAAAACATAGGCATAAGTATGACGACAGTTGATTAGATGCTAAAGTTTAATATCATTTAATCAACAATAAAATAACGCTTTTATATGGATTAATGCAAGTATTCTCGAAGAAAAGGAAATGTTTCCTTAGATGGTCTTGTGAAAATAGTGTAGCCAGCAAAATCCTGTTTTAAAACTTTTCTTTGTTTATAAATATTTATATTATAAATTTATAATATTTATATTTATAAATATTTATAAACTACTATACATGTACACTACTTACATACATCAAAGTATGTAAGTAGAGATTTGAGTACTCTGTTAGATGCTTGAATATCGAAAACCAGCACTTAGAAGAGATGGACTGGTTCATAGAGCTTTTGCCCATGAAACAGGAAGTGTGAACTGATGAAATAGTCATATTGACACTGACTACAAAGGAGCACTTCGGAACAAAGAAATTAAAGGTTAAAATTTTAAAAAAAAAAAGCCTTAAAAACTGTAGTTGTAAAAATAGCGACAATTTAGAAGAGAAGTTAGTTATTCTGCATGCATTTATGACGTTTAAAAAGTTAATAATACTTATTTTAATTTTAAAATAACAGATAAATATAGGCTACAGATTCGTTTGTTTTTTTAAAGTAGCAAGTTTTCTCCTCTGTAAGTTTATCATTCAATCATGAAAGGAAAAACTATGCGATTTGCTGTCTTTTTTTCAGCTGCATACTAAATGGGTAAATACTATTACTGTTTCTAAGATAACTATAACAACAGTTTTTTTTCCTTCTTTAAAATGCTATCTTAGATTGGCGTAGGTTTGAATACATATGTCAACATTTTATTTTTGTAGCTAAAGAAGAGGAACTTTCGTTTGATTGCCTTTGAAATCGATAGTTTTATTCAAAATTTATGTGTATATTATTATGCGGATTGAACATGGTGGCAAATTGATATATATTTTATGCAAAGATGTAATTACTGCCAAGAACTTACAATATCGAGGGACACGTTTCTTCAAATCATAAAAATGACAGTTAAATGCCAAATAAAGAAAAACCTGAATATATTGCTAAAGTATCAAATTTTGGAAAGCAAAATAACAAAATAATAAATTTTCTTGCCAGCCACAATCATGCTACATCTGCCAGCTTTGTAGCAGCTCTGAGCATTAGTATCAAGAGAAAACCAGTTACAGACTGCGAAATTTTCATAAATACATTCATATTTTTCCGAATATTTATTTAATGACTTTGCAAATGAAAACAAATCATTGAAAGTATTAAAAACATATTCCATTTGTTCGTTAGAACAGTTCAGCGTCGCATTTGAAGAAATGGCCGAAAATATTAATGAACAGGAGAAAAATTATCTGTTATCTTATGACGTAATTAACAGTACACTCGATGAAAGTACCGATATAAATATTATGGGTGGCTTACAATTGTTATTATATATGTATCAATAAATAGTTCAGAAGTCAATCAAGAACTTTGCAGTCTTACTTCTGTGAATGACACGTCTACAGGGGCTGACATTTTTCGTCGACTGCAAGAGCTTACTAATTTCAAAAAATTTGTCAGTACTGAATTTGAAAGGTAATCAATAAGAACTGATGGCGCTCATGATGAGGATGGAAAATTGTTGAATTTGTGAAATTAATAGAAAATTAATTTGGCCCCTAATTTTCATCGTTTCATTTTATCAAACACTAAGAAAATTTATTTGAAACGGCAACATAAAGATGCAATTGAAAAGGTTCTTAAGATCGTAACATGATTAGTGGTATGTTCAGCATTAGTACCCAGAAACGTTTTAAAGCCTCTTCGTTCCAATTTTCGAATATATTAAGACTGCTATCATCGATATTTTCTTTTAAAGAAACTAGGGAAAG
>KK119093.1:301303-325557 GCA_000611955.2 Stegodyphus mimosarum | reverse complement strand
GGAAAGGGAAAGAAATGAAATTTTTTCCTTTTTTTATGTCTGTTTCAAGTAACATTCATTTTGAAGAAAACATCTTCAACTTCTCATACGTTTTCAAACTTCATGTTTACCAATTTCTGAAAAAAAATATTTGTCGCATAACACTCTACAAATCTTTCAAGAATTTTACCTCGACTTGACCATCGTATTTCCAAAAGTAACAGCAAATCTTTATATTTCGTTTCAGTTTAAAAATGAATCTGAAAGTCGATTTTAAATCTTTAAGAAGCACGGCGAAATGTTTACTTTTGTAGTACAGCAACGATGTAGATGAAAATGCTTTAGATTTTCAGTACTTTCGATAGTTTAAAGCTGACAATTTTAGTTTAGAAATGATTGATTTTAATAGATCAGCGTTATGGATGCATAAACTCAAGATATTTTGGAAAGATTTAGAAAATCAAAATATTATGATCTTTCCATTATATCAAATTGTTGGGCACCACTTTCTACGCAGTTTTCATCTCTGAAAAAATTTGGATTTTTTATTTTATCCACATTTGGTTCGACTTATAAATGCGAGCAAATGTTTTCACACATTATCAGGTATTTCTCCTGCCTTCTTGGCATGCCTTCGTGGTCAGCACACTCGGCGCGTATTCGAGAGGTCAGTGGTTCGAGTCCTGGTGCTTATTTTTCATGTCTCATGCTTCTAAATAACCTAATGTCTCTACACTGGAGCCCGAACTAAAAGGTGGGGCATGATGATTCTTCACCACCAGGATTTGGCGATTGGGTCCCCTAATCCCCAGTCACCGTTAAAAAGGGAGAGTTAACAATGTATTTCTTCCGCCTTCTTGGCATGCCTTCGTGGTGTAACGGTCAGCACGCTGGACGTGTATTCCAGAGGTCCGTAGTTTGAGTCCCGGCGAAGATATTGCTCATTTCTTCGCTTTCCTGCTTTGAAAAAATCCTAATGTCTCTATAACATGAAGTTTACTTTAACTACGAGTAGGAGAAGCTTAACTACCAAAATTTCAGCTCCTTGTATTCGTCCTAAGACGACTAACTATAAACTATACTTGACTAAACTGACGTCAGAAATTCAGCATCAAGAGAGGCATTGATATCGAAAAGAAAAATAAAATTCATTCTATGATTGTTTTTATAATAATTAGAATTAAAATTTCATTTTTTAAAGCCTATTGCAGTTATTTTCGCAATTAAATTTTCTTATTATTCAGCGAAAAACACTTATAAAATGAAAATACAATAGATCCGAAACGTCTTTTTAATACTATTTTGGCTGATTTTGACCAGCAACCAAAAACGATTGCCAGTGCTGCATTAAAGTACTCTAAAATTAATTAATAGAAATCGCATGCATTTCTTTGTTAGATCGTTAAACATAGATTTCAAAGTAAAGTCAGCAACATTATAAATTAACATTTTTACAGCAAAATATTTCAACAGCAGAGTTTATTGGTCGCAACATTAGTATTGTATCAGACAGTAATGTAAGTTTATTGCCTTGTATTTCCGAGCAAACAATTTTAGCGAGATTCAGAATCTAAATACCATCAAACTCATTATGTTTTTGTTTCTTTGTAGTACAGGAATGAAAATTGGTACCTTGATTCTACCGTCATAAGGTAATTCTGAACTCCACTGATAAAAAAAATGGGCGGCCATACTGCTCTGTTGTTCAATTCACGGCGTCTGTGTAGTTGAATTTGTTTTACCATGTCAGCTTTCTAACATTCTTTTGTTTTTAAACTATCTTTATTAAACAAACATTACAGTTATACAAATTCTCTTAAGTCCTTTCTACCAAGGATTTATAATTTAGCAAACAATAAAGATTTAATCCTACAGTAATGTGGTTCTGTTTCATTTTTATAACCTCTGCACTCGGTGTAAGACTGGGTACGCCGAGCGAGTATCAAGTCATGCCCCGTTACTTAAGATTATAAGATTTGTCAGTCAAGGTAACCTATGTCATGCATGTTAAAATACGCCCTTTTAAAATGCGCATAAGAAATAAATTATTCAAAATACGCCTCTGCTCAAGAGAACCTGTTTCCAGAAACAAAGCCTGTTCCAAAAGAGAACTCGCCATTTTCAAATCTCGTTCCAGAAGGTGACCTAAATACAGAAGCAAGTCCTTCTCTAGAAAAACAGACAAAGCCTGAACTCTAGCTAAGCCTGGACCCCTTTTAAAAAATTAAGCCTGGTCTCTTCAAGAATTCAATCTTTAAGCATGAGACTAAAATGCCGAACTATTTCCAAATGACCCTTCTGTTCTAAAAAGTTAAAATTTGAAAATACAAGTGTTTCAGAGTGACAACTCGACTACGTCTTCAGCGTTTGCTATATCACCGAAAAATATAATGCCACCACATTGAGCTGAAAGTAAGAAAACTGAAGCAAACGATAAAAGAAAAGGAAAAATTGTCATTTGAACATCCTCACTATTTAAAACTAAATTAAAATATCAGTTAGAAGAAAAGAAAAAGGAACACAAAGAAAAAGCTATCAAGGAAGAGAAAATTGTTTCGCGTGATTCAAACGAAAAAAAAAGCATTAAATAACCAAAAAGAGAAGCCTGTGAATAGCCAATTTAAGAAAACAGCCTCAATCAAAAAAAATTAAACCTTGAATTATGATTCAACTGTGAAGACGATAAAAACACTTAAGACATTGATTATTAATACTGAAATGTATTTTCTAACTCAAAAAAAAGTAGAAGAAAAAGAAGGGGAAAAGTGGATCGAATGTGGAAAGTGTCTTGGCCGAGCCCATGAAAGTTGCGACTGAGTGGAAGAAGTGACAATAAATTCATGACAACACTTTATATTTAGTGTGATTTAATTCGTCTGAAAATTTTAGCTACAGAATTGCAGTAGTGAGTAGTATGATACATGAAAATAACATGACAACAAAACAAACATTGCCTATGTTTTCAAACTTAAGACATTAGGTATCCTCCCTTGAATCGCATGCGTTTCTAACAACAAACTAATACGTCTTCCATAACTTTCGCAAGTGTTTTATTTGATATCAAATGAATTTCATTCCTAATGGCAGGTTTCGGGTTCTCTACGTAATTTGGTTAATTGACATGGACTTTAAATGGCCCCATAAAAAATCTGGAGCAGTTAAGTCTGGGGAACGGGGAGACCCTTCAACGTTACCAAAGCCAGAAATCGCATGACTGGAAAATTTCTATTGCAGTAATTGCTTTGTTTGAGATCTGTGTGGCTTGTTGCACAGTCTTTCTGAAAGAACATGTCCCTAACATTGGAGTTCCGACGCTATATTTCGGGAATAAAAAAAATATTTAAGCATTTATCAGTAACGATCGTCATTAAGATTTACTGCAACATCATTTCCGTTTTCAGAAAAGTATGGACCTATTATCCATGATCGTGATATTACGCATCATACAGTAAGTTTTGCAGTATGTAAAGGGCGTTTATTAATTTCAGTCTATATTCTCACAGTCTGTTTATTCATGTAATCCGATAAATAGAAGTATGCATCATCAGTCATTATAAGCTTCTCCCCAAAATTCTGATTGGTACCTTCAATCAAATTAGAATGCTGCATAGTGTCAAACGACGTTGAAAATCAGCTAAATCAGCTGGTTTCAACTTGCGGAATACCTGAAGTTTATAAAGGAAACAAGCTGAGATCCTTTTTCAGAATGTTGTGCACTGTCTCTCTGTTCACAGCAAGTTCTCGTGACAACCTTCTTGTAGATTTCTTTGGGCTATTTGTGATTGCAGTTCTTATCCTCTCAAAGGCTTTTTCATTGTGTACACATCTACATCTATGTTGAGCATCCATTACACTGCTTCTGTTTGTATGGGCTTCAACATATCGAAGAACTGATTTCCAAGAATGAAGTGCAAGAACATCAAACCTAGTAGGAAACTTTATTTGAATAGTAATAACTGAGTAAGTGCTAGCGAAATAAAATTCCTATATAATTGTTCGCTCTTCTGTAATTTCACTTTTCTATGTAACACTTTTGCAAATTTTGGTCTTAACTAAAAAGTAACAGAAAAAATTAGCACCACAAAACTTGCAATCAAATGTGATCTTTAATTAATTTTTCCGCGAATTTTGTATATAATATTTTTAAATTGTCATATAAAATAAAATTTTCTGCTACATTTCGACTGAAAAACCTTTTTCTTTTTTTTCAATATATTATAAAATTAACATGTACTTCTGATCTTACCCCATCACCTGAAAAAATTTCTTCAGTAAATCAGAAATACTACATTTCTCGAAAAGTCATAGTTCCACCAAAATGGGATAACAACTGCAAATACACTTTGAAGCAAATACGGCACCTGTGCATTCCCGAAGTTATATTAGGCGGCGCTTGCTAGCTATTTAAGGTCAGCTTCAATTTTGATAGAGAACATACCGTGAGGAAGGCAGTCCGTTTTTTTTTTCCTGTTACTTTATTTAATTTTACTTTTATTCTGTTATAATATGTTATTTCTGTTAGGGTTATTATTAGCCCAAAGGGGCTTTGTCCCTGAAGGACTATTGTTTTCGTTTTGCGATTTTGCGTTGGAAATATTAAAAGTCTGAATCACTTTTCAAACTGTTGCCACAAAATATTGCAGCCCTGTATTATACTTAAAAGAAATTAAATAATGAAGAATTTGCGTAAATGTATGTATATTTCTCTAAATGTAATAAAACAACGGTACCTAGAGTTATCCAATTTTGAATAACGTACGTTTCCACCTGAATATGCGCATCTGGAAGGCCGAATTTGGAATTTATTTTATTATCTATGTCATAGTTTGTAAAACTTTAACGAATTTTTGATGAACTCAAACGATTTAAAAGCGAGCAATGACAACACTCTACGGACAAAAAAAATACTTTTTATCTAAAGAGCACGGAACTGTGTATCAGAAATTCTAAAGATATACTCATTTTAAAATTATTTTGCGATATTTTACGATTTTAGTGCAAAGAACATGATATTTAATAAATAAAGGTAACATACAAAACATACAAAACGTTAAAAAACGTGCCTTTGGACGTAATTTAGAATCTGAAACCTTTCAGATTTTTTTTATATTAATATTTGGAGCAAAACCTGTAGTTTTCTGGTGCTTCTCTTAATTTCAGCAAATACCTAAGCTTCTGCCAGCCAACCGTTAAACTTTCAGTCACGTGTACCATTTGACCCATCTCATCGCTTCCCTAGAGATACCTCTGAACTTTCTCCTTTGCCTTTATTGCTAACAATTTGCCATCGTTTTTTCACCCACAAGGAAGTCCTACAAGGCCTATTCTACTTTTACGTTATTTTTTCATGCTACGTTTATCATATACCTTGTTAGTGTGAGATAGAGATCCGGTCCAGGAACCCGTGTTTCGTGGCCTTTGCAGCCACTTGAGAAAAAAGGCGGTCCAAGGCTCTCCTACCATTCTTCAACAATCCCAAATCACTCAAGAGGATTTTACCCCATTCGTGGTGTTAGACGTTACCTTCGGGAATTCAGAATGCTCTCCAGTTGACCGTGTGTAACACCGCGAGATTTGACTTTTCTCAGAAAAAAAAAATATTGTTCAACAAGTAGTGAAACTGACTGCTCAATGATGTATTGTATTCAAATACATAATGAATATTTGCATTAAATCTAACAAACCCTAGGTTGAACAGTTTAGCTCCAGCAGCCCTCTGAATGTTAGCTACCCGATCTTACCCAGTTTTCCATACTAGTTGCCTTGAACTAAAAAGAATCAGCTTTATACACAAACATAATTAACATTCCAAACATGAAATATTCTTTAACAAAAAAATGCCTGCAGCATAGTGCGACTAACGAAGCTATACTACCAAAATTAAAATGAACCACTGTTGCCATTCACGCAAACTCAATAGTAAAATAAAACATGTTCCCAGTAACAAGATTGTTGTATAAATGATAACGTAAAATTAAATATTAAGAAAATAACTAAGGCTAAAAAATGCAAATATTAAATATGCATCGAAACACATACATCTGCTTTTTTCTTTGATGATTTCACTTGATTCGTTGATAAAAAATAGCATGAGGTTCGTCTAGCTTCAATTCGCATTCTTTTTATAAAAAACAAGTGAGATGATACATGCACATCATACTGGTGTTAAGTTTTTCTACGTATTTTTTCGTAAAAAACGTCAGTTAACCGGTAAAATTTGTCTGCTACTTTTCAAGATTATCAACAAACCGGTCTGATCAGAAGGGATCGCTGCAAAAAGAATCTGAAAAGTCATTAATTAATATGATTAAATAAAATATTAGTAATTAGTTTCGTATATTTTATTTGTGCACATTACTTGAATCATTTAAGTTTAATGAAGAAATCTTCAACATCTCTACATTCTTTTAGCTTCTAGAGATACCTCTGAACTTTCGTGGTTTGATAGCACATTAATTGAAGAAAATGAAAAATTTGACTGGTCCAGGCGTTTCTGTAATGAGTTTGATAACCTCAAAGAAAATATCGGCTCAGTATCAGCAGCTAATAGGAAACTGAAATCGGATTTAATTTCGATTTACAGGATTATATTCAAGTAATTTCTTTCACTTTTGATACTATGAAAGTCTTGAAACTACAATCAAATCTTCACGAATTTAACATTAAAAGCGATTTTTCGTAACTTATCTGAATAAGTCAAAAAACGTTCTCTTCTTAGTTTAAAAGTCTAGAAAGAGAATAATGTAATTTAAAAGTATTTCATCAGGTTATCTTCTTTTACTAATAAGTTAAAGGTTATAATCAAAATAACTCAATAATAAATAAATTAAAGCTGAGTTATCTTGATTTTAAAATCTAACATTTAGAAACATTGCATTTGTCGGGAAGTACAACTCATAGTAATACGAGCCTGAAAAAATTCAACAGCTAATGTTTATTCCTTAACTTTTTCTTAGAATGAAAAGCCTCTTTAATGAGGATTATAAGGCAAGCATTTTACTCGGTAATTAAACATTGAAGAACCTTTTAAGTTTAGAGTGACTAGTATTTCTTCATCATGAAATGAATTCAGCGTTTAATTAAAGTTTTTCGTAATACTGGATATAAATACACTATCCGACATTGAAAATGCAGCACCAAGAAGGAGTGGCCCAAAAATTATCGCAAATTTCAGAGTAGATGCACGTCACCGAGTTGTGCGTATATGAAATGCGCATCTCTCCAGCGGCACGTTGCAGAAGATGTAAGGGAAGGAACTGCAGAATTTTAATTTAGTGCATCTCTTGCTGCATTCCAGAATAACCAACAAAGTATCAAAGTATCAAGTGTTCAATTTTCGTGCCATTATTTCTGCTAGGAAAATCGTCGTAGAAAATTTTTTCTTGTCTCAGAGGAGCCCGTGTAATAGCAGAGACTGCCAGGCCGTCGTTAACGGAGGCAGTTCCAGCAGACAGACGATTTTGCAAGGGGCATGGTGATCAGACTGAGAAGGGCACTTTACTCCATACGGCAAATATCAGCTGACACGCACCTGGAGGAGTCCACAGTGCACTGGCTGTGGTGACGATGGTTGGAATAAGGAAATGTGACAAGTTTGAGGGTTGTCGATGCAGCCAGAGTGAAATCAGACGCGTGGATCAACCCATCCGTCGATAAACGGTGGTTCACTCTCAAGCCACTTCTACCTCCATTCTGCAGTATGTTCAAGACACCCTGGTGTTCTCTTAAAGATCAGAACCATTTGCCGTCGATTGGTGGCTAGTGACCTGTACCTGTGGCGTCCGTTAATAAAACTAGCATTGACCCACATCATAGACACCAACTTCCGCAATGGTGCCGGGCTCGGGTGATATAGACCAGTGGTTCTTAACCTTTTTAAGCTGCGACCCAAATTTGAGAAATATGTTCATGTCGCGACCCAAAAAAAAAGTCAAAATTTTTTCATTGCTTTATTTTAGATCGTATTTTTAAAAAATCTTCAATCCTACGATGATGATTTTTTTTAACTTACAAATTTTTTATTTATTTTTTTAATAATAAAGATAAACAAAAGTGCTTTTCGATCCAAGGAAAATTTAAATAATAATCAAGTGTTTTTAATAATTTTTATTGACCAAATTAAAATATATTTATAACTTTTTGAAAATAATTGACATTTTAACTTATTCCTAAAAAAAAAAGAAATATGTTAACATATAATATATAACATATGACATATGTTAAGTCTTTTAAATTTTAAATGCAAGTCATTCAGTTTTAATGAGAACCTTTGCTTGAATACATTTTGAAAGATCTTCAAACCTCGGTTGAATGCTTTTCAAGGAGCACCTTATATCTATTTCAGGATTTAACTTGTTCCGGTAATTGTGTTTGATTACACATAGAGCCGAAAAACCAGCCTCACACATATATGTTGTTGAAAAGGGCAATAATACTTTTAGGGGTTCTTTAACAATTATTGGCTTTTCGGTTTTTAATTTTAACCAGAAAGCACGTTTTTGTAGAAATTGTTTCGAAGTTCTTGGTCACTTTGTATTTCTATTAATTGTTCTTGAAATTGATTAATATTAACAAATTCCTCATGCAAATCACTTACATCAAAAGTAAATGGAATTCGAACCCAATTATATTTGAAAACATCGTCTGCAGGGAAATATCGATCAAAGTCTGCTATTAGTTTTTCTAAATGATTAATAATAATTTTGTGTATTTCAAAATCAGTGATATCAATATTATTGTCTTCAACAAGTAAATTAAGAGTCGGGAATGAAGCAAGTTTCTTTACTTCAAACTTATTTCTCCATAATTTGAGTTTATTTTTAAAACATGTAATTTTTTCAGTTAATTCAATAATAGTATGATTACGTCCTTGCATAGACGTATTTAGATTATTTATTTCAACTAAAATATCTGACAAATAAGCAACTTGAGTAATCCACTTCAACTCGGAGAATTTAGATGCTAATGGGTGTTTCTTTTCTCTCAAAAAAAAATCGACTTCTGTCCGCAATGATAATACTCTTTGAACAACTTTGCCCCGGGACAGCCATCTAACTTCAGAATAATATAATAAATGTTCGTATTCTGCACCAAATTCGAAACACAGTTCGCGGAAAATTCTACAGTTAAGAGCTCTTGATTTGATAAAATTGACTACCGCAACAGTTTCATCCAAAACGATACATAATTCGGGTGATAATTTTTTTGAAGCAAGATTTTGTCTATGTAACAAACAATGAATCGATATAATTTGTGGATTCATTTGTTTTGCTCTTGTCGAAAATCCCTTTTGAGATGCTGTCATGGCAGCTGCACCGTCGGTGCAAATACTGAAACACTGATTCCAATTTAATCCTTCTTCTTTAAAAAACGAATCGACCATAAGAAAAATATCTTCACCTGTAGTTGTTGTTGACATTGGTTTGCAAAATAAAATGTCCTCCTGTATATCTGTTAAACCTGGATACCGCACGTAAACCATGAGTTGAGCATCTTTACTTACATCTGTCGTTTCATCCAGTTGAATACTAAATAAACCAGCAATTTTTATAGCAGAAATAAGTTGATTCTTAATATCAAATGACATATCATTAATTCGTAAACGAATTGTATCATTTGATAATGGTATCTTTTGTAATTTCTTTGAACTTTCATCTCCGCACATGATACGTGCCATGTCAATAGCAGCAGGTTTTATAAGTTTTTCAGCAATATTATGGGGTTTCTTTTGTCTTGCAATATGCCAAGCCACGTAAAAAGAAGCAAGTGTAGCTTGTTTGGCAGAATTTATAAAACCATTACTACTTGGTGCATCCAAACGCTGTCTTTTTAAATGGGCTTCTTTTCTTTCGAAAAAAGTACGATCTTTTCCCTCAAAGGAAAAATTTTTATGTTTTGTATCAAAATGTCTTTTAAGTTTGTTCGGTTTCATCGATTCATTACTTAATATTTCACTGCACAACACGCATTGCGGCTTGTTCACTCCTCGATCGTAAATGCAAGTAAAACCTAATATTCACGTTTCACTGTTATTACACGTTTCACTGTTATTCACAACACAATACGCAGAAACGAGTTTTTGACAGAGAGCTTACTGCGTCTGCGCGCACGCAAAACAATGGAGTGCGTATTTCCTAAAAGAGAAAGCCTCAGGACAGGAATTGGACGTCACTTCCGGATGGCCATTCGCGAAGAGCGGTATGGCCATTCGCGAAGAGCGGTAAAACCGAAACATTGTATTAGGGAATAACTTGTATTAGGGAATAACTCTTCTAGGAGGTGTTGGTATTACTTATTATTTGGTGTATTACTAACTTTTTTGGTTCGACTCAGCGCGACCCAAGAAATATGCTTCGCGACCCAATTTTGGGTTGCGACCCATAGGTTAAGAACCGCTGAATAGACGACGGAATGGCACAGGGTCTCAGATGAGTCACGCTTCTGTTTCTCCAATGATAGTCGCTGCGTACGAGTATGGCGTCAATATGGATACAGGTCCAATCCGGCAGCAATTGTGGAACGCCCCACCGCGCGGTAGCGCTGCATCATGATTTGGAGTACAGTTATGTACGATTCCAGGTCACCTCTACTTGAGGGTACTATGATGGCCCAACAATGTGTGGATGATGTGCTGCGGCCAGTGACACTTCCCTGCCTTCAAGGAGTACGTATTACCCTTTATCAGCGGGATAACGCCCGATCACACGCCGCTTGCATCAACTAATGTTCTCTGCAACATGTACAGATACTTCCATGGCCACCCTTCTCTCCTGATCTCTCACCAATCGAACACATTTGGGATGTGATTGGACGCCTTTTGCAAAACCTGCCATTGCCGCTTTCAGAAGACGAACTGTGTCAAATCGTTGACAGGGAATGGGGTGCCATTTCTCAGGACCCCATCCGTAGTCTTATTGACATTGTACCTAGACGTGTTTCTTCGTGTATCCCAGTCCAAAGTGGTCCTACAACCTACTGAGTTCACGAACTTATACCAATAAACTTATTTAGATACTTATCAAAATTTAAAATCAATATATTATACAAAGTTCGTTGAATCTAAATTTATACTACAATGTATATATGTCTAAATTATTCATATAAATTGTATGTATATTCTTATGTATGCTACATTCTTATGTCCACTTTATGTATATTACCAAATCTGAATTAATGCCGCACGGCTCATTGGGGGTTAGCTCTAAATAGAAGTGGAAACTTTTACTTATAGGAATCATTGAGTGTCCTTTTCATTTCAACCAACCTACTAAGTTCAGATGCTAATTCCGCTTGGATTTTCCTTAAGTCGGAAGCCTGGTGAGTAGTGCTAAGTCCGAAGCCTGGTCAGTAGTGCCCAACCTACTGAGCCAGTAGACAAATAACATGGCTGATCTCAGGCCACGTCCCTGTTCCCACATATTTCTTCAAGAGGAATCTCGCACATTCAGATCTATACGTATGTGGGGAGAGGGGTGATCCAGAGCGTTACCTATTCACATGCATTGTAACAACAGGTCTGCACCTGAAAAGACCAAGACTAGAACAAGATGTAATTCCGTACGTCAAATGAGCAGTCAGTAATAGCCATATGAGGAAGCGCATAACCCAAATAATGAATATTCTGGCATCAAGGGATCTAGAACTCTGCAACACAGAGTGATCCCACTCAAATCATTATGCAAACAGCAGCACCTCAGCCTCAGAAATGTACCGTAGAAAGACGTTGCAACTCTGGATAGCTAGTGTATACCTACTTATTCATAGTAAATAATAGGTGGCCCCTGCACTTATAACTAACCTAACCTACTGAGCCGATGCTGTTCTCTGTATTATGCATATCATTTCGAAATAAAGATCATGGTCTCTCTCTCTGTTTGCCGAGTTTCGTCACTTTCTGGTCACTCCTTGTTGGTGTTGCATTTTCAATGTGGGTTAGTGTACTAGCAGTTGCCATCACTTTAAAAAGATTCAAATTCTTTTATCCTCTCTTAATTCAACTTTAAACTACCGTGGTGTAGTAGTTCGGCCAAGATTCGGAACCTGACAAACGAGCTGCTGTATACAGGAGATTCCATGGTTTTTCATGTGCAACTTGGATAGGAACCAGATTCTCTTAGAAAGTACTCTACGTACGTATTTCAAGACGTTGATTTGAATCCATTAGACAGATTACCTTCTTCTGTGCCAGTTATTTTATTAACTAAATAAAATAAGTAGTTATACTTCGAAATTATTCCGCACTAGTACAATATACTAAATAACAAAAGTAAGAAAAAACAATTATGTGTGCTTCACACGAGAATTCCGTGATTTCAATAAAGAAGTAACATTATGTGTTCTAAAGAATAAATACAAAATTATTGACAAGAATGTGCTTGATAAGAAGAATTATAATGCATAATTTAAAGATTATGACTGCTTATTAAAGGATACTGCCTTGAGTACACGCTTCACCTTTCATTAAAATTCTTTTAATACACTATTTCAAATTCAGAAAGGGCCATGGAAATCTGATGTTTTAACCCGAAACCAACTTCATGAAATATAATTAAATTCCTTATTTAATTTTTCAACACAATAGGATATGCAACGTTATTTATTATAATAAAGCTATTCCTTTCTCAAATTTTCATATATTTGAAGGACACATTTTTCAGATTTTCTCTGCAAATTTTACAATCTCTTTAGTGAATGTAAATCAGAAATACTGCATTTCTCGAAAGGCAAAATGCGCTTTTATTAGCAATGAATAAATACACAGGTGAAATTAATTAAGAGAATTTTCATATTTGATCTACGATCTCCAGAACTACTGGACAGATTTTTATAAAATTTGGTGTGAACATAAGTTAATATAATACAAACAAAATAAACATTCAACAGCTATAATAGACACACATGTTCGTATGTAACACTCATGATAGTCTGAAGGTCTGAAACAGCGGTTCCAGAAGACACAAAAAAAGGGTTAAGAGGGGTATAGTCTCCTCTTACAGCCATACTGGCCTCGCAGCGTGATGTCATACTGGAAATAAGACTGTTTATCAGTGCCTGTGGCAAGTGGTCCCACTCATTCAGCAATGCTCTTTTCAGTTCCTGGATGGTTCTCGGAGGGGGGTTGCGAGTTGCAATTGCACTCCCCAGAGCGTCCCAAACATTTTCTATCGGGTTGAGGTCTGGAGACCTGGCTGGCCAATCCATCCGACGAATATCCTCACTCTCGAGAAATTCATCGACCAGAAGAACTCTATGTGCCCTCGCGTTATCGTCCTGTAAGATGAACTCGGGCCTACTGCACCCCGGAAAAGGCGAACATAGGGCTCCAAGACCTCATCCCTATACCTCACACCAATCACAGAGCCTCTGTCAAAGACCTGGAGAGGTGTGCGCCCATTTAACATGATGCCTGCCCAGACCATTACACCGTCAACGCCATAATTGTTGATTTCGAGGACATTGGAGGGTAGGTAGCGGATCCCTGGCTCTCTCCATACGAAAGTACGGCGAGAATCGGTGTTTAGGCTAAAATCGGTGAACAGAAAGATCGCCCATTGCTCCGTACTCCAATCGCTATGCTACCTACACTATGCTAATCGGACTCTCCTGTCCGTAGACGTGAGCGAGACGCAAACAGCTGCTGTTCTGGCAAACAACCCTCTCTCATGCAGTCTTTTGGAAACAGTCACCCTTGTTACACGAGTTCCTGTGGCTGCATACAGGTCCCGAGAGAGCTGAAAAGCTGTAGCTCCTCTGTTACGCCTCGCTAAAATGGACAATAGCGATTTTCTATGGCCGTCGTGTCTCTTGAACGACCTTGCCCAGGCTTTCTCTCGATGGATCCAATATCCTGGAACTGTTTCCTTACGTACAGACGACGCGGGGCTTTAAATTACTCTCTGCATATCTGGACTTGCGATATTGGCCTGCCTCTAGCCTCCCCACAATTCGCCACTCATTCTATCATCTGAACGTTGGTGGTTACTCATTTTTACTGTTCCGATGTGAATTTAACTGATTGCTGCAAGATAACACCAAGAAATTCTCCGAGGTGTGCTAGCGAACGGAATTCGTCTTACCCTCCACGCTCTTATAAAGCCTGTTTTTCTACTGGCTTCACCTACACACACGTGTGCGCTTACGTATTTGCCGTACAATATTTGCATTTTTATCTAGAAGGAGTGGTTTTTTTCCTTCAGTTCATTTGTTTTCATGCAGTTCGATAAAATATGTAAATTCTCTTAATTTATTTCACCAGTGTAGCTAGGCAGTAGGCATTCGAATTTTCTAATACATCTTAAAATGATAACGCATATTAAGTGTGATTTACTTAAATATAGAGCACGCTCTTGAAGGTCAGATACAGATTCTTTATATGCATCTCAGACAAAAGCATTTAATTCATATCACTAAACTGTTTTCACAAGAATACTGTTACGGATTTCGTATTTATTTAGCTATTTATTTAGAATAGTAGTTAAAATCGTTTTATTTTCCCGTGCAACGCAGACGATTTTTGAAGAGAAAGCTACGTCGGAAAAGTAAAAATAAAAGAGCGCGTGCATTTATTATTTAATAAATAAATATCTTGTAATTGCTGTTGCCATCCAGAAAAGTCGAGAAAATAGGTTTTACCAGAATGTTCTAGTGAATAATTAAAAACTTCATAAAAGCCGAATTAAAACACCTCAGCCCAGTTGCTGTTGTTTTAAGCGAGCTGTTTGTTTACTTAATGCTGTTATTGATTGTAGCGAATTCGCTGTGAGATTGAATTAGTTTCTCTTTTTTGAATTGAGTTCTTTTAACGTTTGAGATATTGTGATATTGTACGAATATCTCTGGGAAATATTTCAGCTTGTAAACACGGTAAATTTTAATTAACTTTTTAACGACTTGTGCATTCAATCCATTACGAACCCGTACGCACGCAACAATACTTGCAAATGATTCTGAATGAAGGCCATTAAAACATAAAATTGTTTTGACCTCGTAGAGTCGTTAGGCATTTTTGAAACAAGAGATTTGAAAAATGTGCAGTGCCCTCGCCGGAACTCAGACCTGGGCCTATCAATACGCTCCGAGTATGCTGCCGTTACACCACGACGGCCAGCTGGAAGGAGGAAGAAAATACCTTATATACTCCACCCCTTTTAAATTGCGACTGGGGATTAGAGAACTCAATCGCCAAATCACGGTGGTGACGAATTACTGGCCACCGCTTTAGAGTAATTTAGAATTTTTCAGAAACTGAAGAAATCCACAATGTTCTCGCCGGTACCTCTCGAACTCTGGACCCCTCGAATACGCCACGAGTGTGCTTGCAGTTACACCACGAAAGCATGCTGGAACGAGGGACAAAATACCTTATAACCTTTAAAAATATCAAGTATATCTAGACCACTGAGTTGAATATAACATTTCAGTTTATGGATGTAAAGATTTTCAACTGAACAGAACAGTAAAAGCAGTTTTCTTCTTATAGGAAACACAAAAATATCTCCAAATGAGATACAAAATACGAAAATGGACTACATGGCCATTTCCGCATCGTCGAGCGCATTTTCCGCATCACTAACACAGCGCTAATTAAATCACTATGTTACAGGAAAAAGAAGACTGGTTCAAGTGCTTTTTCGCTTTTATGGAATTCCAAGTCACGTTGCAATTAAAACGAAAATTACGCCTCCCGTAAAACCGAATACGTATTTGCAGCTTTTATGCTTTCCCGATTTTTTCGTTTAGCTGTTCACTTGAGGGTTATAAATATCATTTATAGATAAAAATGTGACATTTCAGAAATGTTTTCCTTATTCTCCTTGCAAGGGAACAGATGTGTATGCCTTCAGTCAGCATTCCTAAGCTTTTTCTTCTTTCGCATAGCCCTCAGAAAGACTTTGCGAAGACTTAGAGCATAATTTATTTCTTAAGAACTTATTGCTCCTTGCTCATTCCAGTATTCCAGCAATATATCTTACTATTCTATTTATTAAATGCCATAAAATTAACAGATTGCATTGAATAAAATCAAAAAAACACAATCACGCAAAAACTGATTATTGGATTGTTTATTTCAAATAAGCACACTGATAAACGCGTATTTTTAAACTAAAACACAATAGTGTAATGCGATTATTACGAATATCAGCTTTTGCAATAATAATAAAATGAGAAAATGAATAAATTGATGAATCTCTTATCTCTTGATAAAGCCTGTTATTAAGTTTAAAGAGAATTACTGAGTAACTTCTTTCATATTAAGCTTAATGCAAAAATTAAATCTCAACCTGTAAGAAAAATCTACTTCTTGCAATTAAACACAAACTGAAAAATCCAACATCATCCTATACGTATACGAATTAACAAAAGGAATTAAAACTGCTTCGGTGAAGTAATCTTGAAATATTATTTAAGTCTTATTATTACTAATGTGATCCTTGAGCTCAACGTTTTGAAATCAGGATCAAATTCGGTGATATAAAGTCAAGTCTTATATCTAGGGCATGAATTTGCTCTTGTCACAAGTTCAATGCTTGTAAAATGGTAACAAACATTTTAATGCTTTTTGTTACTTACTTCGTCGTGCTCTTCTCGCCTTTAAATAAAAAGCACTCTGATGTGTACACCACATGATTTCCTTGCACGGAATATTAAATTATACGCATTTTTCTTGTACTTCATTTAAACTTATCGGATTGAATTAAATCTACTTGGTCGATAGCGATTGAACCACAATAGAATAAATGCACTCTTTAAAACTCACTACATTTGTTTACCATGGCGACACTCTGGCGCTAAGTTCACTTAGCAGCGTTACATGCCATTCATTTTATAGCTCAGAATGCACAAAAAGTCATATCATCTGAAGAATTATCTAATCGTTGTCACATGTTCTCTTCAAATACTAAAATAAATCTAAAGCGATGTATAAAAGAAATTAAACAAACAAACAAAAAAGAAACTTTTTCACGGACGATTCAGTATTTCTCATTCAATTAATTTAGTTCTCACTTCGACTAGGCAAAAATACACAAATTCTCAAATTATAAATATTAAAAATTACAAAGTAAATCTTAAACACTTATTTCCTCGAAAAAATTCCAGAATGCATTAAGCATGATTTAATTCGCAATAATAAAAGAAGGCGTTACCTTTGTTGCTGAAAAGCTTAATTTCTCTAGATTGGCAACAAATTCACTATTCTGCTAAGTTTCATATGTAAACAAATATGGCTGCTATATGGTAAAATAATTTGGCTTAGCTGCACTTAAACCAACTTTAAATTGTTGATAACCGGAAGATAAGAACAACATAATTCAATCATTTTTAAGGCAAAAAATGCGCAATTTACCAACATATAAGAATAAAAAAATCTGAGCTCACTGAGCCGAGTAACAGAGTGGGTATACATATATATATACTTTTGGTGCGGCCGATTGCGACCAAAAAGGAAGGTGCACATCGACATGTTATAGCAGTCTCATATACAAAATTTCAACGTTCTGAGGCTACTCCTTTTTAAGTCATGCGAGATACATATGTACGTACGTAAACACAGACGCCACAAAAAAAAAATCTCATCAGAATCCATTTTAAATCAGTTTTGTAATTTTTGGGGGAGAAAGAGTCTTTTATTTTGCCCTTACGTATAGATGTCAAGCAAAAACATCATTAAACTGCATTCGATAGCTGTCAAAATGGATATTTGCATTGAAATATGACACCCGAAATTTTTCGCGATTACAATACTTCCTTTTTACTTCGTACAAGGAAGTAAAAGTCTGATGTGTACACCGCATGACTTCCTAGCACCGGAATATTAAATTATACGCATTTTTTCCTACCTTTCATTTAAACTTATTTCCTCGAATTTCATTAGATATATTTCTCATTCAATTAATTCAGTTCTTACTTCGCGACAAGGCAAAGATACATAAAAACTCAAAATATCTATATTAAAAATTGAAAAATGTAGAAAAACATAAAACACCAAATACAGTTAAAACAATTTTTTTTTTAAATTTACAATTCAAATTACAGTTTCTACTCAAAAACAAGCAATTCGGCCAGCGAGCAAGAAGGCAGATTTTTCGATGCACAAAACTGAAAGTTTGCTTTTGCCTCACTCGGCAAAAAGACACTGAACGCGTAGAAACTGACTTAATTTGTTGTGGACGCTATGCTGAGTCAATATATGGGATAATTTAATAAATGATAATTCCAGAATGGATTAAACATAATTTAATTCGCAATAATAAAAGAAGACGTTATTTTGTTGTTGCGAAGCTTAGTGTTTCTAGATTGGCAACAAATCCAATATTCTGCTAAGTTTCAAATGTAAACAAATATGGATGCTATGGCAAAAACAAAAATTAGGCTTAGGTACACTTGAACAACTTTTAAATTGTTGATAATTCTACAACTTTAACATGTAGGTTAACTAAAGGCATAAAAATCTTAACCGGAATATAAGACCAACATAATTCAATCATTTTTAAAGCAAAAAATGCACTATTTCCAGACAAAAAAAAAAAAAAAAAAAAAAAAGAAAGAAAGAAACTGAGCCGAGTAAATATATATATCCATGTATTTATGTTATTGTACTTGTTAAATTATACGTATATTTATATACTTTTGGTGCCGTCGACTGCAATCGAAATAGGAGGTACACGTCTAAATGTTATAGCAGTCCTATATACAAAATTTCAAAGTTCTGAGGCTACTCGTTTTTGAGTTAAGCGAGATACATACGTACGTACCCACAGGACGCCACGAAAAAAATCTCTTCAGGATCCATCTTAAATCAGTTTTATATTTTTTTTTTTTTTTTTTGGCAGAAAGAGTCCTTTATTCTGTCCTTACGTACAGATGCCACGCAGAAACATCGTAAATTGCATTCGATAGCGGTCAAAATGGATATTTTCGTTGAAATATGATACGCGCATTTTTTCGCGATCACAACCTTTTTACTTCGTACAAGGAAGGAAAAAGTAATATGCTCCATTTTAAGAACGGCGTTCATGGGGGAACTAATCGAAAGTGTTATCGATTTCAGATAGTTTTAAGGCTGCTTTAGAGAAATCTTCATTAAAGGGATTTGAAATCCAGTCATTTTCCTTACAGTTTGTAAGCGTGATATTTGTATAATCCTAGGAGTTCCTTAAGAGGGTTACCACGTTCTCTTTAACGTTCGATGAACTACCATCTGATCTTAGCTACAAATGGAAAGCCTATTACTAAAAAATTGTAGGGCTAAACCACTTCAGAATTCCCCGTTACTATTTAGAGGGAATATTAGAAGCAGATGTGAAACATATACGAGGCGTATTCGGAAACTAAGTACCGTTTTGAAAAAAAAAATAGTAAAACAATTTTTTCGAATCCAATTTTATTTTTACATGAAAATACATGTCTTAAACTATTTTTCAACATAGTTTCCGCCAATGATCAAACACTTGTCATAGCGGGTGACCAGTTTTTGTATACCATCGTCAAAGAAACTTCCCGCCAGTTTCGATAACCACGACTCCACAGCATTTTTCGTGTCATCGTCAGATCCAAAGCGCTTGCCACCAAGCTCGCGCTTCATGTGCAGGAACAAGTGATAGTCGGACGGCGCCAAGTCCGGGCTGTACGGCGGGTGATCGAACTGCTCCCAATGAAACTGTCGAATTAACGATTGAGTGACACCAGCAGTATGGGGCCGAGCATTGTCATGGAGCAACACAATTCCTTTACTGAGCATTCCTCTTCGTTTGTTTTGAATGGCACGCCTTAGTTTTGTTAAAGTCTCACAATATCGTGCCGCATTAATGGTTTCACCTCTGGGAAGAAATTCAGTAAGCAAAACGCCTTTCCTATCCCAGAAGACAGTGCACATGATTTTTTGTGATGACATTGTCACTTTGAACTTTTGTTTTTTCGGAGAATGAGTGTGTCTCCACTCCATCGATTGTTGTTTCGATTCTGGTGTGAAATGACACACCCAAGTTTCATCACCTGTCACAATTTGGTTTAAAAAGTTTTCTCCCTCATCACTGTACCGCGTGAGAAATGTCAGGGCACTACCAAGTCGCTTTGTTTTGTGAACATCAGTGAGCATTTTTGGAACCCATCGGGAACACAGTTTGCGATAATTCAAGCGGTCAGACACAATTTCGAACAAAACAGTACGTGAAATTTGTGGAAGTGCCTCTGAAAGAGTTGTCATTGTGAAGCGTCTGTTCTCATGAATTGCTTCATCAACTTTCCTTACCAAATCGTCGGTGACAACAGAAGACCGACCAATTCGAGCCTCGGCGTGGAGACTTGTTCGACCTGCATTAAACATTCTTACCCACTTTCTCACCATTCCATCACTTATCGCGTATTCACCGTAAACTTCTGTCACTTGACGATAAATTTCGGCCGGTTTAACATTCGTCGCGTTCAAAAATTTAATCACGGCACGAATCTCACAGTCAGCGGGAGAACTAATTGTCTTAAACATTTTGAATGTGCACAGCAAACTGAAAATACAACATAGAGCAACCAAAATGGCGACAATTGAAAGTCAGTGAACAAGAAAGACTAGTGCGCATGCGCGGGACGCCTACCACAGCGCTAGAATGAAACGGTACTTAATTTCCGAATAAGCTACGTAGAACTCCATAGCTTTTCTGATGATAGTCTGAAAACTTATGGATGTGTAGTATATCTAAGAATAGTTTTGAACAATGTAATTTTTCAGTTTTTGTTGCCTCCCAGAATACAGCTGCTCCTCTGAATTCACTTCATAGAACGGAGCTCTTAGGCGCACTTTTGTCCGTTAGGTTGATGTTTAAAATACAAAGTAGTCCCCTTTCACCGGACTGATTCGCGAGTAACTTATTTTCGGGTTAGCGGATCCCCGAAAGATTTAAACGTTTCGTCGGAAATAAGAGTTTATGAAATTTAGAAACTAATTGAAAGCAGTATTTGGAAGTATTGTTCTAGGTAAAGCAACACCACAGACCTCATATCACGAGGAACTACTATTAGTAACTTAATAAATTGCCAACTCTGGTGGCATCGACTACGTTGGCTTTTACAGTCTTCAGAATTTTGGCGTTCTGATAATGTCAATTGAAAAGGAAAATTTGAAACTTAGAAAGAAGTTTGCTAGTGCCCAATAATACAAATATATCGTACATGAAAGGACGAATTATTTGATTTTTCCAAGTACAGCAAGCTTAAAACTTACCGGACTGATTATTCAAAAAAACATGATAAATTGATGCAATAAGGAGTTAAGCCACTTTGACCAGCTTTCAGAAAGAATAATGGATACCAAAAGGCTGACAGATTGAGCTGGAAGAGTTTTAGAAACTGCCTTATTGGAGGAAAACATACAGCAAAACTTGCTCAATAGATGACCGCACAGCCGCCAAAACACAGAATAAAGGAAAGCGCATCATTTCTTGTCTCTCTAATCGATTTTGCTGGTGCGATTTTGGTTAGATCAGCAACCGGAACTGATAAATCCTTATAGTATAATCTCATACTAGCACTCCTTTCACCTGTATTAAACTGGGGCGTTTCATCTACAGATGGTCTCCAATATGTCAACAGAACATATTTTCATGGCCTATGGACATTTAGTGTTACGATATGGACATTGTCACACAATTATTTTCAGACAATGCTAAACTGAAACAAACACAAAACTCAAACTTCTCAAAAAGTAAACAGGCAATTTTGAACATTTAAAAAAAATATTGAAGAATTCTAGATTTCAAGATTTTATTGCCTGCGATAAATAAGCTGGAAATTTATCAAAGAAAATGCCATATGATGGGGAGGTTTTTATGAACGTCTAGCAAAGTCTGTAAAAGATTATTTGAGAAAAATACTTGGTAAAGTCCTACGAAATTTTGAGCAGTTGATTACTATTATGGCAGAGGTTGAGTATATAATAAATCAAAGACCCTTAACTTGCACTAACTTGAACGAAAGAACCACAGCCTCTCATACTAGCATTCGCAGCTTTGGAGGAAAACAAATCATAATTATCCATTTCATTTTATCGAGATGATTGACAAGAATTTGAGCAGAAGTAATCTGATGAAAAGACAAATTACCAAACATCTCTGGAAGACATAGAAGAAACAATATCTACTTGACTACAAACAGCCTCTCACTCTGACACTCCCAACCCTAATAAAGAATTAAAAGTTGGAGATGTCATTCTTTTAGAGGGGTCTACAAATTCTTACGGGAACTTGGTATGATGGTACAGTTGTATAGATAACGAGATCAACACATTTGTTTGTGTTTAATTAAAACATGTAAAGGACAGTTGAAGAGACCCATACAACTCTTACATCTATTAGAAGTTGTGAACAAACCTTAGAATTATTGGCTTTGTTCAAGCAATCAAACAGAATAAATTGTTCAACTTATTGATTATTTACTACTTTCTTTGTTTAATTGATTAATTCGTTTTATTTCATATTTTAGCAGATATTCAAGAACACTTTTTTAAAATTTGCAAGAGTAAGTAATTGTATTTTCATTTATTTAGATTTAATTGTTATTCTCCTTTATTGTATGAACTATAAGAGTTCAGATCGAGAATGTAAAGAAATATGATGTCATACATTGATTATAGCATCCTACCTGGAAAAAAAAAAAGTCAGACAGATTCTAGATGATAGTCAGACAGATTCTAGATTCAATAGATGGGAGTGGCAAAATAAGCTATACCATTATAGATATCATATATGATGATGCATCTGATTATTAATCTGTATATAATGTATAAATAAATAATTTATGTTAACCAAGTTTTTTAATTAAATATTGATGTAAACACACTGCTTACATCTAGAATGTCGAAATAAAAGAATTATGATTTGGAATAGAACAAATTATTTTATATTTGAATTGCTTTCCGTTTTAGGCTGGTCCCAAATTTTTAAAATCCAAGGATAAGTCATTTTTCAAAATGCAAGGAAAAAATACAGCAATAACAGCTAATTTTTATTCTAGTGTATAAAAACAAAAGATAGTTTATCGAAAATTGTAGATGTTATGAATGTGTTATGTCACGCTTATCCATAATTATGCTGCTTGGCAAATTAATTATGAAAACATGCTGCTTGGCAACAGATTTAGGGTCAATGGGATAATATGTAAGTATCATTATTGCGGATATTATGAGAACTTCGATGAAGCCAGCCATCAGAACTAGTCAAAAACTTCAGTTTCAACCTTTGTCAAAGGCTTTAAGAATCACATTCTGTTGTAACCAATGGGCAACCAGCAGAAGATTCCTATAGAAAGCACTTAATTTTTATTAAAACCTCATCTTTGTTCTCACACAGACAAGTACGGAAAGCAGCGAGATCCATACTCAGTACCCATATTTAGCTAGTTTTTACAACAACAAAAACCTTTTCAGAGGTAACAGTGCATTTATGAAGAACAGTTTTGACTTAAAAAAGCAACCATCATAAAGGTTTCAGCATATTTACGCAAGCTGAATATTTATTCCTAAATTAATCAATGTAGCAAACTAAAACTAAACTGCACAAGAGTGCCCTGGCATAAGAATTGTGATACTTTTATAAAGGCTTCCTTTTTTGATTTAAAAACTCATCTTCATAATGAATCACATACCATAAAATGAGTCACTCTTTTCAACTTAAAAGCATCTGACATCAACCCCCCCCCCAAAAAAAGGGCCTACTTTGTTATCATATTGTTTCCTTGTAGAACATACTGTACATTAATTAACCCATTTTCTTGCGATTTCTAACTTTACTGTCACTTCTTTACATTAGCTCTCGCAAGGATGCAAATGAGTTAAGAGTATTTAAATCAAAATGTTTGAAAGTTTTGGAAAGAGCTTTTAACAACAAAATTTGCCATAGTACTATTATCTTGCTCAGCTCTGCTATAGTAATTATATGGTAGTAGCCATTTTTCTGGTTGAAATAAACTAATAACTTAATAAATTGAGCTAGCACTTGATTAGGCTGTTTGAACTATAGTGTCCTGCATTCATTAATTTAAATATTAAGTTCAATTTTTCTGTTACTGATATCCTATGAGTTGCAGAGAATTAAACCAAAAGCCCAATTCATGCATTTTGCTGAAAATCAGATTTAAAGCTTTTAATTATTATGATTGTTTAAGCCTTCTAGAAACTCAGTAGTTAATTTTTCAGATGGAGTGATAACTTTCTTGCCTTTCTTAATAGGATTACGAAAATCAGTTAAATACAGAAAGCAACCCTACATTCTTCTTTTCCTGAACAATTA